>OX422144.1:6002821-6319705 GCA_949129095.1 Volucella bombylans
CTTGGGTTTCAAGAACTCTAACCGAGAACTTGGATTGCTTTTTTCTTACAATTTGCTCACGCTCAAGGGATTTGAAATGTTTTGCACACAGCGCGGGTAACGTAAAATCAGGGATGATGGAAAGAGAGGTTTCAAGGTTAAAGCGGGCTTTAGGGTATACTGATGAGCATTCATATCGAGATGGGTGTTACGGTTAAAAGTTTGAAGGGACGGAATGCTACTGGCGATTTCTATAGAGCACTATAAATAGCGATAAAACAGCGATAACACAAGACATTACGTCGGTGTCCGAAATGTTCGGCTATGGTAAAGCCTATGGTCGCTATTGATGAAAATGTACTCAAAAAGATCATTGCAGGTGACGAATCATGGACTTATAGTTATAATCCTGAAACAGAACAACAGTTTTCACAGTGTAAATTTCCATTCACGACTCAAAAAAGCACGTCAAAGTCAGGGCAAGGCCAAGTTCATGTTAATTCTTTTCTTCAATTATGAAGTCAGACAATCAGTAAAGAATTTTACTTTGAAGTTCCAAAAAGATTGCATCACTCAGTGAGAAGAACACGGCTCCGCTTATGAGAAAGCAGCAACAAGAAAGCGGAATGCACCAGCGCATTCGGCCAACATTGTGAAATAGTTTTAGCGAAACACAACATTAAACAGCTTCGCTAGCCTCCGTACAGATGTTAAGCCCAGATGACTTTTAGCTCTTCCCGGAATTGAAAATGCCGATCAAAAGGCACCGCTTCGACGACATAGAGACTATCCAAACGAATTTGACGAGTGCATTCAAGGCTATTTCGAAACATGACTACCACCAAAATGTGGAACCACCGATGGCAGCGTCTTGGTCGAGATGACGAAGAATATTGCCAATGTGGGTCGATAGCTTTAGGACAGCCCTCACGTAGCGATGTTCCATGAAGTGCTATAGGAACCAAATTGACCACATTGCCTATGGATGTCCGAAATTTCCCAACGGCCAGCATGAATTATATTTAGAGACCCATTGTCAAGTCAAACAATTACTGTGCCGAAAAAGTGTTCCTTCAACTGTTCAGAAGTCTGTTGCTTCCAGCATCAAATATCGAAGACCATGGCAAAAATGCCAGTAGAAAGCCACGTGACTACCGAAAAGAAGCCCTTTGTCTTATGATTAATGTAGGTAGGTACATGCAGCTCTTTCAAGGCCCCTTGTCAGCTCTATCAGCAGAAAAAAAAGATAGAACACGACCTTCTTAGAAGGAAAAAGAATGGCAAGTAGTAGAATCGCACTTCTTCGGATTAAACGACGTAAACGACAAACGATATAGTGACAATCTTGAACAGAAGATTTCCAATAGAACGGCCTGGATGATTGCGATACGTAAAGCGGGTGGGCATCAGTGCTCCGACCAGACGAAACTTCAAATCAACACCATAAATTGACCTTCTGTGAGTTGAAAAGACCGCAACCAACTTGTCGTGCGTAATTGGAGACCGCTGGCGAACGATACTGGAAAAGCTTGCTGATGCCGTTCCAAATTCACACAGCAAAAAAATAAGAAGGCAAGTACATGATATTATAGTCAATCAAATCGAAGCTTCATTATCTATGTCGAATTCAGGAAAATGCTTAAAATTTTCGAAATTTCATTTTAACATTAAGACCTTGAGTTGAAGAAAAGCTTTATGACTTTACAACAGATCTTTTCGATGGACAATGTCGACAGCTACTCTACTCAGCTCAGCTCTACTTTTCTAATATGATTTTGGCTAAATCTAAAACGCATTAAATTCGCTTACACATTTACCTACTCAAACACACTTGCTTAGGCGGCTGTACAGCCCGGGGTGGACCTGGGCCTCAACCAAGAACTCTCTCCAATCATAGCAGTCTTTGGCAAACTGCCTGCAGTTGCGTACTCCAAGTTGTTTGAAGTCCCCTTCCACTTGCGCGCGCCACCTTAATCTACTGCATTGTCCCTCCGGATTAGAGTCAAAGATTCTGCCAGCTGTAGCGTTATATGTCCCAGCCATCTTAAACAACCAATGCGCAGTTTTTGTTTCCTTGGTTGTTCGGGAGAGGGCGCTACTACACAGTAGCCTTCTCAGCCCAAAGAAACAGCGATTGGCAAGCGTTATTCAAGCCGCAAGCCGAGGTAGACTCGGTCCCTTACTACCTCAAAGTTGTAGCTGGCGATTGTGACATTCTGGCCGATTCGTCGGTGTCCCTACTTTTTGAGAGCGTATACTTTAATTTGCCCTCGTTTACGCATCAGTGACAGCACGCTGTGTGCTACCAATAATATCAATATCGTCGAAGTATGCAAGCAAATGAACAGACTTTTGAAAGATCGCGCACTTCGAGTGTTGGCTTGTGAGTTCTGCACAATTCTTTCAAGTACGAGTATTATGTTCAAGAAGTCAGATTAGAATGCATCGCCTTGCCTAAATCCCTTTTTTGATATCAACGGTCTCGGTTAGATCGTTACCGACCTTGATGCATCATTATCCTGCTCAAACGGACGAGTTTGAGAGCAAAAAACTAGACATGGCTCTGAATAGCTCGTCTCTATAGATGCTGTCATATGCGGATTTAAAATCGATAAAAAGGTGGTGAGTATGGATGTGAACTTCTTGTGTTTACTCTAGGGTCGCCGTAGTGTGAATATTTGGTCAATTGTGGACTTGTCGAGCCTAAGATCGCACTGATAGGGTCCAATCAGATCGTTGACAAAGGGTTCCAGGCGTTCGCACAGTACGCGGGACAAGATCTAATCTGCGATGTGTAAGAGTCTGATACCTTTATAGTTGGCGCAGTTTGAAGGGTCTCCTTTCTTGAGAAGCGGGCAAACGAAGCTGGGGTGCCATTCATCAGACATGCATTTATCCGACCAAATCGTGGAAATAAATTGGTGTATGCTCTTTACCAAGTCACCTCCTGTTGCCCTAAATAGTTCGGCGGGTAGGCCGTTTAAATATTGCTATCCTCATTTCATGTTGGTCGGGTGGACTGAATTCTTGACTTGTATCGTCAATATTGAATCGTTCGCTCTGCCTGACAGCGGAATTTGTGTCGACTTCTCCGTTTAGCAGTCTGCAGAAATGGTTTTTCCATATCCTCAGCACCGACTGTGTCTCTACTGCAAGGTTTCCTTCTTCATCTCTACAGGTTTCCGTTTGGATCTTATTACCCTGAAACGTTCCCTATACCTTTCTTTCTTTTTTTCTTCGAAGAAGCCGATGTTCTTTTCTCCTCTTTTGCTCGTAGAGCTCACGAGCCGCTCTCGTCCTTTTGTGAAACGCCGCTTTGTAGGAATGTTGTTTTGCTGCAGGTGCTTGCTGGCACTCTTCATCAAACCATTTCTGATAGTTTCTCGGCATCTAAACCACTGGTCTTCAGCACTTGATTCTGGCCGCAAAGCACTTCTTCAGAGGTTGAGGGATCCGCTATCAGCAATGGTTCTGGCGGCTTGTTGCGATTGCTACCATTCAACGTTAAATCTCCTCATATTATTTCCCTGTTGTTGTGGCATCAGATATCCGTAGACGTGCCTTGGCTGCAACTAAGTCCGCAAGTGGTCCGAGTCTATGTTGGTCGATCGGAATGTTCGGACATCTAAAATACTTGAGGAATACCTTGAGTCGATCGCAACATGATCAAACTGGTTAACAGTTTGCTGATCTGGTGTCTGCCATGTTCCCTTTGCTGAGATCAAACCGTTTGCTTGCTATAGTAACGTTACTTCAAGCAGCGAAATCGATTAGCCTAGGTCTGTTTCCAGAGGTGGTGTCGTGTGGACTATGTCTTCCGATTGTACTACCAAAGATGTCCTCCTTTCTAGACACACCCACACAAACACACACTTTCTGAACAAACTCATTCTTTTAAAAATGCAAATCTGTTACCGTGTTTCACGAGCCTTCTACACCCCCTTTTTTAAGCAAATAAATTCCGCTCTCTCTACTATCAAATCAAAGCAAAACACTTTTTCCATTTGAACTTTTAAAGGATTTCATATGAAAACTGTAAAAATTCCAAGCGCAAATATCCATTCGAGTAAATTCTATAATTGGCAAGGATATCAGATATCAAAGGGATTCTCATCCTTACAGAAAAATGAAGGAGAATGCTCTCCCATTCGTAACTCAATTATTATTTCCTTTTTTGCATGGTGATTGAAACGTTAGAAGACTGTCTCTACTTTGTGTCAACTAGAAGGAAAAGAAACACGCATAACGCTTATATATCCTCCCGTCCTTACATCTCTATATCCTTTCAACAAAGTTAATAACCAATTTACGCAAATTTTAGTACTTTTAGCACATTTCCTTGCTGATTTCATTTGCATAGCTTCCAGATAGAGAAAGTAAAAAATAAAGGAAATCACAGGAAAGGAGAAGCTACTGATACGAGTAATAAGGATAACTGGGAGAAGCTTATATTTTAAATGGCATACCGACAATTGGTTGTTATGGTCGTGATTACAGGTCTCAGCAACGAAATCAGATTTTTGAATCTGCTTCCGGGCATAGACATACTCGTGCGTACTTATTGTTATGTGTGCTGAACTATGAGATTTTTAGGGCTTGCGCTGACAAAGACAGAAGGAGAAGCAGCCAGATGTGAGTCCTTACATTTGATTTCGGATTTTATTTACGGACATTTGAATAAACAGAGTATTCTCGTTCTCCTTTAACACTTCTAACCTAACCGAATCTATTGCAAGAAAATCTCCTCGATTGTATAACTCCATCATTACCTCTACGGCGCTTTTTTCACTTTCTAATTACGATTACAAAACTCGCTGTTCTGCTGTACCCCTCAGTCGGATGGGTCCATTAATTTTATTCACTCAGTAGTCGACACTACAATATTTCGAAATCAAGTACCCAAGTTGAACATACGAAAGGAATACGATCACCACTTGCCATTACCTGACACTTATACTCGTACGTCGTCAGTCTGTAGTCTACAGCCTCTAGTCCACACACCGATCAAAACGACGAGGACACGATCACTTTATTGCATTTACATGTCAATAACATTTTTCCAATTATTTCGTCCGAGGATCTTGGAAAGCCTCAAGATGCCAACAACTTGACGTCCTTTTGGCATGTTACAGGTATTTCTACTGATCGCGTCTGGTTTCTGGCATGATCACGACGAACGTCAGCCACGTTTTGTTAATTTGAAATCGCTCCGCGCTCGGCCTTTTCCGTGTCGCCATCATCATCGCTTGACATAATATGGTCTACGGATATCTTTGTATTCACCAGAAGGGCTTCGTCATCACTATGATCGTCATGGTGATCGTCATGATCGTCAGCCTTATTGACACCTAGTTGAAGAGTGTGAAGAGCGTTATTACCATCATCATCATGGCTTTGTAGTCGTATCCAGTTCTGATGTATCCGTAGAGGGTGGTTGAGTCGGGTTGAGAAGTGGTACAGTGGTGAACTGGCAAACTGGTGAGGAGTTTGCAATTGTATTCACGAAACGTGATATGTTAATCATAATGCTGAGCAGTTAGTATGAGTATGTATGATAGTAAGCGCGCACGAATGGAGTCTGAAATGAAAGTGATAGCCGCGCTTTGGGGTTTAGCAAGTAAAATGTGCACGATTTTCTTCAGAGGGGATTCAGCATTGCCAGAGATTCATATGTCTTTCGATAAGCACAAAACGTTTTTCTCTCTCACAAAGTGGTAATCAGTTTTTTCCAGAGATTTAGAAGGCGTGTTGCAATCGATTTATGTGCTGCAACTTAACTTCTTGGTTTTGCTGGAGTGAACGATAATCAATTGGTCAGTGCATAGTGCAACTAATAAATGATTTGTGAACAATTGGTTGGAGATGCCTACAACTTAAGTTTGGCCTTTCACCATTAGTTGATTACTTAACTGGCTTTTGTGAAACATCGGAGACAGATTAGTGTCGTTCTATATTTCCTGCTGCATTAAGGAGACAATTTCCATTTATACCTCATCAAATTCTTGACAAAGTTGAAAGCACTCCCCATCTGGTAACTACTTGGAAATGTATGAACAAATATGAAGAACGACGGCTTCCTGGAAATCAACTTCAAGGCCCAACTTCCATTTAGCCCACCGAGTAGATCAACAACACATATGTATCTCTGCAATATCCTTGATATTGATGCACTGCAAAAAAATTACAAGTTACCCTCCGACAAGGTTGTCTTCTAAATTTCTCCAGGGAATGATGGGTCAAATTCTACCGACAAACAAGCGAAGCACTCCATTAGATACTAGCATCTAGTACTACAACAGCGATGATAGTCAACAGACTACCTAACCAAACAAAATTCTTCGTCGTGAAAACTTCTCAGCAGTCGTCAGGAAATACAGACTCATAAAACGGAATTCCCGAAAAGAGGCCAAAGGATACGCCCTATTCGTCATCACTAATGCGAGACTGTGGACTCTCCAAAGGACTAAAAAGTCATCAGCTGAATAAAATTCAACTTCAAACTCGTCTGGGTAGTCCAAGCCTCAATGGATCTTTTGGAAATCTGTTTTGAGCGGCGATTATCTGGATTGCCGTACAAGGGCACTCCTTATGACCCTTGAAGTAACCCAAATAATAGTTAGTACTGGACAAGATCAAAGGCATGCTCAGACAAAAAGCTGTTAAGAACAAGAAAATAGTACAAAGGTGGATGAGAGTGAAAAGAATGAAAAAAAAGCAGAACCGGGAATAGAACAAAGACTGTCAGAAAGATATAGTTTTGAAGGGAACGAACTGTTAATATCATATTTTACCCATTAAAAATAAATAAACAGTCTGAAGGACGATGAGCTAGAATCTAACACTCAAAGTATTGTTCATCTAAGTATCAGTGAGATGGGACCTAAGAAATTTTACCGACTCCAAGAATGTGATACTTTCTCCTGAAAGAAGGTTTCACTTTCGGAGGTTTGACTAGCTGCTTTTCGCTGAGATGAGAACTCAGACGCTCTTGCACATTAGTCAAGGAAATTAATCACTGCACCACGCCACCAACTGAATCACCAACAATTATTGGTTCATCAACGAATTTCTATTCGAATAATTCTTGACGAAAGGGAGGATTATACTCATTAGAGATAGGGCACTGTTCTGGAGAAAGCAGCCTCCAGCGTCAAGACCACAGCGAAGTGATGAATAAAATTTGCATGATAAAAAATTCCATCCGCAAACCACAGTTCACATTGTCTCTAATGGAGAACTTTGGCGTAAAATGGAAGGACGATGGAGTTGGTGAAGAGATGAAAATCTATGTGCTGCATAGTTAGGTACGCGTCAGTTCAGGTAGAGTATACATCCGCCAAAACCTGTATAAGATTCAGCTGGTGCCGCAATTAAAACCACTTGATCACAGAAGCTTGATGACTTATTAAGAAATGAGGCTCACCTTTGGCTTGCTGAACAAGCAGTAGACAAGCAAAATTCACATGTATGGAGTAAAACTAATTCATAAGAGGCTTATGAGATTCACTCAGTTACACCCATAACAAATACTTCGGTCCTTGATTTATTTAAAAATGAGACCGAACGTCGACTTGCGGTTTCTTAAGACCCAACACGATCGCGTTTCGTGCTATACTTCCCGGACTAAGACGCCAAACATTTAGCGTGCTATTGGTGAGAGAGTGCTCGAAGGAGTGGATCCGAATTGGACCAACAGGATGAGCTGCATCAAAAACAGCGAATGAAGCTGCTCGAAGTTTCTTGTTGATTCAATCTCAATTCCTCTCATCATTTGTTGTTTTAACTTATTTAGAAGAGCAAAAAGGCAATTATTGCTTTCAAACAGTTCTTCAAGCTTGCTGCGTACCCGCAATTTTTGCTAGATATTTCCATATACGAGTACTTCATCAAAAAAATCACTGACAATAAGAAGCGTAATCTATCGGACGAATTCAGGAGTAACATACCAAGCTGCACCACGATCCAATATCCAGTAATTTAACTTCGTATAAATTCCATCTCGGTAAGCAAATTGTGCAAAACAGGAGTCCCAAACTGGACAGCAGTTCGACTTTTAGCCAATTTGATGCACTGTCTAACGCAAAGAATTGTATCCCTGTATTTGCATGTTGAAATCGTTATGGTGGGCGTTCTATTTACCCAATTTTGGCTGGCTTTGACAGTGTAGACAGACAAAATCCGAAGGGCTACAGAGAAGAATACTTAACTTGACACTCCTGATACAAACATCCTGCTTTTCTCTAATAACCAGATCATAGGAAAGTATCAGTTAATTGCTCGTACATACGACTAAACCACTATTTAGTGACCAGAATCCTAAGAGAACGTTCGGCACTATGAGCAAACTGGGCATTTTCTTTAGAAATTTCAACTGCTGCCGCCACTGACATGATGTGAAACACTATGCTCTTTGCATTGAAACTCTGCATCCCACATCGGACGAAGATTCACAAATCAAAAGGAGAAGCTTAGTACGTACGACTTGACATATAAAGAGGGCTGTCTGGGTAAAAAAAACAACTTTCACGGCTTCATAAAGCCAACCTGACACAGCAAAATGGAAAACCTGTCATCAATGTGGGAAATCCCAATACGACCATGCAGTTTTGCTCTACTTCATCTTTAATCCAAATATTCATTTCCAGCGCCACTCCACCTTTCGGTTTTTTGGGCAAGGATAATGTGCGTGTTGCACACTTCGCAGTAGCACCTACAGATCCATTGAACCTACGTCTTTTTTGCCCCAAGGTCATACAAAATCTGATAAAAGTTAAATCGATAAAATATCTCAAGATATGACTGTCGGTTGAATTTTCGTGGCAACAGGTCCCTCCGTGCTTTGATAGTATGTCTATCAAAGTTTGGCTTCAAGCTCATTTGTTGCAAATCCATCCGTTCTGTCTCCGTTGCTATTTTTAATTCTTATTAATGATCTCTTATCCTCTCCTTTGCTACTATTGTGTCCCACTCTCCAGCTAGCACGATCTCTCGCCAGCTGTCTCCACTGCCACCTTGAATGCTGACTTTCTCTGTTGCTCCGTACCTCTGGGTAAGACTCGAAGTCACTTTGCACCGGAACTGTGATGTTCGTTCGCTGAACATGGCCCAGCCATCTTAGACGTTGTAAACGTAGATGCCTATCATGACTGATGCACCTATACAATCCGCATAATTTGCGGTTGAACCTCCTCCTCACTCCCCCGTAAATACAAACGGGACCGAAAATCACGCGTAGATGGATGTAGGCCAGGATGATAATAAACTCTTTTATAAAACCAGTTTTGTCTTAAAAGAGAGAGCTCTGTTACTCAATGGCTTCATGAGCCTAAAGAAACAGAGACTGGCTAGAATAATTCTATGTCTGGTTTCTGTGACATGACTGTAGCGCCAAGGTATATGAAGTCCTTAACTACCTCGAAGTTATAATTGCCAATGGTGACGTGCTTGTCAAGCCGTCAGTAGTGTGCGTCCTTTTCTTATGGCAGCATGACCTTTGTCTTGATCCCGTTTACCATCAGACCCATCTTGACCGCTTTCCCCTGTATACCAACGAAAGCTTCATTGCTATATTCGTCCCAAGACATCAATGTCTTTTGCTTACGCAAGGAGTCTTTTCCAAAAAGATAGTGTCTTTAAACCTGGCCAGTGAGCTTCGCACAATTCCTTCTAGGGCGATGCTAAAAATGTCACATGAGAGAAAGTCATGTCTCTTGACATTGATGTTTATTCATTACCGGCTTTGACGTAGCAGCGATTATTCTCCATAGTCAGAACTGGGATTGTATAGCTCGTCGCCATGTACACTGTCACTTTATGTGACCACATAAATAGTGAAAATCTTTTCCGAGATCTTCCATAGCAAGAATATTTGATCGATTGTGATCTAAACCCGCACTGATACGGAGCCAAAGGATTTAGGAGACTCATCCCAGTCAAAGGGCTTCTCTTCTTCTCGATCGGACGAACGATTCTGAGATTCCATGTATCGGGCAGGATTTGGGTCATTGAGATGGTTCATATTCCCAACCAAGTCATCTTTTTCTGCTCTAAGGTATCCCGTCTGCGCGTTTTATACGGTAGGTTCGATGTTGCCTTCGTCCATCATCGCCATTATACAGTCTGCAGAAGTAGTCTTTCCTTATTCTTATCACCGGCGGTGGCTCTTCTATTAGTTGTCCATGTTCATCATTCTGCTTTGGTAGCCCGGAAGTGTTCGTTTTATTCTCTAATAAAAATTTCAACTACAAGACTAGTAATTGAAAGTATCCATCTTGACGTGTCGAATGTACGTATCGACCGCAAGAAAACAAGTCCAGCACTTACAAAACTCTCCGACTCTGTAATCATATGCATGGTCTGTCCACATTAAGAGAATCCTCCAAGTAACATCAAATCAATAATTTCCAGTCTATCCCACAACTTGTACCACTAACAATGACACACGTATTCCCATTACCTCGTACTGTTTTCTTCGCCCAACATGTTGCACCTAGCAAACTACATACCTCCGACAAGCCGGCACATGCAAATCAAGGAAGTCCGACTCCGAAATAAAAAACTGATTATGCAACACGACTCTGAGGACTACCAATATAGAACCAACTAACACGGACCCTATCGATTTTTATTATTTTGAATTTTTTGTTTCAATTTTTTTTTTTTGGCAAATCGACAACAAAATTATGTCCAAACCGAACCGACTGCTGCTCGTCGAATCGCAGGGCGCTACAGAAAAGTAAAAGTTTTTCCTCCGTGGATATAAGTTTTTATCTTCTTTTTTTTTTGAGCTTCAAATCGTGCTGCTTATAGGAGTACTCGTACTAGCAGCCTACTCCAGCCAACAGTCAGGCAGGCATCTAGGCAGTCAAACAGCACTGATTCGATGTATCTGTCGGTATCGTAAATGCATGCATGTAAAGTATCTTTGGCAGGCGATACACTGCAGAGTGTATCTCTGGTAGCCAAAGCCGTAGCTGGTGTGTGTAAAATCGACCGAGTAACCGAATTGTAAAGCTTGGTACACTGAAGAATTCCAATGACGACATTCCGTTGAAGTTTTTTTCCAAAAACGAAAAAAAAAAAAAAAAAAAAAAGACCATTTCCAAAAACTCACACAATCTCACGTACAATGGAGACACACGGCTACACCGTCCACCACGTAATCCTCGTTTAGAAAAATCGTGATTTTAGTTAATGGCAGCGAGAGAAGTGGTACCCTCCAGTTGGAGTGCAACTAACCAGTGTGACGGAGGTAAGGTCTAATGCATCATTAAGCGATTGGCATTTTTCGCTCCAACACCGGCCACAATGGGTCTACTCGTACGTCGCGCGCTCAATTTTCGGCGACAGTATGCAGAGTTAGCATAAGTTGCACAACGCCAAGTGAAATCCGTCGAAACGGTGCCGAATTTAATAGGTCACCCAGCTAGTTGGAGGCTACCCTACCTACCACACAGAGGAAAACGAAATAAGATCAGTACAGTAGTCAGCCGGCAATATAGCAGCAACTACCGACAACAGGTTGTTGCAGGCGGTTTGTTGTACCTGGTGTTGTGTTGCGCAATGGTCTTGTTAGGATATGCTAACGCAAACGGAAATTTGTAAGTCATGAAACTAGTTGCAGCTCCTACAGTATCTTTATCTGGTTTTTCTATGTAATACCTACGTGTCTGGGTTGCGATAAGGAGAACAAAAGTCGGGTCCATTGTATGAATGTTGGCAGAAGGATTCAGAAGCTGTGCTTTTTAGTCATATTTAAGTGGTTGCAGTATTTAAATGTTGCACAATAACAGGACAGCTTTGTTTGTTCATCCTGTTATTTTCTGTGCACAAAGAGAGGGATCTGCGATTATTTGTCGAGTCTAAACGGCTATACGAATAGAATGGGAGGCCTGCTAATTGTTATTGAAAGCGTAGTGATGTCAAAAATATTTTTTTTCTGTTTCTTAGTGTGTAACCTAAGAATCGAACCCAGGGGCCCTGTTATAGTAGTGAGCGAACTAAACCACTGCGCAACACTGTGACAAATCCACCACAGATAATTAATCCCTGTTGTATGCCTATACTACGAGTATTTGTTATGGATTGTAGAAGTTCTAACCGTTTATGAAGTGTTTTGGCCAATGGAAAACACATCGCCAAAATGTAATGTTTTCCATAGTCCATAGGCCATTGGAGCCAAGGGAAATACTCTTTGACAGCACAACAACCAGAGTCGGGTATGCTTGTTTTTACTATTGACTGCCTTCGCGAATGAAATGTTACGGTGACTGACACAATATTGGAACGTTGAGTTTGTTTTAGAGACGATAGCGAATGCCTTCCCATGATTTAGTTCGTGGCTTCAGCAATGTTGGCCTTATATGCACAAAATCCATCCCATAAAAGGAGAAAACACTACCAACGGTTACTTTTACGAGCTCAATCAATCAATATCAAGACCACGTTAAGAACTTTTAACCTTAAATTGGAAACGGCGGGCTTATATTCTTGCATAAGCAAGCACAACTGGTGGCATCGGATTTAGGCTGACAGATCGACAGATACTCTGAATATCAATCAGATATCACCTTGCGATCGATGCAAGATATACTTATACCTGTCTGTAATACCTTTGAATCTTACGAACTACCTTTCCTGGATATTCTAGACACCACGGCCAAATACTTTTATGAAGAAGAATTCGAATTTTCCATTGTAAAAGACGCAAAATGGCTTGTCGATCGTATATTCCCTAACTACATGAGAAGTCATTTGCCACCAGCATCGAGTATGCAGCAGCAACAAGGATGATTTCAGCCACCAAAAGAGGACCTGGTGAGGATGGCTATATCCAAACTGAAAAGTAACAAAACTACTGGAGCCGATGGTCTATAATGCAGCAGCCCCTTTGTCTGATATGGCCTACATTCATTCACCAAGAAAGAAAAGTTTACAAGGGGTTTAGCCGTTAGTTCAGTAAAATTTTGGTCGCCCCACCGATAGTGCTCTGAATAGATAAATAATTTCCATGCTCAGAATCAAGCCTATGATATACCTGTACCGTCTGTTGGATTATTTTCAGCGACTATCTGATCGAAAATGTAGGTGTGTTTGACGATTGGTGCACTTGAAATGGGCTCTGAGTCAATCCTTTCAAAATTGAAGTTGTTCTCTCGTAAAGCTGGCTGGTCTTCCTCATCTAGTGCTTACAGACATCACCATCCGTTTCTCCAACGAAACTACAATAACTCGTGTTGAGAACTTCCAAGGCTCTGTCGGCTTTCTGGCAATGAAAAAAAGGTTTTGGCAGAACATGGTGCTTGTCATCGAGGAGCGTCCTCTGCTTCCACACGGCAATTATATCCTACTCGATCGTTGTCCGATGGCACAAAATTTCAAAAACCTATGTCCCTACAAACTCCAAACAGCGGTCTGTTTCGGTTGCGCGAAGGTTTTTCCTAACACGCTTGGCTCTGCTGTAGATGGATTAATAGATTCCTCTCGGCTTAACCTAACCAGAGAAGTAGTCTTTGGTACAACATGCACTGGAGTTTCGATAACCGTGCACCTTGACTTTGTGCCTGATGAAATGATGCCAGAACTCCCCTTTACAGCGAAAATTAGAAAACAGCTTTCCCTGTGCCCAGCTCCGGTTTTGGCCAGTATGTGAGTCAAGAAAGGATCCAAAACCGAACAATCTTGGGACACTTTTGTGTTTTTGTAGTACGGCAGTGTTAAATTGCACTCCTCGCTAGATTTGCGTCTGTTGTCCAAGCTGAAATATACGCAATCCAAATGACAATGAAGATTCTTCTCTCCACTTCCAAGCTAGTTCGAGGATTGCAGGTCTTCTTTGAACGCAGTCGGAAGGCTGAAGTCTTATATGGGTCCCAGGTCACAATAGGATCTCGGGAAATGAAATCTTCGATGATCTTCCTAGGCAAGGCTCAGAGGAGAATTTCTCAATACAAAAACCTGCCACTATCCCCTGTAGATGGCATGAGTCTCTAGGATGCCAGCAACCCAAACGAAACGTTCCCAACATCTCTATAAGATCAGCGCCTTTCCTGCTGTCTCTCAATTGGAGAGATTGCAGGCTACTTACTGGTATCGTGTCAGTCCACTACGCTTCTGTTAAGCACCTAAGTGTGCCAGGCAATAGTGACATACCGTCGTGCGACGTTAACTGTGAGAGTGATGATGACACCGGCCTACCGTCGTATCAGTCTGCAAGTACAATAACCACTTTATTTCCGAAGCATTTACTCATCTTTCTACGAAAGACTAAGAGCTACCAGTAAGCGGAAGAAATCTATTGAAAAACTTTTCAGGCTATACAGCTACTAAAGTAGATCTCATGGACTTGTCTTTGGCTTAAATCCAGAAGGGCGACTTAGTAGAGCAAGGTCTGACTGAAGGTAAAGTGAGCAGTTGGAAGAGAAATTCAACCAATTCGACGCGCGAAACAGGAGGCAGGTGATAGGACTCGAGCTATCTAAAAACGTTGCTTATTTAGAGCTTTAATCCTTCCCGATATGTAGATGATATTTTAGTTCTGTTCATGAACATAGCAACTTACATATATCTTTTGAAATTAATTACAAGCGAGTTTAACTTGAAGATTGGCAGTCATGCTCCTTTTTCCGGAGTATCTTGAATTTCAAACTTAAATTACAAGAACCACATTTTCTTAGACATGTGCAGGGGCTTCTGTTTTATTTCGAAACTTCTTCAACCACAATACCTCCCAATTCCATTTGAGCATGGCTTAACATCTGTCTAGACACCCCGTACTCAACTTCAAGTCTTTACAGATGCAACTCATGATATCAACAGTACAGAAAAGAATTTCCAACTCCTTTCACCTGCTTTTCCTCAACTCTTACGATAATCAGTAGGAAGAAACCGTACTATAAACGGTTTCCTTGTTACATCAATCCTTTCATCCGAAACCTTCGATAAGACAAAAGGACGAAACGAAAGAATGAAGGGAAAACCAACAATCGACAACGAATTGCGCACACACAATTAATTAGCAATTTACCATGTCCCGGCCAGAACCAGAGGATAACAGGTAGAATTTTAATTATGGGAAAAATCCCAAACGTTTCTCCTAATCAAAATTCTTGAGATGACCCCAGGGAAGCACCTGCTTAACAGTCAATTCGATGTTTAGGTCGACGATGATGGTACCTGTTGGTCCTTGGCTCACTCATTATCAATTGACTGGCAGTTAGATTGAGTGTACATATCTAGTGTTTGGGGGGGAGGGGGCTATGACCAGACCTATTCCTGACCCATACCAGACATGAGCAGCATGAGTAGCTACGATTATGATTGAACATTCCAATCTAAAACATCGCCAATGATCTTCTCAGGGTGTGTTATCCTGAATATTAAACAGTGGCCAGGTGATGATGTAACTAATCAGCTTCTGTGGGTTCCAATCCAATAGACAGGGACAGCAGAAGACACACACACAAGGACTGAGAAGAAGAAAAAGTAAAAGGATTAAACAAATACTTGTAGCAGCTGCTTCGTCTCAGAGAAGTGTCAATGGGGGTTGGTCGATAAAAACTCAAAAGGAGACATCATATTTCGAAACGAGCTTCCCTTGATTTCATCGTAAATCAGGATTTCGCATGGAAGTCGGTGTATGCTGGTTTGCAAAAAAAGAGAGTAAATACGGTTGCAGCTACCGAAAATAACAGGTGTTGGGATATCAAGTTATCCACGTTTGACAGCGTAGTACAGGTGACTTCGCCGCACCCATGTAGGTTTTACTTTGTATGCGATTGTGGTTTATTTCAACGCTTTTTCTTTCCACTTGACTGAGCTCCGAAATTCGATCCTTGACTGTAAGATTTTCCTTTTTTATTATTTGCCAAAAACCAGTCCGGCATTTTTTTGTGTAACTTTACAACGCGTAATTAGCGCTTTTAATTGATATTCGTGCGACAAATTCCTAAGCAGCATGACCCAATGTTGACTATGTTTTTGAGAGGCCATTCTGGGAGATTTAGGCAACTTAGTCGCCAATCAATGTCCAATTAAGTCTTTGCTAATAAACGAGCTTGGAGACTTTTTTTTAGTAAGACACAACGACAAGTCTTAAATTAAAATGGACAGGTCATACCCGCAAGGTATGCACGTGGCCAATTGTAGGTTGTTTCAACGTTTGCGCACGGGGTTGGCTGTCTGAGGTTGTCTTAGGTTGTCTGAGGTTGGCGTTAGGTAATGTAATTTTGAGAATGGAATTCACGACGCAAGATACATAATTGAGATTTTGAAAGGCAATAAAGCCTTTGATTGTTGGATAAAGAAACTGACAAAGTGCTAAGACAGATTGACGTACCATACATTGACAGAAAAGTTGTCAGAAATATTGCACAAGTTTGTAACGAAATACCAGAATGCTGGAAGCAGATTTGATTGGTAGATCTAAAGAACTGGTTAAAATGCAAGTCATGGGCTTTACTGGCACTCCATGTGGAACAACAAACGGATGGCATACAACGAGGAAACGGTTTCGGAAGCCGCATTGCAAAATAAAGGGCGAGAACAAGCTGTGCTGGGAGACAGTAACTTTAACACAAATAAACTCGAATTCATGGGTTAGTAGCTTATTATAGGGTCAAAACGATTGTGAAATGACGGAAGAACACGTCGTCTTTGTCATTCTCACAACCGTCATCACAAAAGGCTCTAAATTCTTCTGTAAACAGTTCCTCATCTTTGATATCAGGTATCAGATTAGTTTAGGTCAAAACAAACATGTCATAGCGAAAATTTTGGTAGTAAGTGATAAGGGTACGGGTGGATTTTTGAAGGGTGATCTAGGAACGATTGCTTTGAAAACACCCTGCAGGTGTAAGAAAAGTTTAGAAGAAACATGAGAGTCCTATGAGGAAAGGTCATTAGCAACATGTTTGTGGGAGATGTTGAAGTTTTCAGGAAAATTTGTCGAAGGTCATTAGTGTCGGTGAGCATTCCTTCTTGCTGAATTGAAACCATAACATTAGTTCTAGTCCTGTCATCACTACGGAAAGAGGCACGCTTATCATGAAAATAAGTAAGGTACAGGCGTATACTCTGATATATTCTGTCGTCTTTTAAGCATAAGGCACAAGTTGAGTGTGGCTTAGATGTGATTGTCAGACGATGTTTGAAGTATTGGATAAGCTCGTCTTTGTTATTGTGGTTAGTACCGCAGCAGAGTCAAAATAGGCAGAATCAGCTACAAACTTATGGTATTCTGTAAAATATTGCACCGAACAGATCTTGTGTTATTGAAGTTATTGTGCTGAGAGCAATTCTAGCGAATAAAACGATTTATCGGTCCTTCAGACTTTTCGTTATAGAATAACGATACATAAAGTCCTTTTCCAGTCCTCGGAGTCAGTTTCTTTTCTTCATTAGCTGTCCAAATATGGAACGCATATGATTGCATGTAGTCCTACCACATTTGACCAGGCATCTGCATTGCTAATGTGACGCTTGTGGGATTAGCTCAAATTCCGGACTCTAGCTTTGATTAGAATCCGCATTTACTGCCATTGACCTGCCAATTCATCTAAAGAACTCGTTTCCATCTATTGAATATTTCGTTGTTCCTCGTAAGCAGGTCTCCGTGCTCTTCTTCAATATTTTTCAGCGTTTGAATGTCTTCTCAGCTTTTTCTTCGTGGTCCCTTATGTTTATAAGTTGTGAAGTTGCCTTTCCGATACAATATCTCTATCGCTGTCGTACGTGCTCTAGTTACTACGATCGTAGTCTAGCTCAACATGCATTTTATCGGTTGTTTGCCCAAATTTAATCCACTTGGCTTGTCCTTTGTAACTTACCTCTATTTTAGTCCACTAATATGTCATATGGAGCCGCCCTTTTGAAAGCACGAGCGGAAGTTTTTTACAATTTTAATCGAAGTTGTTCCACATAAATTGCGTGCTTAGTTCTTCTTCTGTGTATGTCATAGCTCATGTGGAGCTACTCTCGCAAATTTAGCGCCTAAATCTTGGCTCTATCTTCTCTTAAGTTGTGCCAGTTGGGGAACTGCACGGCCATTGATCCGGAAACAATTAACTGTTCTATAAAGTTCATTTCCCAGCAGCGCAACAATCAAGTTCGTAGCGCAGAGCTCTCCCTACATTCCAATGGTAGTCCCGGTTAACAGCATGAGTAAAGTTTTACACATGCAGAATAAAATTGCCAGGACTTGCTCGAGAAGTAGCACAATACTGGCGTTCCACCCCTTAGGACTCACAACCATATACGGAGGCGATAAAAAATATGGCGAACCATCTACTTGCCTCAGATAATGACTGACTTAACAGATAGCTAGAAGTGGAACAACTGGCAATGATCCTCGACTGCTACAAACCAGACTGCCATCCAAGAAGTGCGACCGGATCTACTGTACAGAAAAGGATGAAAAACCGATGTAAGTAAGCACCTAACGAAAATTCGCATAAAGGCTAAACTCACCACTAAAAGCCTCATAAACGCCACCTGACAGACTGCCTCTGCGACCTCCTCGACAAAACCTACGAGCAATGCCCTAAGTATGATATGAAAGCTTGGCAAGGATGGCATCTTTGGTAATACGGTGGAAGGGACAGCTTCCACGCTATTACCTCCGGAAATCCACACATCTCCTTATAGATTTTTCGACGGAACGTAATGAACCATTCCACCTTGACGATGACAGACAACAATTTCGTCCACCCGACCAGAATCTAACAAAGCTCCTGGAAATGATGTCTTAAGTGCCGAGCTGCTAAAAGCTGATGATGGGATACTGAGCATAGTTCAACTCATCTCTAAAATCTAAGTCGAATGGAGTATGCACAACGAATGGAACCTCAGCATTGATTTTCCTATTCTCCAGAAGGGAAGTCTCCTGAACTGTGCCGAATACAAGGGAATAAGTCTTCTCAATATCGCATATGAAACCCTGTTTACAGTATTATGTGAACGTCTAAGACGTTTTGTCAATATTTTTATCGGTCCCTATCAATGTTGTTTTAGGCTAGGAAAATCCACCATACAGAGCTATATAGAGCCATGTTCGGCATCCATGCCAATCTCATTCTTCAGGTAGTAAGGGACTTTATAACAACACCAGATCGGAATTCATGCGAGGAATCATTGTTGCTAATCGCCGCTTCTAAGCCTAAAGAAGCATCTGGATCCTAGCTGAGCCCTCCTCTCCAGAAGATATCTTGGAGACCATTAGGCTCAGGGACCTGACCCTTCCGACTCGTGACTGGAAAGTTGGTAAAATGGAGGAACTTAATAAACCTTATGGATGCGCGTTAACTGTGGACAATAATGAATCCCTCAATCCTCTGGTGCAGACTAAAAGAATGATTCGGTTCGGATTGGAGTCCATAACACTAAAGGTTTACAAAAAAGATGAGCTGGAAGCGGATAAGGAACATCCTCCTTCTCTAATTGAAACAGGAAGTACATGGGGAACATGTAACATCAATGATGTTGACATGAAAGTCAAGGATTTTACCCTGCTCTCAATCAGACAATGGCGACTTTTTTTTCCTTTATTCAACCTAGAGGCAAGTAATAGCCACACTGGTAGATCACGGATCAAAGCACTAGAAAGGTGACGGTCTAGGACTCATATAAGGAATCCCTCAAAACATATAAAAAACAACTGATGAAGACAAAGCGGCAATCCTGGAGGTCGTTCTGTGGCAAAATAACAGAAGCCTCCGAAGCATCGCGGCCAAAAAAAATCCTCTCTACCAACCCTACGATGCCTAGCTGTTTGAAAAAAAAAAACGATAGCTCTGGGATGACCTCAAGTGATGAATCACTCAACCTGCTACTGGACACCAACTTTCGAGGTAGCTCCCTATTCACAGCCAGTAACAACTTTGTAGGACTACTGCAGCCGCGAAAACATGCCGAAGACTTTCATGTAACCATACCTTCTGGGAAAAAGATGCTTCCATGGATGGCAGGTAAATCCAAGTTTTTAAGTGGGGTTGGTAGCGGTGTTTTCTCAAATAAGCTTAACCTATGCCTCTCATTCCGCCTTCCAATTCACTGCAGTATGTTCCAGTTGGAAATGTTGGCGTCCTGACTGAAGAAAAACGTGATATCTGCAAAATTTATCCAAATCTTTTCGGATAGTCAGTCCGCTACCAAATCCCTAGACTCAGTTTCGACAAAATCTAAAACCTCGAGAATGGAGGATACGTTCTAATACGTTTCAATGGTGAACTGTACAAATTTTTCCCGAAAGTTTTCGACTTCAACCCAGAGGGAAAACGTGGTAGAGGTCTACACAAGTGAAAGGGGACTTCAGCCAAATTCTTGTCCGTAACTGGAGGCAGTTGGCAAAAAGCGCGTTACATAGGGAGGTATGTTGGCTGAGGCTCTGGTTCATACCGTGCTGTAGCTAACTAAGGCGCTAGAAGTATTTCAAGTTTCGTGTTCAATTTTCTAAATTGTTTTGAGATTATGATCTGCGTCAATTGATTTAAGCTTACAAAACTTGTTCTCAGAACAGTACATTAGCACAGAGTACTCGTATCAGTACTCTCTGTTCAGCCAAGCAAATATATATGATACTACGTGGAGCCCTTCACCCCGAAAATTTCATGTTCTGGAATGCAAAGTGCAACAGCAGTATTGAATGAAAATATTTCCTGCTTTGGCTAGCCCATATGTGTATTTGATCTACACCGTATTTACAATCTGCACAGTTCAGACAGTGCAGTAATTTTGATTCTGAATCACAAAGGGAAGATAGCACTTACTCTCCGCTCCATGGATTTCAAAGAGCTGAATTTTTTTAGGACGTCTAACTTCCACCCATTTAAACTGTAGTCCTTGCTGGTTGCAGCATCGGTTTTACAGACCTTATGAGTGGGGAGAGCCATAAGAGTTGAGTTTTCAGGTGCACATTTGATTAAAAATCTTCAGCCGATTTGTAGCAACCGGAACTGCGACTTCTGATTGCGAGGATACCGACTATATGAGCAGTTTCTGTCGAAATAGATTGGGGTCTATAGAATCAGTGACTCTGTCGAATGTTCATTTGATCGTCTTCCATATTCGTGTACTCGTGTTTCGAGCTAGGATGCTTAGTATGATATCTTGCTTGGGATCTTCTTATGACCTTACGATCTCCTACCTTTAAGCCTTCTCGCCATGAAGAAACACCATGCCACCTTTCAGCTTTACAGGGACTGACAACAATAAAATTTAGTTCTTCACTTGTCTATTCCTTGCCTTTATCGTTCTATACGACAAAAGGCCATGGTCGTTGCTGGTTTTTTATGTGAACATCCAATGTATTCATTGCTTTCCATACAAGTCGTAAGTAAATGTTGAATGTCAAGGCTACCGGAGTCACTTTAAATATCTCATAACCGATGTCTCCTTGCAAAGAAATGATTAACTTGCTTCAGAACCGCAGATTGTAAAAAGAAGCACTCAACAACCACAGGCATTTAACTGTTCAATATTAGGTCTACATTATCCCACAAGGTATATGCTCGTGTATACATTTCAACCATTGACCGTTCATCGTTCAAAATTTCACTTTTCTCCAATGACTTCCATGAGAAATCCACAGCATAACCTTCATCCCCAGGGTGGCTACTAAAACCTCATATCTCGCGTGAATAGCATGCATATCTTTGCATATCTTCAATCTGCCGCCTATTACAGATACATTGCGGTACATTAACAAGACAAACCTGTCCACAAGTAGCTATAATCTCATCGCATTACAACGCGATATATACAAATTATCGATCACGCTTCATTTGCCATTACAAGTAGATACGAGTACAAGTAGGTACATCCATTTGCTCACGGCATTTTGTATCTATCATACTCGTATACAAGTGTGGAGTTGTATCATTGACTATGTTGAAGTGGATATCTATGGAAATGGCCTCGATACATGACAATGAAGCACACAAGCCAGCCAGAAGACACGAGTACTTCATGCATGAAACAGTTCAGTCATTCGTTACAGCTTCTTGGATGATAGAACATCATAAGCAACCTCCATCACCAGCCCACCTAAAAAGGACCTTGACTTGATGACACAATTTTCGAAGAGATTACTATCGAAGTGAATTAGGCAACACAAATGAATCTCTTATGGTTGCAGGAAAAACAATCTCCAGATTCTCGTTCGTACACCTGTTTACAGTCTCAGGTTCATTTGAAGACATACTCGTACTGTCACGGTAAGATGAAACGGATCTGCCGCGACCTTAAGTGGTTTTCTCCCGCAAGCTTGCTTTTTTTTCGGGATTTGTTTGCCTGGATAACAGACAAACAACGGCACAGCACAGGTAAATAAAATAACAAAGCCATAGCAGAAGGCTCATTGAGGCCAGGGACTTTTATTTTTACATGGAACATCCTGTTTGCTTATTTGTCAACCTCCAGAAATCTTGTATCTGTGTACCTACACACACTTAGTGGTGGCGCTTGAGGCCATACGGCCCGTTTTGGAATGGGTGTGTGGACGCGACTGTTTTGATTGCTTTTGCATAGATGAATGGAAGAAGAATGTTTTCAGGGTCCTAGATAAACAGCATCATAACGCACCTTATGAGCGCCGCAAGTTCTATTGACACAGAGCCTGGTAGAGGGTGTTTTGAGATACGAATACGAGTACGAGTACGAGTATGCCATGGACCATGTAGTGGTGGTGTGCGTGAGTAATTTCACGGTAAATTTGATATGATGTGGTGTGCAAATCGTGGCGCCTCCAGGTGGATAAGCTGTGCATACACAGGAAATCAACCAAATGGCTGTAAGCGGTGAGCAGTGAAATGATTATGAATTATGGCGGCGCCGATGTTTTAAGTGCTTGAATTCGTTGTATTCGTATTCTTAGAAAACGAACGAAAATATGTTCTGTGGCCAGCGATACTGATTGAATTTCGTTGACATGGAGACGTTTTATAAAGCAGACGATGTTCGATAGAGTGACTACGAGTAGGAGTCTATGTAATGTTCTCGGATATAACTGACCAAGAAGGTAACAGAGGAGATTAGAACTCATTCAAAAATCAATGGCTCCAACTTGCAATCATACTGACATTTCGAATTATTTCCCAACTGACCTTCCCACCTACTTACTCCACCCACCCATCTACTATAAATCCCATTTTGATAAATCCCTTCGACCGGGTATTATTGACGGAAAACTTCCAATCTTCCTGAAAGCAGAAACAGATACAATTATAGCCTTCTAGATACTCTGTTGTAGGTACTCGTATCTGCAGCATTCAATGAGGATGATGATTGTGACTCTGGGACTGTGAGTCCCGAGTATGATGCAACTAAGCGGGAGGAGGAGAAATTTTGTATCTTCCGGTAAAGGAATGGAATAAGAGTGGAAATCCTACGAAGCGGATTATTATTGTTACTTCTCATTGCTGTCCTGCCTTTAAGTTTATTATTGTTGTTGTATGGAGTTGTTACCGTTATTGTTGTTGTTTAGAATAGTGCAATTCCGTTCAGAGCAGTTATGGTGTTATTAGTTTCATTGAATTCGATCCAAAACGAATGAATGAACGAACGAATGGACGAGCAAGTGCTCTTTTCCGCTTGTTAGAATTGCTAGTTGGCTTGGTCCAGTTTGCAAAAGATAACAAGCAAACGATTGAGATTTTCGGTTGGTTGTGTCTCTGTCTATGTTATTGTGTTTGTGTTTGTACTCGTATTGTCAGTTTTGTAACATCATTGTTGTCATAACGAGATGAAGTTTTCGGTTATTGTTACAAAGATCGGTGCTGTTCTGTTGTGATGTACATAGTAACGGATGTATGTTGTAACAATGTAATGAGAAATGGCTTGTAGGTCAGTGGACGATAGTTGAAAGAAGGCCAACTTATCTGTAGAGTTCGGTTGATGACAATAAAGTGTATATTTGGGAAAGATACTATTTTTAAAGATGAATTTTATTTGAAGAAGTAAAAGGTCGCTGGAGATCAACTATCATATTACGATCGATGCAACGCACTGCTTAACGATATTCAAACATTCTAAATGGCTAAACTAGACTCGGGACGTAGTTGTATCCAAGTTATGTCTACGGACATCTCAGATGTGAGGAGATTTGACGTTGAAATGCTGAAGCTCAGTGGTACCGGTGCCAAGAACTCGTCAGAAATGCTGATGCTCTGATTTCACAACGCCACTGGCCTGGGAACCCAGTATCTTTGACTGAACGTAGGATACCTAACACCTACGAGAATTGATTGGGATCAGCGGCCCAAGTCAGCTTGAGCTACTCAGTAGATACCTCCATTTAGAGGTACTTCGACGTATTCTGAGCCAAGGTTTAGAGGCAGCCCCATGAAATGGCCGGCGTGAGAAATCTGAATAGGCCAACCAGACCTGGCTCCCCAGGTTGCGAGTTGTGCGTGGGAAAATTCTTCGTCTATTGCCAATCGCTCAGGAGGCAATTAAATAACAGAGCCCTCTCTCGTAAGACGAAACAGTGCTTTTATATATAAAAACCGTATCATGCCAGTCCTGCTCTATGGCTCAGAGGCTTAGACCTTGTCGAAAGGTATTACGAAAGAATGGTACTGCGTTTCATTTGTAATTATATAGAATGGTGCAAGAGGTTCAACCAGGAACTGTACAGGCTGTACAGCATCATTGTTCTAGTTAGGCGTCTGCCATTGAGCAAATGAACGCCAGAAAGAGTCTTCGAATAGCACCCCGACCGCATCTAAGGTGGTACACACAAGTGGAAGGAGACCTCAACCAACTTGGAGTGCGGCACTAAAGGCAGCTGGCAAGATCATGTTAGCTGGCTTGTTTCTTGGTAGAAGACTAGTTTCACCTCAGACTGTAGCATCACCTAAGAATGTAAGTAAACGACAGACGACCCAAATTACTTCAGTCAGCGGAAGGTTATTTCCATGATTTGGCCGGTAGAAAGTATCGCTTATGGATGGTACCTCGGTGAAGAAACTTTCTAAACTATCCTTGCTGTAGAGGCAGTCCAAAATCTTTTCTGTCGCACCTACTAACATTCCCATGACCGAGCACATCCTAGAAATGGCAATATTCTATAGAGACATGATGTTTTGTACATGGCATTCGGTACATCTTGAAATCCCTGCCTTATCCGTTAAATTGGAAGGCTCGCTTCTTAGTGATGATTGAAAGCAATTTCACCGAGACTTTTTATCTCAAAAAAGTGCTAAGAAAGGATGGCGTGCTGTCATTTGTGAAACAAGAGAAACAATCTTCCAGAAGTCTATATACCTCCTGCATCGACTGATGATGTTGTACCATTCGTTGAACACAGCGAGCTGGCGCTAATGCGGCTTCAATTCTTGAAGCAGAAGCGGCAAAAATGTATTAAACGTTGTTCAGGCATATCCTGGCAACAAGAGTATCCGAAAGAACGTCGCAAAAGATGGCTATAACTTTAAGTTAGTTGGCGTTGTCTACCTCGCCTCCGCTATTAACTGTGATGATAGTCTAAGAAAGTAAATGAGTATATAGGTCCTGTCAAGAATATGCAGATATTTTTCCATTCAAGCGGCATTTCTCTGTTGTCAAGGGCTGCTGAGTTTCAGCCACTATCCATGCGTATTTTCGAAATAAAAGTTGATACTGCAAAAACAAAAAAACTTAAAGTTGACTCTTGTCAGTGTTATTGAAAATGTAAACCTTTCATCGCTTGCTAGTTGAAGAAAGTTTCCATTCGAAACTATTTCTCAAAAATTCTGCTTCTACGAGTACTTCTTAAATTTCACTCCTAACTCAACGTTGTAACCGCAAACATCCGAAAACTTCAGTGCACCTACCTCAATTGAACTTCTTCCATCAGACATCATGCTGAGAAAGCAATTTGTCTTTCAAATTAGTACTCAACTTGCATCACCTCTTTTTTCAAGCTAATCAGCTCTAAAAACTCTCCTCTTCCATGACACTTAGTCCCCTTTAGTACGCAATCCGAAACGAGTCGAAGACGATGTCGTCGTCAAAGTCAGAGGCGGAGATGGAGAATTATCTTCACTCCAAGGAGCAGCACCCAACTAAATTTGTAAAAGTTAACTTCATCAAAATTTATTACTTCAAAATGTGCAGGCATCTACCGTCTGCACACGCAAAAACCATCACCGCATCTCTTGTTTCTTAAGTTTGGGGGAATAAATTCTACAGGTTTACCAAGTTAACCACATCCAACTCTTACTACAACTCCTACTTCCAACATCAACTTCAATTCCAACTCCAAGTACAAGTACAAGTACAAGTCCAACTCCTTCCCTATGACTATGGAAGCTCCTGTTTCACCTTTCTTAGCAACAATTCTTTCAAGTTTTCTCAAATTCCATTATTGCACTTCTCTGGCACAAATAATTGGATAGGTGTACTATGTGTGGTACAAGCTCCTCTAATCATCCAGTGATGAGGCAGCTACAATTCTTCTAAAGACATGATGCTAAAAACCAAAGAAAACGAAAAGAACAAGACTAAGAACAAGGATGCGGACAGGATGGTAGAGGGATGCCAGGAGGAAACCAGGGAACGCACGATGAATTTGTGAAAGTTGAGACACTAATCACAGGCACACTCCTTGCATGTATGTACGATTACATCTATTCGTAAACACAGCTATAGTGATAGCGCCCTTACAAGGGTATTAAGAGCGTTGTTCCGCAAGAAAGCACCTTAGGGTTCGTTCCATATGAGACGAACAACACTAAACCCATCAAGGTACTCGCAGGATAATTGGAGGAAAAAGCCAACTTTGGTGAAACTCTCGTAATTCAAGACATACTCGCATTAACCGAGATAGCTACTGCTCATCTCCTCCCCATGGATGGCTGTAATAATAATTCATCTGGGGGTTGATTTACCGACAGGGCTACGGATACGGATATACTCGTAACAACCACCACCACCACCATCATCAGTACTCCAGCATCGGTCGGTCGTTATCATGGAGCAACACTTTCGCCCAAAAATCCTTTTTAAAGTCGTTGCAACAAGCTTCATTGTGACAACGATAACCGTGACGATGTGTACAAGTAAGTATCTCAACATGACACATGACTCTAAATAGGAAGAACTAGGTACGAGTATAAAGAGACCTAGCGCTTAAAACCGCGTCAATGCATCATGATCGAGATTTAGAGACACGAAACCCATACAAAGAGGGGTGGTTACGAGGTTACGAACAACTTGGGCTAAGGATAAATGGAGTAACTCAAGACCGCACGGTTATTTTATTTCCGTCACTCTAAAGCCACAAGGATCCTAGCATAAATTTTAACAGGATATTTAATTACAGGTGAAATCACTCTCTCTTTCTCTCTCTCTCTTGCTCTGTCTCACCATCACTGTGGGAAAGGAAGATCTGGCAAGATGAGGTGTTGCACCCCATAAAACTGAAGTTCCTGGTAGAGAATATCAAATTCTGCTACTACCGAAACAACGTACGGACGACTCGTCGACAAGGTGCTAGTCAGAGTGAGGGAAATACATTTTAAGTGCTGGTTCTGAGCATAGACGAGAGCAAGCTCTACCTTATCGGTAGTAAACCTGATGGACGATTATTTATGTATAATCGTATCGTTGGGTTAAAAGCTTTTGTGGGATTTTTGTGGTAAATGCTGAAGAAATTTTCAGGCTGCAAAAATTTACTCTAAATAAGATTGGTGACAAGTTGGCTTTAGTCAGAGGTGGGTCCTCGAAAGACAGCATGCAGATTGTAGGATGCAGGATGATTAGACATGAGACAAGACAGTTGACATAATGGTGATGCACCATCGTTGTTTTCGGAAGCGCAAAACTGAATCTATGGAAGATGTATTGATTTGTTAGGAAATGAAGAGATTAAGTTGTGCGATATGCCAATTATTTCGGTTCAAACCGACGATTTTCAGAAATTGAACGCAGAGCTATCGAATCATATTAGACAATGGATCTTTCTATAAGAATGTACATCACAGTGGCCATCAATTGTTTGGTCACATGAATAAACTCTGGCATAGCAAGCCCCCGGTCAGCAAATAGTCCACCTAGCAGCAGCACATCGAATAGTATACACTGCAGCTATTAATTTGAAGCAGGTAAACGATTTCTACCCGGAACACAATGGAAATCATGTAGACAAGCACTCTGGAAAATCGCTGTTTCTTTGAACTAAAAAGGTAACTGAAATCTGTTGTGCTTCCAACTCGGAAAGCACTCTTTAAGCCCTTTGTCATCACAGTCCTAATGAAGGCCTCTGTACTGGAAAAATTGACTTTATCAAAAGTGAATGAAATTATCCTTGGTTGCCTCGTAAACTGGGTACTGAACAGCGTCAACCAATCGATGCCCAACACTGCAACTATGACAACACATCAATTTACCTCTTCGACATAGCCACTGGCAACTAGTTGTGTCAAGGTGACCTGCAAAACTTATAAGTGCGAGTGTTGAGCAAAAAAAAAAGTCTGCCTTGAAGGCAGACACCTTATACTGGCTACTTCAACTGAAATAGATACGAAGGCAGACAAACCTTAAATGGGTGAAAATTAGCTCTCATTCCCCCGAAGTAGATTACTGCCTCCAATCTGCTCCCTTTGGCCCAAGGGGTCATAAAGCTCACCGTTATGAAACAAAATCCTCTGATAAGGATGGATCTATTACTGAGAGCCCTACAAGAAGAAAACAGGACAACGACGTTCTAAAATAAAGATGGAATGTCCGACCCCTTAACAGACGGCAATTCCTACAGAAGAAAAAAACAGCGTCTATTTGGACGCGATGACTTAGACAAGAATTCTTGAGCTTTCGGCACGTAAGCGAATGCCTTATCACGATACACCTCAAAGTTCTATTCGCCAATAGCAACCTGATATACATACTCCTCGACAAAACTTACGATCAATGTCCGAAATATGATGTTAAAATCGTCTTACGTGATTTTGGCAGCGCAGTCGGGAAGAATAGCTTGCACGATACTATGCACTAGGCGCTAACTGGCTTGCTTCGTGACGGAACATCAATATAGCTAGCACTTACTTTAATATCCACAAAGAGACACGGCACCAAACCGTCAGTCAAATTGATGATGTTGCCATCGGCGCAAGATAGTTTCTCAGAATTCCAGATCTCCGGACGCTCTGAGTAGAGAATATAAACTCAGACAACTACCTCGTCGTAACCAAGGTACGTGTGCAGATACCACCAACACCACTATAACAGAGGAACACTGTTAGAAGATTAAAGAATGAACAGCCGCAATCGCCAGAATCCTATGTAACCAACATCAAAGGGCGAAGACAACTGGCATCGATACCAAAATGTCAAGTTAAACTCCGCGCAACTGATGTACTGGGTTTCATCCGACCGTCTCCGCGAAACCCATGGTTTAATGAAGAATGCTGGCAAGCAGCGGGGGTACTGCATAGAAGAACGTGATCGGCAGGTGAGCAGAAAGAGCATGAGGAACGGCCGATTGAGGAAACATAGAGGATCTATTCGAGGAACAATGTTCGGAAGTTTTACCAAAAAGTGAAAAGAATTTGTCAAAGAACAGACCTTATCACTAGAGTATACTGAGGATATGGAAAAATCACTTCTCCAAACTTTTAAACGGCGAGGACAACCCAAATTCCGCTGTCAGGCAGAATGAAGCATTGACATGGACGCCGAAAGTCAAGACATCCGTCCATCCGATCAAAATGAAGTGAAGATATCAATATTCAAACTTAGATCCAGACAGGAAGTGGGAGATGACATTTCTATGATTTCATTGGTAGAAAGAATTCCCGAAGCACGGAACCTTAGCTCCGTTTATCCGGTCTGCAAGAAAGAAGACCCTCTTAGCGCTTGTTCATTATAGAGGCAACAGCATCATTAACATCGCAAATAAGATCTTATCCATCTGAGGTCAATTATAACCGATCTGTCTGGCCCCTATCAGCATAGTTTTAGGTCCGGTAAGCCAGCAGTCGACCAACTATTCACACCTCGACAGATTGTGGTAAAAATCCAAAAAGTTCAAATCGATACGCAACACCACTTTATCGATTTTAAGCCCGAATGGGATGGACTCTACAGAGATGAGCTATATAGAGCCATGTTCAGTCTAGGTATACCTGCGAACTTTGCAGATTGTGCAGAATGATGAGACGGTGAGTACTAGCTGCTCGGGACTTTTGCTGTCAAAAAATGATTCATGCGAGGTGATTCACGCTGGCGCATCGCTTTTTCAGCATCATACTTAGGAAAATTCTGCGAAACTCGCAAGTCAACTCCACCAACCTGCATGCAAAGACTACAATGGCATACAGTGAGAAGAACTCAGCGAGCTATCAGTGGTACGTTCATAAGTATTGGTCCACCTGAAGCAAAAATCGGTTAAGTTGCAAATGACGGCAAAACTAAGTATATGCTGTCAACAGGAAGGAACCCACAACATCGACGAATTGTACAGAATGCCACTTGAAGGTAGACAGGGAGTTTGTATACCTCGGCTCGGCTAGTAAATCTGATAACGACATCTCATAAGGCCTAGACAAGAAACACTAAGGAGACTTTATATAGCACCCTCATCATTCCAGTCTTGTTTTATGGTGCAGCAGCCTGGACGTTAGCGAAGGACGTGGATAAACATATCCTTGCCGACGCGAAACTCATCGAGGATTGACCTGGCCATAAAAGTGATCAGTAGTCGCCTATGATCGCTAGGAGATATAGAGCGAATGAACACCAGCGCTCCAGTCCGAAAGTCTCCGCTGTCAATCCAAAGAAACAACGGAATAGAGGTAGATCTCGCCTTAAGTGGCGCCCGGAAGTAGAAGGGGAGCTCAACCAACTTAGAGTGTACAACTGGAGGTAGTTAGCCAACGATCGCGATAACCTGAGAGGCCAATTGGTTGAGGCTCAGGTTCACCCCGAACTGTAGCGTCATGTAAAGACAAAATGAAGGAAGGAGCACCGCCGAAAGTGATGACTCTAACTTATGTTGGTTGCGTGCTCAAGCGAAGAAGTACCTCAACCAACTTTGTATGTGTAACTGACGATAGCGGGATTGGGATTAATAGACTGAGCTCTTGCTTTAATGTTAAACCTGAACTAAGGAAACGCTACTTAGGCAAATCTGTGAGTATGATGTGAATTTATAAATATTTTCAAGGATTGCAGCCATTTATGAGTAACCTTACGCTACCATCCACCTAATACATGCATAGACCAATGTCATATCTCCGAATGGACATATGTTGTTGGATCTCATTTTGTACGAATTCAACCAAAGGAAGCCACAACTGCCACGCCAATGGGAAACGGTAGCCAGCTTCAAACTACCGTCCTCTTTTGTATGTACTCGTATGTTGTGGCGGTGGCGACAATAGCGTCCTCCAATGAGAACATACTCTTGTAACCTGTCAACCACTGTGTGGTGCATTGTTTGATGCTGAAAGTTACTCGCTCCAATGAGAAATAAATTTTAAGGCACCCGATTAGTGGTTGGAAACATATTAAAGAGAGTAACCGACAGGACCGGGATACAATGCCGAACAATAATGAATTGCAGAACCTACTCCTTAATTCCACTCATCGATACATGGTTACGGTGCATGTTGTACGGTTGAGAGAAAGATGAAATTTGTATACGCGAACGCGCCAATTTCAATTCGCGCGGTCATAGATGAGAAGGTAAACGCCACAAAGTAGCAACAGAAAAAAAAGTATATATCTCCTCACGACGACGATATACTCATACTCTGAGTCGGCAGTAAGGATGAAGAGGACAACGAAGACCATTTTGCCAGCAATTAAACAAAAAAATACACCAGATCTGGAGATGAAGATGGAGATGAAGCTTGAAAAAAAGGAAATAACCATCGACGCTCGTCTACCGACATCGTATCTTATGGCACAGAGCACCAATGCACCAATGCACCAAAGCACTGAAGTACCATAGTACCAAAGCACCTAAGCAACATCTCTCAGTATCTTTCGGTTGATCTTATTAATTAAGTATTATTTTAATTAGTGTAATAAATTTTAATCTGTCATTTAGTAGCGAGGATAACACTGCAACAGTACGACAGTGTACTCGTACGGCAGCAGAACTGCAACATGCCGCAATCCAGCGAGTATAAAGAGCAGTCGCAGTCAGATTTCATGCCAGGACTAGGTCATAAACCATGGTGAGGTATGGCATGGCTCTTCGTGACGTTTTTCTCTAGTTTTTTTGTTGTTTTTTTTTTTGTTCGCCTAGTAAATCCAAGTATCGGATGGTGGCTTGCTCATCTCGACTTCACTAGGCTATTCATCAGTTTGACCCTCATGCATAGTTGGATGCCATAATTGGCGAATTTAATTGCCACCCTCAAGTGTAGGAAGATACGGGCACTGCCACCGTGCAAGCATCTCTCCAAGAATCGGGTTTATCCAAAATAAGTGATGACCTCGACTAGTGAGTCGTTTTCGGGTTCCATGCAAACTCGTACTCGTAACATTGCAGTTTCGATTTGGGTAAAGGTTTAGGTTGTCTTCGTCGTATCTAACTTGGTATGCAGTCAAGATAAGCAGCCAATTTATTGATTATCTTCTCCTGATGGAGTTCATCTGCTGCCTGTGCTTCATGAGAGAATTTTTATTCGTACGGATAGTGTGCATTTCGGATCAGTCGCAGTGGCCGTCATTTATTTTTCGTGGCTTCTTGATATGGAAGCCTTAACTGGTAGGGTGACAGGATGGTGGAAGGATGCAAGCTCCTTGGGTTTCTTATTTGGATTTTAGTCTGCCGGTTGGTTGTTGTTCTTGTCGATTGCTATCGTGTGGATGTGAGTAGGGAAACCTTTTTTCATCGTCTGTTCGTTTCATGGCTAAAGTGCTTCGTGCTATCGAGAAAGAAGTGGAGGTATTCGGAGCCATTAGTTTCATAAACCTCTTTTGGGTCTCCTAATAACGTCACTACAGAAACAATGGGCAAGTCTGTGACAAATTGAAAATAAATGAAGCAATGCTCGTCTATAACTCCATCTACCTCGCACATTTTTATGTATCTTTGCTAAGAAATTTGTTATTCATTTCGAAGATGGGGTTTACTTTTGAGATTGTAAGCTTGAAACACCGCACTATGCCGGGGTTTACTCCTGTAACTCAACTACGAATATTTTCCTAAGCTCTTCCTTCATAAAGTTTGAATTTCACCGCTATAATCCCATTCATATCTTCCAGCTACCAAAGGGCCAAATCAGTAAAGGTATGTGGGGGCATGTCTGAATGCCTTCCTCGATATGGGTAAAGAATTTATGTATTTACATCATCAGAACCGACTGCTTACACTTTGCCACTTCTAAGAACCACAACACATGCCAATGGCAAGCCAAAACAAAGGACACTCTAAATCCCGGCAAACAATTCCTTGGCACATGAGATCAAATAACTGCTGCCCCCTATAAAGAAGGGTTCTTCTCTGTTTTTTTTTTTTGTGCGGATTTTAGTACTCCTAAATGTCCATTAATCCGTTCTTCTTCCCCCTAATCACGACCTTCTCCATCGTACGTATTATACAATACGCGCATGCGTAACTCCTTATAATGGTATCAATTCTGGGAATGTGCTTTGATTCCCTTTTTGAGGATAATGTGATTTTAAACATGCCCATGGAGGCACGCATGCGCCCTTCTGGACAGACGATTTATGTACACACATCGTTGCGTGTATTGTTTTGTTACGCACGGAAAGGGTTATGTCGTAGAGTGGCAATACCAGCTACCGAAGATCCTGTCCCGGCAGATGGTCAGTTGCCACGAACTACAACGACATTGTGGTTAGGAAAAATATGATCTGTAAGCCTTTAAAATTGTGAAATGTACCCGTCCGTTGTGTTGTGTGCGCCCCTATGGAGTTAATCATGGTTTTACACTCTAATTCCACATTACTGCTTCGCAGACTTTATCAAACATCAACAACTTTATCCATAGAATACCAAGGCACAAGGCACAACACATGAAGTGGAAGGTACGAGATTGTACATACAACACAACATGGCTAAGAAAAGAGTGAAGTCACAGAGTGCCGAAGAATTGAAAGGCGAAAAACCGGAACGAAGGGGCGCCTCCGGTACGAATGTTGTTGAATTAGATTCTTATCAGCAGCCTCAAACAATTGCGTCTTAAGTACGTTCCATGGAATTGAGCCCTTGTGTTTGGACTGTGCACACTAATAACAAACAATTGTTCAACTGGGCAAATACCACACCTGTCACATGGAAATCAGTCCGATTCTAGGAACAAGAGTGGTGCGCTGGCGTGGACTGCGCGAATTTCAAACAGAGTCATTCCAGATCTAGATGCTAGTATTTGAGATACTCGTATTGTGTGTCGTGAGCAAATAACAACATGCGTCACAGAGTGGAGATTTTTTTTTTCATATTTTTACTTTCGTTTGGACTTCTTAATTGGCTTGGTCCATAAACCGATTAACGCGCCGTTAATGAGTAGGTGTAGATACCGCCTGAAGGGTAGGTGATTACCAGATAAAGTCGTTGTGGCGTCAGTGCTTTTTACAAGCTAGAAAGGAAGCTGGGTCAAGCCAAGAATGCTTGGGGTTAATTGCTGGTGATGTGGAAGTAAGAAATCGTAAATTTAGCCAACGTTTTGATAGGAGCTAAAAACTGCAGAAATATTAGCATTTCAAACCCTAATAAACGGTTAAATCCGTCATCCAGCGAGCAATTCCATTGTGGTGTTTGGATGAAATCCAGCGCGCCACCCGACTTAATTTTATGGAGGCCACGAGCCTTCTATGCTTCATGCTCACTAAACTTCTGTATAGTTTTGGGAGACTCGATAATTGTCTTCTCCGACCGAATGTCGTACGACGTCAGAACTTTTCATCCTTGTTGCGGCTGTCTCTCCTTTTAGCACTTCTAAAATAGTAACAAGGACGTTCGTTGCGTAGTGTTTGCTGTACTCCGTGGTGGTGGAATGTAGGCTCGATTAGAAGTATAGTACTGGCCTACGCCATCATATGGCTCACAACCCTATACGAAAGAGACAAAGGTTTGTGACGAACCAGCTCATAGCCTCGGATACTGACGAACTCGCTGCCGACGAGCCTGGTAAACGATTAAAAGACAACGATCTTCGAATCTGCACGTGTGGTGCTTGGACGCTTAACAAGCCGGGTGCAATGCATCCTAAAAATTGCCAGATATATTCACTTTGAAGAACGTTACAGACAACAGATCCGCAGACAATCGGATTCGCTGAAAGAGGAAGACTTAGAGAACAAATCTTGAGCTACGACTGACGACGATTCAAATAAAGGCTAAATTAGCCAACGAAAGCCCCCCATGCCCCGGTAGATTAGAAAGAAGACCTTACCAAGGGTTATTTCTACGAGTTCCAACCACACCAAATTTGACGTGAGAATCGTGGTCGGCGATTTTAATGCCAAGCTAGACATGTAGACTTTGTAAGTATAGCCTAAAGGACATCATCTTCGGAAACGGACACAAGCTTATTAGTTTTGCGGTGGGACGTAATGCAGCTTTGGACAACACACAGTTTCCGCACCTTGACATCTATAAAGATACTGGGCTGATTTATGTTCAACAAACCTTCAATCAAATTCATCGTATTGTGATCGTTGCAAGGCCCTGCTCCAGAGTTCTGGATGTCCGAAAGTTCCGACCAGCTTACATCAAATAGCACTACTATTTTTTGTAGCAAAACCAGCGAACCATTATGTTGAAGTTCAACGTCGAACGGTTACAATTCCAAGGCACCAACAGGAGTTTTTCCAATCAAGTCTCCCTTAAGTTCACTAGAAGTTCTATACCGCCATCATCAAACGCTGAAGACCTGTGACATCACTGCCAAAGAGCAATCAGAAAAGCCACCTCTGATGTCCTGGATTTCAACGTCAGCGTTTGATGACGAATCCAGACAGACAAGTCTAGAAAAAGAGCGGATTTACAGAGCAGTCTTAGAGAAAACGACAGGGGCTCGCGAGCTCTATGAGCAAATTGAAAGGGTTCTTCTCGAGAACGTGTGACGCTCTATGAGCAAAAAGGAAGTGTAAAACATGGGCTCCTCACGAGAAAAAAGAAAGAACACGAGAAGACTGAAGTTTGGAAATTTTAGGAAAAGCTGTAAAGCCCGGAAAGAATCTGCAAGGAAGAAGATGTAAACCTAACAGAAGAACCACAGTTGGTTCTGAGAATCTGGAAGTTTAACTGTTAAACGGCGATGACGAACAATATTTAGTCTTGACGATGGCAGACAACGATGGCAATTTCCGTCCATCTGACCAAGATGAAGTCAGCACTGGAATCTCCAAGTCTAAGTCCAACAAAACTCGGCTTAACTACTGCCGTCCTGTTTTAAGCAGCAGGTGATGTTTGGGATTGATTTGGGCCAGGAAAGCCAACTTTAGATCAAATGTTCACATTACGGCGGATCTTGAAAAAATCCCAAATCGACACCTAGCGTCTATAGGGATGAACTTCACAAAGCCATGAATAGCACTAGCATGCCCGCCGAGTTTATTTGTCCGTGCAGCGATGGAGAATGGGCGCTGCGAAGTTAAGGTCAGTAATGACAAACCGGAGACCTTCTTCGTCAGAAAATGACTTACACAAGGCGAATAGTCGTCATGTGATTTTGTCAACATCGTTCTTAAAAGATTTTTGCGAAACTCACAGGCCAACTCCAGAGGCACTGTCTTTCGACGCGAGCTGTGAGTCGAGCGTTTGGGACTATTGAAGTTTATGCTGTCTTCAAAGATGAAACAAACAACATCGAAGGCTAGGACTAAACCTTTCGATAGCCAGCTACAATTTTAAAGTCTGTCAACGACATTAGCGCACAAATTATGAAAGAATCACAAAAACAGTTTATACACGACCCTGTGCATATAGTTGGACACTGTCGAAAGTGGATGAAAATTTTCTGTTCTCATCAAGATCATCAGCCAAGGAGAATGTGCATCGATGCGGACGTCATCAAAAAAGTCGTCACTATAAATGGACATCAGGAAAGTCTTCGACTCCAGCCCAGAGGTATCACGTCATTAAGGACGACCTCATCAGAGTAGTGAAAGGAGATCTCAGACTACTTCGTGTGCGCAATTGAAGGTAGCTGGCAAAAGACCACGCCAGCTGGAGAGAATCCACCCCTGAATCCACTTTCGGATGCAAAGCAAAGTTGTTGGTGATGATATATTGAGCGTTGCCTTCCCTGCTTTCTCAACCCGGCCAAAGAACGTCACTGGTGGAGCAGCAATTCATGCAACACTTTAATTCCATTTATTGTTAAACCCTTATAGCATAATTATCCACCAATGGGTTACTTAATTCCTCCTTAATAACATTAATTAACTTCCGATTTTCCTTCTCAGATATACTTCAATTTCCAGCCACTTTAAGTGTGGTAATACCACCCTCTACCTGCTCAATCCCCTTTCCAAGATCAATCTCCTGCACCGTGCAAAAAAAAAAACTGAAAACCTGCAATAATTTCGATTAAATTTTAATTACATTTCCCCAGCTAAGGAGTGAAAATCCACTCAGCTCAGAGCCTCAGATGCAGTAAATCCTTGCGCCGCCAATGATAAACTTGAATTTTACTCAACCCCACACTTTGTGCCTCCATCCATACGGAAATGATGGCATTCGATATGCTCGTAGTCATCCAAAAATTAGATTTCCATCTGGTTTTCATGAACAAGAAAAAATAAGGAGTGAGAGAAGTGTGAATGGAAAATGAAAGCCAGGTCTGGGTCTGAGGCCTGTCCAGCCAGCTAGTAGACGGTAAAAAAAAAAACAAAAAAAAATCAGCTTCAATAATGATGAAGACCGCCATGGTGACGACGACGACGATGATGGAAATTCTGAAACAAATATTCGTCCTTTCTGTAGACTGGACGAATGACTACGAGTAACCACCGAAACGGTGTGGGTAGGTGTTTCCCACAAAGCCATACTCGTACAAGCATACTGGTCATGTTCTTCACCACTCGACGCTATGCTCCCAGTCGATGTTCAACGCTCAACGCTCAAGTTCAATAGGATCAATTGAAATTTTGATTAAAATTAAATTTTCATTTTCCACGGTTCATTCTGTTATGTGTCTCTGTTCATGTGCCTGTGTGTCCTTGCTCGTTTTACTCTGGTGCTCCTTGCACGAGTATGCTATGTCTCATCTTTTGTAAGCGATTTTAATCGAATTTTCGACACAAACGGCAATGATGTCCTTCTGCCTGTTTGTACAAGGGACTTATTTGTTCCTTCATTTTTTGTTCCCCTCAATTTCTCTTCACTGCCACACCCCTTGAGAGAGGATTAAATTTTGTGCAATTTAAACTGATTTCCAGCGAACCAATGTGGTTTCGTCATCTTATCCAACCGAGTTCGTTTCAGTCATATGGTATGGTAGTCGGTAGAGTTCATATGAAAGAATTTTCTTTCCGAAAAGGACTAAAAGGATGTTGAGAAAAAAAATTTGTATGAAGCATGTAATTAGAATTCAATAGCATGGTTGTATTCGTCCTAGCAAACCTGTAACCGCTAATTAACATTAAATAAGCACTTAGCGGAGGCAATGCAAACGGCGGCTGGATAGTTACAACGATTCGGTTAATGTAGTGGGAGGGAGGACGGTATATCCGCATTGGTTTCCTATTTGAGTTGAGGGACTTTGTGTTGTGGGGATTCCTACGCTTCGATGTGTACCAGAGGCATTTTCCCAGGTTCGCTAAATATTTGATGAGGCAGCATTGGAATTTATTCAGAAGTAACTATATCCACAGACGTATGTAGCTGTAGCCGTTGTTCCTGGCCATAGCGTGGTCAATGTCTATAGATTATTGTATTGTCCGTAGGCTGTGATTTGTGTTTTTCCGTGGAATCGATTTGCGGTTTTGTTATGTATCAGAGAAAACTAGTTCAAGTCGCATTGATGACGATCCTGTGCATGGATGATTATGTAGGGAACTGGTCAGGTATTCGTACAATACATGGAGGCCAGTCAAAGGATTGTGAATTACAACGGTATGAATGAATCAGGATACCAAATACGACTCCGAGTTTAAAAATTTAAGGGCCTTTGCAATGTATTGCATTCGTTTAGTTTGGATATGTTTGCGGTTTTGATAAAGTTCGGCTGATAGACACACGCGACCATCTGTGTTTATTGAAATCTAGAACTCGCTGTGAATATAATGAAGGCAGTTCTGAGTGCGTAGTCACCAAAAAGGCGCTGAAAAACTGAAAATTGTACCTAAACGCGAAGCTCAGCTATTTGGAGTTCGATTTCGTTCACTTTCGCTTGCTCTCGTAATTGTACCGCACGGGTGCCTGGTCCTTGCGGATTCCTCGATATTGATAACCCAATTTTTTGGTTAAAAAATCAGTTTCTATGATCTATTACCCACTATGCTTAGTAGGTCTGGCGCGGGTACACTTTTTCAATTCACAAAACTGAAGACTGCAATGAAAGGAGAACATTTTGATGACGTAGGGGCTATACCACTAAATGTGAGGAAGGTGACGCAAAGAATTCCGGAAGAAGATTTTTCGACAGCCTGTCAGAGGTTCAATCACCAGAAAAAAATTTGTATAGGGAGAGTATGGAATCGTGTCTCCTGGCTAAAAAAAAAATCAGGATTGAGGTAAGATGAACAGCTTCGAGACATATAATCCTAATAACGTCAGCTGCTGCAGAATCGATGTACCTGCTTTGCAAAACCTCAAGAACAAGGTATTCTTAAAAAATCATTTCCAAAGAAGATTACAGGAATTTCGACAACCATGCTGTGAAACAAGAAATATGTTCTTTTGGTCAAAAAAAAAAACTTCCGCTTTAGCATAAGCTCTGCACCCCCAGTTCCATTTGATATTCAGCCCATACCAGCTCGTTTAATTGAATCTACGTGTGTGCATAATAATTAAGTGATTACAAAACGCTATTGCCACATCGAAAAATCCAACACGATCCATGGCACACGTACCAATTAGCCTCACCATTAATTCCACGTTAAATGGCATTCGGTTTGTCTACGTCTACAACAATGACTACGACTACGAGAATATCCTTTCGAGGGTCAAGGATTAATTGCCGATAGCTAGATAGCCCCTAATTGTTGCTCATAAAAAAGAAGAACGACGAAAACAACGAACCAAAAACAAAAAAACACGTATCAACGCCCACTTCAAACAAAAGTCGAATTCCTCCATGGATATCCTTGCATTCAGGTATCCTCTGGATCTCCTCCAACATTGAATTTGACCAGATGTTTCTTCTTCTTTTTTTTGGAAAGAACCTCTATACGCGTGTGTCACTTAATCCCCCCCCAGGCACTTGAGACATGCGGCTGAACTTACCAAAAATCCCCCTCAATATCTACAATACCATCCAACGACCTATCGACTCTTGAATCCTGCAAGGAGGTGGATAACAAAACTTCAAGGATAATTGATTTTCTTCATTGAAGAGGTTTGACTCTTCTCTTGGTTCGTTGACATCCTTATCGCTTTGAGATTTAATTGGGCAGGTGGGCGATAAGTATTTGCCAAACGATGAAATTTCGTATTTATTGACGCTTAACTCATAACGGGAATTGTTCAATTCCAAACAAAGCCAATGCGGGACCGCCGCGCCAACGACGAGGAGGTAAAAGCTGATTCCTATATAAGCATTCCTAAGGATTCCCACCACCACCGCCAGGCGCAGGATTTTTGTATCATCTCAGTAACGTCGTCGATCGAAATTGAAGTCGAAGTGGAGTGGATTTGTTTTCATTCCAAAAGTAATTTCGGAATGAAATTGAATCAAATTAATTTGAGTACAGTTACGATACGAGGCCCATCGTCATTCAAATCGTAGACGTCCCATCGACCGACCAACGTTCTATCGTGTTCTAGTTGAATGATTTCGAGGTACCGCGCGTGTTATTCAGTGGTGGACTGAAGGGGATACAATGCCTAGAGGACTTCCATTGAATTATAGCGATATTTTCGCGCTGCCTATAGTCGATGATTTTGATTTGTTTACAATGGCAAAGGAATTGTTTGGTAAGGAGTCCTGAAATTCAGCAGTCATGGTCAGGAGACTTCGTTTTAATTATAAACACTTGGAATTGTGGGTGGGTTGTGGGGCATTTAAAAGTTTTTTTTTTTTAGAATTTCAGGGGTGGGAGGGAGATGGTATGTAGCAAGTGCTACTCGTATTTTAATTACAAAACATTTCTAGGAAGAAGAAAATTGCGTTCCAATAGTGACTTGGGAAGAGGCAGGTGGCGCTGAAAGTTTATTTTTGGAAATTTGGTGGAAAATTGTTGATGATTTGAGGAGAAATGAAGAGTGTGAGAGTTGTTTATTGGCCTCTAACAAAGTTATCGACCTCTAACTACTCAAGACTAATTCGCACAGTTTTGTCCTAAAAATTGGAAGGACACTTGATTCTTTCGGTAGTCTTTGACATGGACTTGTCTAATCCAACGGCCCAGTCAGGTGAGTAGGGTAGGGTGTTATCTAAGTCAGGTGGCCTAAGGTGAGGCTTTCATATACTCTGTGCTGTAACCGCTTAATTGTCAAAAGTGAGACTATAACCTCCTCTGGCGAACAAAGTCAGGCGAGGACTCTTATAAGCCATATGCCCTCTGACTTTGTCAGAATTAGAGGACTTCAATTCTCTTCGTATCAAGTGCCTCGGTAAGAACTTGCTATAGGAACAACAGATTGGTGTCGATATGCTCAGATCCTCATAGGGAAACTCTGCAACACAAACTTCTAGAGTCTCCTCTACCTCACAGGTCCATTAGCCTTTCGTCATTTTTATCCGAGACAATGAAAGGGTGATTGACCTGTACATAAGGGGGGTCATATTATCTAGAGCTTTGCTTCACAACTTACAATTTGTGTTCCACAAAGGCATAGTCTACGACACGGAAAGAGCAATCAATCAATACCTTTCGAATAGTCAACTGTAGATACGTGTGGGATCAGAGTATTCCCACCGGCCTTTAATCCGTGTGGTACGCAGTTGATGTACCGCAACAATAACGTGATTTGACTTTGTTCAAAACCAGCTCCGTCTAACACTTCTGATGACAAACACTTCAAATCTATCACGTCCATCATCACACATCAACGAGGCGACACATGTTGCTGACTTAATTTCCATCGTCGCACTTAACGTATAATCATCATCGTCAGCTATTCCCGGCGTAACTGCAACAACAACAGCAGCAGCAGCACTTACCACAAATCACAAGCTATTCCTCGAAAAAAGCGTCCCGAAATGGCTACCGCATTCATCAGCGCAATTAAATCGAGATCTAGATATCCATTACTCACCATTCTGGCAGAAGAAGGAAGAGGAGGAGGCCAGCGTCTACTAGTAGATGAGTAGAAGTTCCATTGAACTTAATGCCAAGTCACGGAACATCACCTTTTTTTTTATTTCTTGGACCCTCCGACAGTGGTGCGGCTGCAAAGTTCATTCAAATGTAACTCGTTGTCATCATCATCGCCGTCGTCGTTGCAGTCGTGGCTTTTTTGGATGACGTACGAGTGTATGAATGTCATTCTAGTTCATTGGAAAACAAAACAAATATTCAAGACACAGAAGACACAATTCTATGGAAGTTGAGGCAACTTTTTCTGTTTGTCAGCACTCATCATCGTCACGTAGTGCACTTCATGGAGCAAACCCAAACGGATTGGCCTATAAAGTGTATTTCATCAGGATCTCTGACTCTGGAACGAATTGTCTGTGTGTGGTGTTGAGTACTCGTAAATGATCATAATACACGTTTGCTCTACTATCTGGGAATCCGATTTCGAGGTTCTTCTGAAATCTTTTTCGTCGTCTTCTTGTAACAGATACGCACAACATACTCGTACATTGAGCCTAAGTGCAACGGTTACATGTCAACAAGACGCGGTTACGGTCGTTTTTTCCCCCCTTTTTTTTTCTGTCGGCCATTCTCTGAGGAGCTCTTGAATTCACTTTTTGTCATTTACCAGTGGCGGTACTGTCCTTTAATGTTTTGAAAAAAGAAAAAACGTACCGGCTTTGTCGGCACCTCAAGTGGAGCACATCTGCGAGCGGTCTCGGGTCTACTCGTAGAAAAGTATGGAGATTGCCCGCACACGTTCGGCGGTGTATGTTTGCATATGACTATGATGATGATGATGAAGGCGACGAAAGATGGAAGAAGAAAAGTAACGAAATAGACAGAGTGCCGCCAAGGAGACGTCACTCTAAATTCGACCGATCCAAATTGTAAACGGCCTACACGCGCTGGAAAGTACTTCTTATGTGCACTCGTGCATTGAAGCTTTAGTGTCATAAACTGAACTATGTGGTGCTAACTGGTATGTACGAGTACACGAGTGTCATACTGATGATCGAGTTTCAGCTTTTCCACTGACTTGTGACTCTGATTGATTTGGAATAGATGGAGGTGTCTACTTGTACGATTGGTCTTACATAAACCTTCACTCTGGGAAACGAACTATTTCGGGAAAATGAAACTGAGACACGCATTGGGACAAAAGGAAGTCGAAAGTATGCTTCGTTACAAAATTTCGTGGTTCTCTTCCAATTACTTGTACTGCGAGGTAGAATCGTCGAGATTCCAACATATGCTCGAGTTCATAAATCGTTCGTCCAAGCAGAAAACGATTTTTTTGGGAGACAGTGGAAGGTGTCACATCCCGAAACTACTTCTTCGGATTTAGGATTGCCGCAGATTTTCATCAATTCTGCCTACGAACCCACCCTTAAACTGCACCATAACTGGTGGCATTTATTGGCGTCCTACAAAGTTCTTTATGTTTCCATGTAGGGGGTGAACACAAACGCCTTGCAAAAGCCATAGAGATCGGATGATGTTGTGTGCTAGATGCGGAACAAATCGATTTTAAGTTCGCGTAAGCCAGTTTGCAAGGTCGTCATGACGGTCCCAGCACGCGTCGCAACAGGAGATGTCACTTATGTTCATCAAACTTAGCAAAAATGTAATAGTCCGTTAAGATGTCGTTTGGTTTAGGTTCTTAAAAGTTCTCATCTGAGTCTTGCCTAGCAAATTTATCATTGATTCCATATCCCGCTATCTCAAGCCAGGCTTCTGACCCCATTCATTCTCAATTTAGGTTGGAAGAGATGAGTAAATATGCCTAGCATGGCTCTACATACACTTTGGTAGTCGCTAGAGATGCATACATTTTGCCCTGTTCATTCATATTATGGAATATAGTTGATTGCCGTCAGCATCGCGAAAGTATCTGGAATGAATTCTAAGTTTGTCGTCTTTCTTGAAGACACCAGCAGTACACCCTAAATCACCTAGTATCAGATTACATTTTTTTTTTGGTCGAAACCATCATAGTGCTGTGTACAGGCAACTCGACTTATTCTTACACCAACCGGAGTTCCAGAGTCATGGCATCAGGAGACAAGTCCGTAAAATATAGTCAAACACGGTTAATCCAAAAGGTCATTAAAAGTACACTTCTTTCTAAACGAAATGCGACTTCAGGAGTGCGATTTAGAAAGGGAGATAGATCAGTGCACTTAGATCAGGGCCAAGCATCCTAACTATTCTTTAAAGTCTGGTGGAAACTGCAGTGACCTATTTTTTTTAAAAGGTTCTTCCACCAGACAACCAACACAGTAGTACAGTTCTCGGTAAAAAGCCTCAGAAAACCGACAGCGCCTTAGAGGTTTTAGATGAGTCAGACCAATCAGTTTCCTCCTCCTTGTAAAGAGAACAATCACAGTTTACAAGGGATTAACTGAAAGAAGCATATTGCGAGTGCACCAATCCTCGATCACATCTATGGGTGTGCGCCTGAACCGAGAAGTTAGAAACAGTCGACCAACAGGCAATATAGTCATCATATTGACAGCAGTTAAATTCGTAACCAGGGTCTTATTCACCAGCATTGTTCTAGTACAGAAATAACGCCGTGTTGTATGGCCGGGTTACAAATGCCCTTGCCGAAAGCACTCTCAGTCTCAATGAAATGAAGAGATCACCAGATTTTGAATCGCTGGCTCGCAAGATCTTCAGCTATGGCAGGCACTTGGCATCCTGACCAGAGAATAAGTTCTTGTCGAGCGTGTAGTCATTTCTTCCGTTTTTCGGTACACGGACTGCTATTACTGTTCATCAGGGGTTCGGTATATCCCCTACAGAATTAGTACAAACTTACAAACTAGGTGTCAGCAGACTTGTACGTAAGGAAGTAAGAAAGTATTTGAAGGTCTCATCCGTCACCCCAACCGTTGCAAGATAGCAGCTACGGTGCTTGTATTAGTAAGCTCAATTGCAGCTACAGTTATAGAAGCTGGTTGTGAACCAGTTCAGATCAGGTTACGTGGTAAATGAGCCTCAGGCATGAGGCAGAGAGAGCACCTGCTACCTATACGGGCTGACACTAGATCTATAAAGATTCCAATCTTCTTTCAACTTAGTTCCAAGTAGCCTGTTTTCGAGTTTTCTTACGCAGTCGCTGCACAAATATGTTCCAGCAGGTGATTTGCGATAGTTTTCTGGGTGGATACGTTAGTTCAAAACATTTGGTAAGGATATCCGTTCTGAACAGCTTTATTTGTCTTCTGTTTCATTCTGCGAGAAATTGACTGACTTGCTCCTCCAGCAAGCGGGCGCAAGTGGTATTCATGGACTCCTCTTCAGCAAGATATAGAATTCGCATCATATTTTAGTGGAGGTATGCGGGAGCCAACATTATTGGCAACCAGGTCAGACGATGATATAATGTCCAGGTGATGATTGCCTCATACTCTATTCGTTACACCCCAGAAAATTTATTTGATGATGCATGACAGCATATTGTTAGTCCCATCTTCTTGGAACTACAGCATTTAATGACTGCCTTTTGTGCCATCCTCTGTTCGTTTCTAAGATTGTATCTGCAGCAACTAAATCTTGACTGCGAACCCAAATTTAGATAGTGACAGTGAATTCACCGAATTCGGCACAAAAGGCAAGTTTTTCTGCCATTCAGTGATGCATAATTCTCTAAGCAGCCGAAGACCTAGGGTGAGGCTGTTGCATAGAGATGCATAGAAGGAGTGTTGATCTGAGTGAATATAACAGATTAGTCGTCCATTGTCTGCATTCATTTGGGAATAAGTTGAAACTAACTCTTCCAAGGCCCAGCAAAGGACATGAGTCCTCCTTAGCTTTAATAGTTTTGACAGGAGGTTGATCTTAGTCCACATCGCACCAACGATGTTTTTCTGCTCGCCTTGTGAGAATGGGTTTTCTACTTTTCATAGTCGAGTCTAGGGTTTTGGTGATGAATATGCGTCAACACGTTCTCCATTTCACTGAGTTGCATCGGAATTCAGAAGATGACTGGCGTCAACTTCAGGGACAGATTTTTGTTACATACTTAGCATGTTTAGAAGTTTACTGGGATGGAGCCCTTCACCCTAAGAATTTCGTTTTCCATATGGCGAGTTAGGTGGTTGACCAACAAATTGTTTGCCTCAGCGTCGTCATTGTCATTGCAAGCTTTTTCAAATGTCATAGAGGAGAAAACGGGCCCCTTATTGGCTACTTTTGGGGTTTTGTGGTTTTCTTGAAAATGAATTTCATGGTGACATACAATTCCATTCACCCGAACTCCAATATTTCCTGGTTGTAAGATTGATTTGAACAACATTTGAATGGAAGACATACAAAAACTATGACCAAATCTAGACGACTGGGAACAAAATTGTGATCTGTAGTGCCATGGGCATTACTTCTGAGAGGATCCGTAGCTAGTCAGAGTAAATTGAGCAATATTTTTGTAAAATCAAACTATTGGTAGTTCCACGAACCTACATCTATGTGACCAACCGTAACACTCGCCTCGCTATGAGTGCTCAATAGTATACCCTCAAGTTCACTTTCGGACGTACTCTGAAATATCGTGATTCATTCCTAAGCCGAAGAACTAGCTTGTGGAATGCCCTGCCGAGCTCTCTATCTTCTAATCATTGTAACATTCAGACATTTAAAACCAACGTACATCGGTACCTCTCTTTCTTTCTTTCCTAATTTTCCTTCGCCCGTGCTGTGTGCAAACATTTTAAGGGTACCTTAACCCCTTGAGCGCGCTCCATTTAAAATCTGTTTCTTACTATCTGATGCTCGATTCCAAGACTCTCTTTCTCTTTTACTTCCTTCCTTCGATGAGCCTCTGAACTCCAATAAGATCTCCAAAATCGCTTCTCCTGAATCTGCTTTCTGATAAGAAGCACCACCGAAGCAAGTGAAGCGCCCTGTCGACTCTGTCGAAAGTCGACCATTGGGCTGCTGAGGAAAAACTCTTCCGCATTCTTTTTCACTTTCTTTCCCTAGGTAGCTTGGAATTTTCCCGCCGCCTAAAAATATGCACCATTTTCCTATGAAAAAAAAAAGAAATACAAATTTCCACCACTTCAACTAATTTTCATTCATTTAGCATACTCCAACTGATTGGACATTCAAAACAGTTTGGATCACTTTATGTCCACCTACCAACATCACTACAGAATCCAGATGTCAACAGCAACAACAACAAATTTATTGTTTTCCAAACAGCAGTTTCCACGGTATGTCATCAAAAAGCACAAAAAAACACACAAATCCTCGAATGTAGGTGCATTCTGGAACATTGTGGGTGGTGTGGTGTGGGGGTGGAAACAAAAAATTGGAAATCCATTCGACCGAAATCCTGACACAATTAATCGACGCGGATTTATATGCTACGATGCTTAATCAAATCGGTGTGCGCGCGGACATAACATGATGCACACGGGCAATGGCAACGGGTATACCAAACCAATCCAGCTCTTGTCACATGTCACACGATGGGTGATATCGTGATATGTATGTCAAGGCCTGAAGGCCTTCACCATTTTTTTCAATATTTTTTTCTTTTCATTTCTACATTGCAGGGCTGAGCAGAACCACAAGCGTGACATGCATCCGCCGTGGGCCATATTTGTGTTTCAACGCCAAGTGTGTATCTTAATTTTAACTCGCGCACTTTACTCGTATTTATTAATAAATTTGTCGGCGTCAAATGTGGTATGCCATAAAATTCGAGAGTCTTTGATCTTTGACTGGAGTGGAGTTCGCAACGATGAAGAGACTGGCAAGAGGAAGTGTTGCTAATGGGGTGCAAGACTCGTATTTGTTGGGGGTTGCATATTCGTATTCGTAAATGTGGCGCGAAGTATGTTTGCTTAGTCCCTTTCGAATGGTAAGCATATGATGGCAGGACCATGGTTATTATGTGCGAAGAGATGATCGTTCAAATTGGGGAACGAAATTCTGTTTAGCAAATTTGACGATGACAAATTTATGACTTTCGAAGGGATAGCTTTTGATCTGTTTATGTGGAGGGAGTGAGTGGATGAGTTGGTGACATTGTGAGCGCTTTGCTGAAAGGGAACTTGTCATTGAGTTGATTTGGCAGTTTCTTTGAATCGAGGCGTCATGGCGAGGCTGCTCTACCGAGAAAGCACATGGGAATCTAGATGCAAACCAGCGGCACATAATAATGTGATCACAGAGAAAATACATACCCTTACCTATATCGTAGTTCACTCAATACTCGTACTATTGTACATTTGATGTGACACTTTGAATTATTCATGTTCCCTGTGGCATTTAATCCTATTTGACTAAGCCAACCTCACTCAACGGTATTTGGATTATTCGAGAAATTGTCTCCCTGTTCCCAGGGTTTGATATACCAAAGAAGTAACCGCTGGATACGACGGTTTTTTACACCAATTGGAGGCAAAATGTGGTCTTCCCTACTTATAGCCGATGAGGAGCAGCTCAGAAGATGCAGCGAACACTTCGCGATAGTACTTAATTATACAGACGACAGCGCAAGTATCCTGAATCAAAATGAACCATCTGAAGTAACAAACTCCCGAATTCGTACTGAGATTGCAACCGCGATGAAGGCCCTCAAGAAGAATAAAGCGGTAGGCACTGAAGGAATTCCCGCAGATATTTTCCAAGCTGCGCCAAATATCGACAGAGCTACTAAGATCAATCACAGCTAATGCATGGGAAAAGGAGCGATTTCCGGAGGAATGGATTCACGGGATGATTGTCAAGTTGCAGAAAAAAGTCAATCTGATTACATGCGGTCTGCTGGCAGTGGCCAAAATAATAGTGAAGACAATTCTGGACAGGGTCAAAATATATTATTTACACTCAACTTTCAAGCATTTGTTCGCTCTGGGTCCTCCTGCACCGGTCATATAAACACCATCGTAGAGCAATGCGTCGAATATAGATCTCTGCTCCACCAACTTTTTGTCAGTTTCGAGAAGGCTTTTGATATCGTGAACCGGGAGTTTATATGGAAAGCCTTGCTGGAAAGGAGGCCGTAAAAGTGCAGAGCTTTCCTTATTTGAGAAGCACCAACTCGAGTGGCGGCGCTACGGATTTCGATGTTAGTTAATTTCGTTCCAATGTCGAGTTAGTACTGCTGACTACTGTATTGGTGCCGGACTTGGAAGGTGACCACAATTATCACTTAAAAGCTGCAGTGATTCCTTAACACATGTTTGCGCATCATTTTGTGAATATATCGGTCCAGCCGAATCTCAAACGCAGAGCTCCATGTTAAAACAGGGCAGCAGCTAATTGACATCACTATAAGAAGAAGGAAATGGTTGTGGATTGGTCGCATCTTTAGGCGCGAATACAATTCCATTACGAAGTACGCTATGCAATGGAACCCGCTTAATCAGTCAGGAAGAAGATCGCGTCGCCCAAGGCAGACATGGCCCAGGACAGCTGAGGAGGAGTCGAGGACACTTGTACAAAAAATCGAACAAGATGGTACGCAGGCGGTATTGACGCTCTATGCCCCCCGATGGGTCACAGGAACTAACTATGAAAGGTGCCAAACACTTCCCAATCTTGCCGAAAGTTTCTTTACACTGCCTCCTTCTTCATCATCATATGATTGGTGTAGACAATAATCTGGTCCAGGAAAGAAATGTAGTCGAGTCTTTGCGGTTGATTTGGAGGTCAATTTAGGATGCGATGCTTTTTAGGAGGCATCAGTCTTGGTCTAGTATGTAAATGTAAATGTGAGCAACAACAATTCGAAGGAGCGAGCTATCATCATTTCGTGGCAACGGCCAAGCTGAGATAAAGGTACTGCCGAACCCTTTTACCACTTACTCTTTACAAACTCCTGGGTATGTCTCAAAAAAGACTCTGCCTTGTCACCTTGTCAAACTTCCGCCCAGCTATTTTTCCATTTACTATATTAAATATCTGTCTTCATAGTTTCTTCTGAAGACTGTGTATATAATATTTGCTGAACACTTTTCCACATCCAATTGCAGATGTCATGCAACATTATACGAACTTACATCTCTCGGAAAACCTTATATAACTGTGGTCTACCAATTAAAAGTTAAAACACCTGTTCCCATCCACGAATTTAACTTACCCTGCAACAGAAATTACAAAAATGTCTCCTTCTCCCCTAAACCATGTCCAAAGTGCAGACCAGGATCGTACAAGCCACCTTGTACACTTGGCAATCGAAAAGTTATGACAAGAACTATTTCCTAGTGATGGTCAACCTGCTGCGCACCCTACCAATTGAATTCCATGGTCTAAAAAACTTTTCAGACCATTGCATAGCACCATGATGAAAACCTGGAAAAGTATTGTCCTTGTTTTTATTGTTTTGTCCACCTTCAGCAACAGGCATAGCGAGCAACACTACAATATCCTTATCGAACTACGGAGAGTCTTTAAAAACGAAAAAAAAAAAAAAACGCCCAAAACATCCCCAGAAACCAAGAGTTTTCGTCCTGTCTGTCCAAATGCATGCATGCACTCATGCCTTTCTTTTCTCTAGGTAATGCATTCCAGAGTTTGTGGATGACCTCACTACCCATCCATGTGTGTGCATAGTTGGGCCACTACCAAATATCGACCAAGAATCAAGGGATGAAGTCGGAAACGAACTTTCCGAAATTTGGAATTAAATTGGAATCGTTTCAAAATTTTGTTTACAAGTATTAGAATTTGAAATGAAGCGATATGGTGTTGCTGCTTCATTCGAAACCTTGATGTAGCAGGATTTCCCTATCCTCTGAATGGTTTTTGCCGGCTCCGGACGGACTCATAGGTAAGATAAGAATCTGTAGCGACTGTTTTTGCTATTGAAAGGGATGAGCTCGAGACGAGAGTATGTTGTGGCTAACCGATGGACGATGTCGAAATTGATTCGAAAATGATATGCAATTGTCAGTTACTTCATTGTATTGCGAAAACGGTTAGTGCCAGCAACCGGATTGGATTGGAATCTCGGTTTGGCTTGGTTTCGCGAGCAAAGGATTCCAAGTGAATTAGAATTTATTACATCAATGGATTATCTGGTGGCGTCTCATACTCGTGTGATAGGTATCGGATCTAGTAACGCTGTTCTGTCTAAATCCGTAACATGTCTCTATAAAATGTCAGAGTGTGTGTCGTAGAAACTATTGAATCCAGCTACCCCTAATGAGTAAATCCATCGACTACCATATCAAAGAACAACCACCGAATCATCTAATAGACCTCGACACCACATGACATTTTCGTCATAAAAATTAAAATTCCATCTCATTGGCTCTCCTCTACACGATTCCCTTTTTTTTTTGCAGAAACCACTTTCCGTCAGTTAGTCTTGTGACCAGGAAATTAATAACAGTACCACTAAAGACCCAAAGACCTAAACAACTCATAGTGCCGTACTTAATGAAGCTATCACTGACTGGCAGAATGCACAAATGGAAAGGTTATACTCAGGTTTACCTGTTGCACTAGACGCTGGGTGCCTCCAACTCCAACTCCAACTCCAAAGTGAATGTTTATAGGATAATCGTTTGGAGAAAGAAGAAAAATTGATTGTCGAGATGGGAGAAAGAAAATGCCTTACTAATTGCCACAAGCCTCCAATTGGGGGGAAATATTGTAGCTTTCGTACTTTCAGAGCCACTCTTTCTCTACGACTTGCCACTCTTGAAACATTGTTGCGGCATGACGCAGAGGAAATTGATAAAAGTGTGATTATAGGGCGGAATGACTGCGCAGTATTGGTAATTGGCGGTTTAATAGTGAGGGGGCTCATAAGTGCCGGAACCCGTTATGTTATTTTCCTGCGATTTATATACGATCACCTTGGGATGGTGGAGCACAATGGTCAGTTAAATGTGGGGGGGTAGAGTTAATTCTACAAAGTGTGGTACTGTTTATGGTGGTGATCAGGAGAGCACAGAATGGTCTTTAGAAAAAAATTTGATTAAGGCACGATGGAATGTCTGAAAAGAACCATTGTCGTAACAATTCCCAATCTAGAGACAAGAGATCAACATGGTACAATGTGTTGCTGACAATCGAATGCCGTCCTAATACTCATACAGAACGACCAATTTCCTGTCTATGAGGATGAGGTCGATGTGTTCAATTATAAGACTCGAGTACGAAGAAGGCCTGCTCTAAAGCGCTGGAAGCCCTAGACGCACAAACGTGAGGTTTTCAATAAATTCTTTCAAAACTAAGGTTTTTCTTTTCGAGAAGGTAGACGACGACGGCTCGCCTGACTCATACGTTTCTGCGCGAAACTAAATGTTTGGATATATCTGTCGGTTTTGTGAAGAAGAGTCTACATCCGCTGTATGACTGCTTTTTCTAACACGCCTAGATCTGCTCCAGATACACTGAATTGGCCGTGCCGCAAGTGGTAGTGTATTGACTTCTCCAGGACGGACTAGCGTAACCGCTAATCTTCTACGTCTCTCAGATAGCGGACAGGAAGCTTCTGCGTCGAATTCTTCAAATACAGGGCAGCATCATTAGGAACGAAAGCTGGCTGTCACCGTAGTTTCTTAGTCGTGACCGGCTTACATAGTTTTAGGTGGGTGGCCGTGGCTCAAGTGGTAGTGCATTGATTTCCCAATCGGACGGTTCGGGGTTCAATACCAGCCGTGAACGAAAGACTGTTTTTCAGGTCTAAAATATCGTGAGATGAATGGTTGCCTAAAAAGAACATCAAGTCAATTTACACTAGTAAATGTTGGATGCCACCCATCGAGCGAAATAACCACTGAGCCCAAACATCTTTCCTTCACTTTTTGTCCCATTTTGCAAAAAACTTAACACGTGTTTTGGCATCATAAGTGTAGTCATACCCACTTGATTATTAAGTTTTTTAAGAAAAAAAATTCATTTGTGCATTCTTCGCGTCTTTTGCCGTCATCACTGCTGCGATATTATCTTCGTATCCTACAAGGAAGGCATCTTCAGGCATCTATGGGATGTTCCAGAGGTCAGATCTCAGGACCGATCCCTTCGCTGCTCCGAAGGTTATTTCCTTTCTTCAAGGGCCTTCCGCGATATCGTGGATCAGCTTCCGGTCTTTAAGGTAGTTCTTCAGCATCTGCAACTGGTAAACGGGAATGTTAAAAGTTTGCTCAACCGCATTTAGTATATTTGTATCACTCTACCTGGTTGAATTGGAAGCGTTTCGCGCATTCAGAGTTGCCAGCAGTACGACCTTCTTTGAGTAGTAGTTGCCCTGGTGGGCGGTGGGCGGTTTGGGCACATTCTTCGATTGCTTCCGAACCTTTCTGAAGCCATCCTATCTCATGGACAGGTCCCCTGATCTTTGTACTGCATTTGTGAGCTGTGGTCTGTACACAGATGGGGAATCCGGGTCAGCACCAAGTGCCTTACAACTCCTGAGAAAGACTCTTTCCTCAAAGCAGCAGTCGTGGACATGTTTGGGCAATCACTTTCAGCACTTCCACCGGTCCGGTGGCTTTTCGGCTCTTCTTCGTTGAAATTTGGAATTTCCTGGCATTGGGCCAGGGTCATGTCGGGAGGCCTGACAGGGTGAGTTGGAAAAAAACGTGTCTACTATGCGCTCCATCTTTTTCTCACTTAGAGTATAGTTGGTCACCTGAGCTCCTAGTTTTTGGTCGCTATTGACGTATCGGCAAAGATTCTTCCACTTCTGTTTTTTACTCGGATCTTTTAGTTCTTAATTCCGATAGAATGTCTTCCATACGCTCAGCGGGTCTTCTCCTTCCTCTAGTGACTGTGCGTCTCAGTCTGCAGCAAACAACTAAAACATCGGTATCTCTCTTTTTCCCTCTCTGCCTTCCCTTCGCCAGCGTTATTAGCGAACATTAGCGTACGCAAAGTCTCTTGTGCGCACGCCAATTAGGAAAAAAAGCGCTGCTATCTTCTCCGTCCACCAGTGCATTGGTTGTTTCTGTTGGAGCTACTCACTCGGGAAATCGAAGCATCACACGCAAGCCGTACGAGTTGAATCGTGGCCTCAGCTTTTGTTTCTGCAGCGCCCTTAAGTTTGAGGTCAGCACATTTTCCTTCTTCGATCACAGATGTGAGAAGCACTTCGTTGAGATTATTAACGTTCCAATCGCGTTGGATTCCATTTCGGAAGGAGTTATTTGTACCATTAAAATGCTTGCACACATCCCGTATAGTCTTCTGTATTCCTGAGGAATCTTTCCTTCATATCCAGGTCGCCTGAACGTGGGTGAGTTTCCTACGTGAGTTTCCTATCTCGAGCATTTGCCTTCCTCGTGGGTCTGTTGTTGGCATTCCCCACTCCTGGGCTTTGGCACTGAAGTCTCCGGCGAACGGGATCTCTCCTTATATTTTAACCATGAAGTTCACCAAGTTTTACAGTTTTTTCCGGAACTTATTACCGTGAGTCCATCGCTTTTTAACCAAACAAAAAATCTTTATGTACCTTGGCTTTTGATGGAGGATTTCCTTCCGTCTGGGATCCATTTATTTCTCCACCTTTTGATACAACTTGCAAACTTTGTTCCCAAAACATCAACCGGGACATTTTTGACCGCTTCCTTCGTATCAACAGAACTGATTTTGGTATCAACAGCACTGATCTTCAGTGCAGATTGTAAAAACGTTGAAGAGAGGTTGGAGGATATGCGATTGGCAAAGCCGTTCAACATTAAGTCTCCGTACTCATCACTTCAATACTTCTGAAATATCCGTACACATACCTTGGCTGGAAATAGAGATCCGATTCTAAATTATGTGCTCGAAATGGATAGACATTACCTCGAGACATTGACTGTCTTATGATCAAGAGGCCATTATATTGTGAATATTCAGATGAGGAAACCATGTGCTTGTAAATATGCTTTCCGACTATTTGAATCATTCTTTGGAAACATCACTAATTTTTTCTGTCGAGGTGTAAACGGATTTTAGGCTCATATCAGCGAGTTTAGCCTTGATATTGATTATTCCTGGCCATTCGCTTACATGGTGAAAATTCAATTCTACTTTCCTTAGTCTTACAAAAGGTCCTCCTCTTGTCTTCCACATCCCACAGCAGTTCCTCAATGGCTTCGATATCTCATTTTTACCAGTTTAGAATCTCTTGTTCTCCCTGTTGACTGTTTTATACTGTACACGTCCTGTACAAATATTCACGTGCAGATCCAAAGATTTATGAAAATCGCTTAATTTATCCCAACCAAATCGATGATAGGCAGTTGTGTTGTGCATTTAAGCTACATTTTCCACGTTAAGAGTATGAAGCTATCGTTTTGTTTACCAACTGAAAGAATTCTACATCAAATTTTTAACAAATTTTTTTCTTTTTCATTTTAGGCTAGCGGCCATAGAATGGATTTAAACTGAAACGGATAGACCTGGATACTCACAGAAAGGTATGTTTGGTTAAGAAAGCTATAGTCAATAATGATATTTGTTATTCCTTGCCTAACTCAGATGATTCTTATCCGAAATATGTGCAATTTCGAAAGGGTCCTCTAACCTAAGACTTGGACCCTAAGGTATGTTGCATACAATTACGTCCCTAATATCGATTGCAGAGCTCCTTAGAACCCTGTCGATTTCAGACACTGCCACTCTTAAATCCATCCACTACCGAATTCTGCACACTACTCGTACACTACTTGAAATCCGAAATATGATACCTCGCCTCGATCTGATAAATACCAGTGACTCACACAGACAAAGTTCAATCGTCCGGAAATAATTCCCCAACTCATTCGAAGAGCTACAAAGAAAGTTCACAATTCTATCGGTTTTACGAAATCTTCAAAACAAACACCGCACTTACTCGCACATACAAGATTTGGTGACAAGAAAAGTAAAAACCGACAAATCCCATAGCCCAGGATAGAAATCTTCGTACCACACCTCCCTTATTTTCATTTCCGGTTCACTAATCGATTAGCATCAATTCGCGGTTCTCTACAGTCAGCAGCATTCAACGCACTACCCCACTTGAGGCAACTAATCTAAGGACACTCTAGCCATTGTGTGCATACATATTCGTATCCTGGGAATTGTTAAACTAGTTCTATCCACACAGGATTGCATATTCATACCTTCATTCTGTTGCGAAGGAAAAGGTTGACAATAAATAATTATGGTTCTGGTGACAAAGGAGAAACCAAATAATATATCGAGCGGAACAAAATACCATCGACAAGGAGCGAACAAGGTTGATCCTTATTCTTATGCTTCTTATGTATTCGCATTCTACGAGCACATCCTGTACGCTGCCTTGTGCACCTATTCGTACTCGTATGTTCGTTCCTGTATATTCGAATTCCAACGATGAAATGCTAATCTATGGAATATCTAGCGCGAGATTCGGCAGTGTGCGCTCCTTTGAAAATCGAAACCGTAAATTTCCAGGTTTTTCATCAAATCCAGAGAGAGAAGAGCTCTAGGAGTACCTAGCCTACGACTACATACCGATGACGACGACAACGACAACGACGATGGTGAAGTTGGAAAGAAAAAAATCCGAAAATCCTTTGATGACATAAGATGGAGGATCGCAGGAGTGAATTCCGTACTTTGATACCGCTGCCACTTTCCTATAATATAATGATGACAATTTGTTTTTTTTTTCTTTCGCTTTGGAGGATTTTGTCACCAAAGGAGGAAGGGTATATTGGTATACCTGACAGATCTATAGATGACGCGAGTGTGTTTTATGAAATTGATATCAGCCGGCGTGGAATGCTTGATTGGTTTAAATGTATGCACAGGAGTACCTCCTACGTATTGTAGGTTGGGATACACTTTTGAGTCAAAGGATTTACTTACGCGGTAAATTGATCGAAGGATATTGAGTTACGCATGACAATTTTTTCTTTTTAATGAAGGGAAAGGAGTAATCCTCCGAATACAAAGTGCAATTATATGGACTGCTTGACAATGGTGGTTATCAGTTTTGAAGTGATTCACTGGCAGGTGCTGTGGTCTACGTCGGATTTGGGGCTGTAAACATGGAGATACTTGAGTTTAGCAAAGGTTATATTAATTCAGGTTATAGTGGTGTAACTTTGATTATTTCCTAGACAAGGACGGTGTATTTTTTTTAAAAGTAAATTCTAGATAAATGAAGAACATTGAGGCTCTATGGATCACGAGGAAATTCGAACTAATCACTCGCAATCATGGCCAAAATTAAACGAAACTCATAGTTTGTACCAACTTCGGAAGAGTGAGGGACATTGCCTCAGGCGAAGGTAGGAGCATTAAAATCTTTTCCCTATGTGACATACTTACGTTCAGTTCTGATTCGGTTTTAACTCATATACCATGAACTCGTAGTCCTTTCGACGTTGTCTTTATCAGTCTTCTACTTTACTTCTTAAAAATCCGACAGCTACCCTCCCTCCTTCTCATTTTAGTGGAATTGGTTGATGATGCACATCTACATAACATCGAAAAATGTTTTACCATACTTCGTTTTGGACCTCTTTTGTACTATTAAATGGATGTCAGGCATCTACATCCTCTTTACAAATATTAAATACTCTTCCCTCTATCCCAACCTATCTTTTCACCACTAGATACCTAACTTCTTCAAGATGACCTCGATAGAATTTCTATTTGGTGTCCCAAAAAATACTTAGGTGCCCTTAGTTCAATCCTTCCATGATCTTGGCATTTCGTATAATGGGGAGCTCAATTTCCGTTGGCATATTTATAACATAATATTCAAAGCCACCTCATATCTTGGCTTTATCAACCGATGATACAAAGAATTTGCCAAACCTTACATCACCAGACTCCCCTACATTACTTTTACTCGATCCCTGCGTAGTCAAGCAGGGTCAAGCGTCTTTCGGTGAGTCAAGCGTCTTTCGGTGAGTCAAGCGTCTTTCAGTAAGTCAAGCGTCTTTCGGCGAGTTTGTCCAGAATTGAGAACATTCAACATTGATTTTGGTGGCTTACTAATTTGAATGACATGGAACAACGTTTCAACGTATCAGACGGTTGGTTGCTCGCTGTTTACGATGCTTTTTTTCTTATCTATAGACAAAACCTCCTATATGCTGCTGAAGGACAACTCAGATCTCACCGTTTTCGATTTCAATCGCAGCACCTGTCTCATTAAACTAGATCTAGAAGTAAGAAGTAAGAAGTCTTGGACATACTTAAACCATAAGAGCGAGCCCCAGATAACAGTCCGCATAAAGACTAATTTTTTGCGCATAAGCTGTTCACAAAAAAGAAAGTGCAACTTTGATAAAAATTGCACCAACGAACTCCTCGACCAGACATACGAGCAATGTCTCAAGTACGACGTTAGGACGGACCTTGGTGATTTTAACGCCAACTTAACATATTTGGTATCAATGTTGGAAAGCATATCGAGGACCACAAAACGAATCCAAACACGGACTGGTTAAAAATCGACCTTGTGGCGAGGTGATATGTCATCACAATTAGAAGGTCTTCAGCACACATCATCATCCACAAAGCGACTTGAAAGTTCATAATACGGCCAACTATGAATAGAGCGGCGTTACGAAAAACGGTGAGAGCCAGATAGCAATGATAGTTTTTCCAATTTTTATATTTCGGCAGCTTGTCGAAGTTACCAATGACATCAAGCTGTCAAAATATTTAGTAAGGTTTGCCACTTCATCGTGAGTCGTTATATGCTCTCCGACCGTGTGGAAATTATTAAAAAATATTTTCGAAAATCCGGCTCAGTTGAAAATATGCAACGGGAATTTCGTCGTGAGGCCGGTCCCCATCATGGCTTCAGTGGAATGGTTTGAGCGTGAGTACACTCTTTTGGATCTTAACCAGGCAAAGATTGGTGCGAAACGAAAAAAAACATAGCCGCCGTAGCAGCCAGAAATGTCGATTCGGTCCCGATCGGCTGAATTGAGCATCGCCAGGGAGACAACCCGGCTTGTTTTGCGGTGAAGTTGGGCCTACATTCGTATAAGATTGTGCCGTCTTAAGAATTGAAGTCGGTCGACCATAGACAACGCCGTGAGTTCGCTAATTGGTCGCTGGAAATGTTGGCAGGAGATCTGGATTTTGGCCAAAAAACATCATCTTCTCCGACGAGGCACATTTTTGGCTCAGCTGCTATGTCAACAAGCAAAATTGGCATTACTGGAGCAAATACAATCCACAAGTGTTCGGCCAAGCATCAATGTATCAATCTTCATTGAAGGGGTCACAGTTAACTTCAACGGTCTCAGGTGTAGAGCATTTCAGCTTTTTCATGTAGATTTTCTGAAAAGAAGGTTTTGAGTAGCTGTTCATAAGCACATCCTAAAATACTTCCTCGAAGTCAAGCCAGGCACTACCCGGCTCGAAATTCGGGGGTGATAGAAGCCACTAAAACATGGATAAGTTATGGGAGCAAATTTCTCACATTGGAGACTTAGACTTATGAAAGCCTTGACTGATTGACTGAGTGGACAACTCTTTCCTTAGTATCGTTGTCTATACTTATTTGCGTGTCTAGGAAATCTATAAATTTGGATTCGTCAAAATGAGTAGCGAGCTTTATATCTCATCACCGATTCTTTCTTCGTTCTTCTCACTGTAGCTAACCAAACCCGGGGGCATCCACATTGAAGCTGCTAATTAAATTTAAATCGAATTTTTCTAGCATGAAATACCTTGAAACTGACTAAAGGCAGTGTCCTGATACCCATCAAATCTTTCAAGGGAATCTGCTTGAAATTTAGAGGTGTGACCGATGGCTATTTACTTTTAAAAAGACCTAAAAGCTATAAACTCTCTGCTAATAGCTCCAGGCAATCTCTTTTAACATTGGAATATCAACGTCATTGGGTTTGCCCTATAAGGCACTAGACATCACCTGAAGACATATCCAAAAATCTCTGATTTGACATAATTAGTGAGTCTAAAGGGGTACAAATATTCATAAGGCAATAAATGGGGCGTTGCGGTTACTTCACTGTAAGCAGATTCAAATTTCAAATCAACGCTTGTGAGGAAGGCTAAGACTCTTAAATACGACGTAAATGAGTATCATAAAGTCGCCTTCAGACTGGGTTACTTGGCCTGTCGTTTGCAACGTCAATCAGCCTACCTTGGCATCCATCAATTTGTTTGGGTGAAAATCTGTTACCACTAATCTAACAAAATCAAATTCCTTGTCCTCATTCAAGCGGAACGCCTATGTCTAGAACGAATCAATCAAAACATTAGAGGAAAAAAAGGAGGTAGGGGGTTGAGACAAGTATCCATTTTATACAGTTCAAAGACCCACATTTGTTGTGTTGTGTGGATACTCCTAGTCTACTCTAGCAGTGGTTAAAGCCAACCTAATTCCTCATCTTCGATGGAATACCTCATATCAATTTCGCCATCAAGTTGGACGACGAAAATTGCCCTCTAATCGTCATGACCTACCTAACGAACATCGGAACACCAGCAAGCACACCAAAACATCTAATCAATGTCAATCACAGCGTTTCATGCATGACTCCCCTGGGTATTATTTTTTTTTTTTTATAATTTTGTTGTAACCAAAACCCAAACTCCAGATACTTGTAGCGAACAATACCACAGAACCGCTGCCAGAGTTACCACAAGTAATATGCAAACGATAGTGAGTTAGTCACATGGGGGAAGCAGGAGGGCAACAAAAAAATAGCAATCCCAAATGGCAAACTGGGGAAAAGATCCTATGGCTCCAAATCAAATCAGGCGCGAACAACCAAATCGATGGAAGGAACCTGTAAATGGCACAATTACACCCAGTTCGAGCAGCAACAATATGCTTTGGCTTCATGGTGCTGCTATATACGAGTATGTACAATGAGAGCACACTACTGCCGCACTCTAGCTCTGGGTATGATTTGTTTGAAGCGCAGGCATTACTTACCTATTTCTCGCAACCTGCCTCCGAAATGATTTCACAATGCGGGGATTCCCCTACCAATGGTATATGTATCTTCCGCGTAGGAACAACACCACCACCACCAACCAACCAACAGCAACTCCAATTTATGCTCGAGATCTAATTTTTCGCGTTGTTTAACTCTGGCGCGGAATTGCAATAGTCCTCTGACGTTGGGTGAGGGCAAGATAGAGGGGAAGTACCACAAATACGAAGATGATGACGCTAAGGCTGATTTTGACGGTACTGCACTCCAAGTGCATGCCATGGAAGATTGCTACGAAGGAGGAGAAGACAAAACAAAAAAAAAAAAAAAACATTTCACACCTGATTGCATTTCTCGCTTCCTGGGCACCATCTTGTGGCTATCAGATCCAGAATGTGTAATACATATCAGCGCGCGAAATGCTCCGGGCAAGACATTCTGGAGAGCGTTGCAAAGTGATGAATATTGGTGGCACGGTTTCAGGAAGATGGAGTGAGAAAGTGCATTTTGAATTTTTCCCTTTTGTCGCATTTTGTCGACGCTGTGATATGGCAGCAGTGCCATAACGTTGGAAGATTCCCATTCCACTCGCTTGGTAGTGTGTCATTTTGCTATGAAGTAAAGTATCTGCGTCTTTGGTTCGCCCAAAATACCCTTTCTTGGACCTGAGAAGATTGGTAGTGAAATAAAAATGGGAAACGAATTTTTCAAGCAAAGATGCCCGAAAGGCAGCTTGGCTACGGTGGTGATAGTTGGAAAGAAATGCTTTCGTGCTGATGATTGAACCCGATTTGGTATGTCGACGTGCTCTCTGTTGAAACTGTGTTGTGGTGATAAAATGGCTTTTCAATGGTAGAGTTGCCAAGTGATGATTTGTTTGCCCTAACAGAAGGTCAGGTTTGTTATCAGCGATTTTCGAGTAGAGCATGGGGGCAAATGTGTTTCGATAATAAGGATCTCATTGTTCAAGTAAGTACTTGTTTACTTACTAATATGGCACCACGGTCAGGGTGGACCAGGGCCTCAGCTAACATGCCTCTGTAGCAAGCGCAGTCTTTTGGCAGGTAGCTCCAGTTGGGTTAAGTCATCTTCCAATTGTGTACGCCACCTAAGATAAAGGGTGCAGTCGGAAACTTTACGGGCCAGGTAGCTGGTGTCCGACTTTGCTCTCAAAACGCGTGAGAGTATTTTCATCTCCTTTCGCGAGTGTTCAAGTCGTAAAGAGAGACTGGCATGTTCAGAGTCTTGTATAAATTCTCTTTCGTTGTTCGAAGGAGGGTTTTACTACTCAATTATCTTCTTAGCCCAAAGTAGCAGCCATGGTAGGTAAGGACACCTACTACCTCAATGTTATAGATACGTGATATTTTGACTGTCACACTCATATTTGCCGATTCTGCTTCAATAGTCGCAAACGCTCAGTGACAGCTCGTTGTGTTCCCCCCTTATATCAAAGTAGCTCCTGCTACTTTAAATAGCTCAGCGGTTAAGACATCAGGTCCAGCAGCTTTGTTACACTTGATCTTTTGGAAACTGCTGTCCTTATTTCACTTTAGCCCGGTGTAGGGAAATGTTGTCTGTAATGAATCTGTTGAGTGGTTTGAAGGTGAGATGTTGTTCGTCATCAACGTTTAATAGTCGGCAGAAATAATCTTTTCGAATTCTTGGCATTGGGCAGATTTTCTTCTCCATCCTTGAATCATAGATTTCTGTTCGGACCTTGTAGCTTTGGCTTCTTCTCTAAGGCCTCGAGAGGTGTATCTTCTGCCCTTTGAGCCATTGTTTTCTGCCGGGCTGCTCTGCACATCCGTTGTTTTTCTTAATTAGGCTGCCCGCGCTCGTCATAGAGCCAGAGATTTCTTTGATGCCAGTGATGCCACTGCTGTAAATTGTAAAGGGCCCTGGCAGTCGCTCTCCATTGTAGTCATTCGGCGTTGAATTTTCTGAGAATACTTCCCTGTTGGGCTGTTATCCGCACCTTGACTACATCATGACAATGGTCCATTAGGTCCTGTCACAAAATCAATAAGCCTGTGTCCGTTTCCGGAGGCGATATCGTCAAGGTTGTACTTTCCTATCACTACGCTACGCACTTGATTAAATCAGGACTGTCAGCATTTTCCCAATTAAACACAGCACCGTGATGTTCAAGTAGGTATCATCTGAAAACATTGATCCAATGGCCTTTTTGGTATAAAATCGGATCCCTTAAATCTATGTCTTGTAATCATTAATCCACGCCAGTAGACGGATCTCGTAGCTTGTGCAATTTGGTAACCTGACACATTTGATTCATTCCTCTAGTCCACCAATGCCTTCCCTAAAAGTACTTTAAGAACTTTAAAACATTGCTAACGGATAGCATCCTTGTGACAGGAATATAATATCGTCTTATCATTAGGTCCACCACTCTTGGTACCAGGCATCTCTGTCAATAGTATAAGCTTGACTTTCGTTGTTTCCAGTCGCTAGCAAAAGCAGCACCAAGAACCTGGTACATGACACCGCCGAAGTCTGCTTGGTTTCTCAGCGAGGCGATACATATACACAGAGGGAATAATATGACTTACAAACGGTCAAACAGGATTTACCTCATAAGAGCTACAATACATGGTTCCGAATCGTGTCCTTGTTCGTACAGAAATTCGGTATCACTACAGTTAAGTAGCATCAGTTTAATTATTTCCCTTTGCTGTGATCTTATTCATAAAATCCTTCAGCTTCCTTGTACGAGTACTATACTCGAACCGAAGCAGGCCATCATCACAACATGGTAACCCTTTCGCTAACAATATGCAGATTGGTCACATCCTCGGAACACATTGAATTACCCCAAAATGAATAAAAGAAAAGACAACGAATAAAGAAACGAAGAAAAAAGACATCTTGCATCCAAATTAAACTAAAGAAACGAGAAATACGAAGAGGAAAAAGAGAAAAGAAGAATTATTCCAATTTAGAGCACACACAAGTGAGGCCGGTGCCTTGCGTCACCACTACATCACACCGCAACTTCATATATCCAAATTTGGTGCTTCTCTGTCGGCAAGTATTTGGCAATTCAAATTTTAGTCTTCAACTGTTAACGTTGCCTGCAGTAGATACAAGTACTTTGCATATCCGACAGGTGTTCTACTTTGCCCTGCTAATACAACAACAAAAAGAAATAAAAGCCAACCATAACAAGATGGAGAAGACTCCACCGTATACCGATTCTTGAGTCTTTTCCGGCCAGAAAAGAGTTCCCTAATTCTTTCAAAATCTTAACAAAGATGTGCGGAACGAATTTGGACAGATGGAGTTGGAAAATGCTTGTATCTGAGACTCTCATTTGTTGTGCTGTTACTCGGAATGGCACACAATTTAATTCGATCGATTCTCACACCTCTGGCTGATTGTGTTGGCATCCAATTAACGCATCGTCAAGAGGTGGCGGAACCGCCGCATGTTGTCCAACCAATTTTCAAAAAAAAAAAGATAATACTTCATCCGCACGATGGAGTCCTCCCATATGGCTTGCAAGAATGTCGCGAGAGTTGTCCTTTTTTTTGTTAGTTGCATATGGATGGCATGATGCATAACTGAGCCCGGGATTATAAACGGGACCTTTTGCAAAATATGAATCTTATTAACGCAGACAGAGGGCTAGCAACAATGTCTCGAAAGGATTTGTAATTGCATGACAGCAGGTGAGAGGTGCAACAACCTTTTTTGGGTGCAAGGTTTAATTTTCGCCCAGAAAGGCGGAACTGATTGGATTAGAGTCGGTTGATGGGACGGAGGATTGTATGTTTTTAAGGAACTTGGTTGGGACAGTTTATCACCGGACTGGTGCTTTATTGGTTCAAAGATCCGATATACGTAAGGAAGGCTTGAAGTGGAACTGCCTAGTGGGAAGAGCCTAGCAGACACTCTTATAGCTTACACAGAACCAGCGACGTGGAGGACTTGGCTTTGCTAGAGAAAAATCTCCCTTTCATGGCATGGTCATGATCTTTCCATTTTGAGTTTATTTGTGATCCAGTCTTTACGCAGGTTTGGACCTTGAAAAATTCTCTTCTGAACCTCGCCTTGACATTTCATTCTAGTTCATTGCCAACAGGATTGCGTATATCTCTGCTTGGAAGACAGACGCCTTAAATCTAACATTGTCATCGGCAAGGAAATCACCAGTGCCGTATCCAACATCAGCTTTGGAGCCATCCGTGAAAACACGATTACATTCCCTTTCCGTCAGATTTCTGAGCAAAGCGAGAGCAGACTCAACAATAGTTCTGGTTTCGTTGCACCAGCTGGTCGAAAAGACCAGAGTCGAAAAGACTGGTTATGAAAATTTCAGTGCGCGTTGTACCAAAGACTACTTCTTTTTAAAGGGTAGATGTCTTTGAGCGTGCAGCAATTGATATGAATACCAAGCCGAGGGAGATTCATCAGTGCGCACAGAGCTGAGTCAAACATTCTAGAAAAAGTCTCCATGCCGCCGTTTTCCGGGGACTTTCTTCCGTAACAAACCCTATGTCTTGCCGAAAGATGTCTTACACTGCTAGAAACCCGTCGAAAGTGCAGTCGAAAAATGGATGGTGATGACCTTAAGCCCTAGATAAGTCAGACGGAAGAAGGAATCAATTTTGAAAGGATGAAATGAAAATCCATTTCTTGTGCGTCAATGGCCAATTACATCTACGGCTACCTGAGTCTCAGAGCAGACAGTCGCTAGATATGCTCTTACGAACAGCTCAGCTACATCGTTCGCATATGCCTAAGCGGAGGCGTTGCAATCAGTATGCAATTTAATGGTGGAGACTGGCCTTCCCCTTCCGGGTAATCCCGGTTTATTCCCGCTATCATCAACATGCCCCCAATCAACAAAACTAGTGCGTTGCCGTGTTACCCGGTCGAGTTATAGATGCCATCAAAAACTACGCTTGTCCAAAACACCCTCAATTTAAACGAAAATACTAATTACATACTCCTTCGAGTGGTGAGTACGCCTTCAATTCGTTTATAGGCACGTTGCATCTTGAATAGAGGACTAATTTGCAAAGCCGTTTTGCTCACATGAAGCTAGACCATTCTCGTCATACTGTTCACCATGAAGGAAGTCAGACCGATTGAGCCGAAATCTTTTCCAATTTTCGATATAAAAGCTTCTGTTACTCTTCGCCAGCGTTTGGGGGTATATGCCAATGCATATTGCAGCTGGCCCATACCTTTTCATAGCATAACTGGATAAATGCCATCGGTGCTACATGACTGGAAACACCAATAGAAGCAACTGCGTGGCTTCGTATGCAAGTGTACTAAGAAAATTGCCTTTTAGTGAGCCGCAAGTAAGTGATAATTGAAGTGCCAACTTACGTTGGACGAAAAAGACATCCCTTGAACTCCAACACTCTTTCAATTTGTTTGATTGAATCCTTAATTCGTTGGTAACGTAGAACTACTCTCAAATCACATGGCCTCCGATGAAAGCCAATGGATAACAAGTCGGCTATTAGCTTAGGGAAAAAAGATCGTTGACCTATGTCATCCCTATCATCCCTATGTCACACTGTTGGTCATAGTGCATTCACCACTCCTACGACTCATTCCATCCGGCTTGTGATGGTGCATTTCAGTTTGCTCTAGCTTCCTTCCTACTACCGTGCCAGTGGACTACATTGCATAGTGTGACTTGCCGGATTGTGTGCTCAGTTCATTGCCACTTTTTAGTCGGTATAATCGCGTCCCTACCTTCTTGGACTGTGCGCTCATAGGGCTTTCTGTTGGAGATACAATTTGGCCTGAAAGTCTGTGACATATGTATTTCGAAAGAATTGATTTTCATCTTATGGCAGAGATACTTACTTTTCAGGAACGGTAATCGTACATCAGTACAAAGCCCACATTGACTACAAAAGACTACAGCGAGTACCTCTAGTTCGGTGTTACCCTGATTAAAAACTATTTAGCATTGTTTACGTATAATAAGGTGCGAAAGGAGGCATATATCAAGTCATCAGAATAGTTAAAGTAGGTAGCTAGACTCTATTTGGATTCAGTCATTACGTCTGCCGAGACACTGTGGAGAACGTTGCCGACATACACCCTATAACGAAACTGCCTTAACCTTCAATTCCCTTAAACAATCTACCCATACCTAATTTGATTAATTGCCAGCAGTTTCTCCACTATACCGCTAATATAGGACAAAGTAGTGCCCCGTATAATGGCCTCCATCTATGGCATACCGCTTATTACATTCATTTCGAATTGCCTTGCTATTCCACGACATTGACCAACCAAAACGTATCTAATCGATTACTCCTCCAAAGTAGCCTAACAATGTAGTCTTTCCAAATACAAATAACATTTTCGAAACATTCACAATGCCATTCCGATATCAGACTACAAGCATGCCAGCACAGGGATGTTAAAAAGTTTTCACCATCTACGGCTAAAAGTTTCCAGATGTAGTGTGGTTTAAACACCGAAATTCTGAAGTTAGGTTCTGATAGGATTCTACTTTTCTAACTCAGTAAGGACGAACATGTGGAATTATATCGAAGTTAAACAGATTTCAAATACTCCTGACTAGGTACGAGTACGGTGGGTGACTGTTGTGGTGGTAAATTGGATTTCTTTCTTTGTTGTGTGTTGCGAAATTAAAAAGTTACAAATTGAATTAGTCAGTAAGGCATAGTTTATGAGACAGCAAAGGCTAACTGCGGTGAAAAGTTCGTTATGAAGCAAATAAATTTGAATTTTTCTAAAAGTTTTACTGAAGAATGAGATGCAAAGAAGATTGTTTTTGTTATGATATGCTGTTGTTTCTGTGCATGTGGAGAATAAAAAAGGATCCACGGTTGAGGAAATAATGAAAATTTTAGTTTCTCCGGTTGGTCTCTCTTAAAGGAACTGGACTAGTAGATCGTGCACAGGATTATAACTCTTCTGCCAATATAAGAATTGCTTAAAAGTCACCCGAAACACATGCTTGAGGCCGGGAAGGAAGACAGTAATAGTTGCCGTTTACTATTGACCTCTCATGGCATGATTATACAAAGCCCGCAACAACGAATGCACGTCATTTATCCGGCTTTTTGCAACGCCCGTCAGCGGTCCTGTGTTCTTGTCTTGGCATATTTTTTATAACATCTGCGGTTGAAAGAAAAATATAAAGATACCGATGTACATTGGTTCTAAAAGTTTTCATAAGCGAGTTTTACTTCTTAGGAATGAATCACAATATTTTAGTGTACGTCTGATGGTGAGCTTGAAGGTACACTGATCAGCGAGATGATCATGGTGAGACGGGCGTTACGGCGAAAGGTTTGAAATGGTGGAATGCAGCTGGCAATTTCGAGATATAAATTGGTGATGTAAATGTGTGAGGTAAGACACAATGATTCCTGCAGGGGTTGCGGCTTTGCAATGTTCTGTAATCAAAATTAATCTTGTTACTGCTTTTGAGATCTAAATCATCCCTGCTCTATGACGAACACCGATCCTGCTAAATTTATGAAGAAAGCCCTCTTGTTCTAGGAGTAGTAGCTAGGCAAGGTCCACCTTAACGAGGTCCACACTAACTTAACCTAATCTAACCAATTCACTGAAATAATTACGGGATACCGCATGGTTCTATTCTTGGTTACCTACTTTTTTACCTCAATGAAATCAGAGTGTCAAATGCCTATCCATGTGGGGATATGAGATTTTAAATGAAACAAGTTGCTTAAACGATTTTATTAAATAATTGAATCAACTCTTAGTTTCTAAATTTTATAATAACTATAGAACAAGGTGAGGTAAGTGGCATTACGTCGATGTTTGACATTGCAAGTGTACATGGCTGACAGCAGACATCTGAGAGGGACACATAAACGTATCGAACTCAAAGCATCGATTGCAGAGGCCAGCGCGGATGAGAGCCACAGACTCCAAGTTCAGCGCCACATGAATAGAAATGAAGTGCAGCGCAGTGTAATTTCACCAAATCTGTAACAGCAGCAATTAGGTGTGACTGAAAGACAATCTACCATATACAATAGTATTACTAAGGAACTCGCTTGTGGTCAAATTTCAAAACTAGTAAGACCGTCTCAACAACTCCCAGCACTTCAGCGGAAATCCTTCAGCTACTACTAAGGGAAGCATGAAAAACCGAAAGATTTGAAGGATAGGATGATGATTGAGGTGCCCTAGAAGGTATACCTGTAGGAATGTGGTAAATGGATAGGTACGAGTACATGCGTTTGTTAAACTGTGTCCTAACTAATAGCTAAGATAATTCTACATCGAGGAGTAAAGCACCCTGATTCAACTGTCGATATCGAAAAGACGTGCCTTAAGACTGGATATCTCATCTGTATCGACCACATCAATGCTTTGCGGATCATCGATTAACATACGTTGAGTACGGATCGCCACTAAATTTTTAGTTTAACGATTTCGAGAAGGCCTTCGATTGCGGTTCCATATGTCGCCGGAAAGGTAGGTTGTAATCGGGCGTTCGTTCTAATGGCTGAAGCTTATGACTTGTTACCTGAGTTTTCGGCTGATGAAAAATCCAGATCCAAGTAGACGCTACCTCTGCTCTCAATAGCAATGACCGTAATGTCACAGTTTTGAGTCTTTCTTTTCCCCGGCAATAGGACACTTCTTGGATGGCAGTGATATCTGCTGCATGCAAAGGGTTAGAAGACTTTACATGCATACTCTGTTGCGATTATCAAGAGTAAATCCATCTATGTCCGAGGCTCTTTATTGCTTTAGAAAAAATAGTGTCTTAGGTAGTCCGAAAGTTAATCTGGTGCACGGCTCTCAACCTGAAGGACCAGATGGTTAATAGCATATGGTCAGAGGACCACAAAGAAGCTGCTTTTGGTTCGCATGAAACCCCTCTGGTTGATTCCATCTTAGAAGCTCCTCCACCAAAGGGTCTATATTGTGCTTTGCTCATGTAAGTTTGTGCGTATGCGTTGAAACTTACTCAATTGCACTAATGCAGGTCCGAGGATTATATTAAATTTACGCACTCGGGCTCAGCAGACTACTACAAACACCTGATGCGGAACTCTTGGCAAAAACAAAAACAGAAGCAGCTGCTATGATTTCTTTTGTGAATTTCTTCTGAAGCTCTTTCTGGAAAGTATGGAGTTCATGTGGAATAGATTTTTGAATACCGACAGTTCATCTCGATTTTCGCAAGAGCAAGCTATCTTAAGTGCGACACAGATACGAGTACTAACAAAAGATGTCTAGGGAAAATTTCCCGTCGTTTCTTCAAACTCTAAAACATTTAAGATTGAATCTCTTTTCATAAATCAATCTCCGGAAGTCTCATGTCTGATTTATTTATTCCAACCTTTTAAGCGCAAGCTTTCAAAGTTTTACATGGCTCTCAAGACTGTTTTTTATCGGCCATTGTACCAATATATGTAGAATTCTCACATTTCTCATACCTCATGGCGGGTGTAGACTTTCTAACTTAGAAATTTTCTCAGTGCTCGTTCGAATTGCCAGGTACTCGTAATAAAATTCGACCCTTGACATCAATCACTTAAGGAAATCATAAATTTTACCGCCTCATTTGCATTCTTCATCAAATGCGTGTTAATGAGTGATAAACGCTTTCAAGAACTCTCCCCAAACACATGGGAAGGCTGTAGCATTTTTCGGGAAAATTAAAAATAATGACTCTCTACCCTTTTGGTGGCGTTTCCACAGCACCGAAGTTCCAGGTACATTCCAATTAGTACAAAGGTAAACATAGAACACAAAAGGTGTGGATTAGATACACCAATCCGACGAAAATCATAACGTTCTACTTCGACGAGCCCGAACTATCCAAGACCCTGTTTGTTTGTCAAAATGCCTAATAATTGCCAAAATAAAAAATAGAAAAAAATAAAATAAAAGAAGGAATCGTACTCAAAGAAGGCGGAGGACAACTGAAATTTAAATTTACAAGGCCATAAGAGTTAGTCATGCATATGAAGGTTCTCGCAAGACAAATGTCCGCTTCCGAAAGTCAAATGGTTCTTGTTCCAGTCTGTGGGGTCTAGAACCTGGTCTCGAAACGAAACGGTCAGGTCAAACTTATGAATATGAAATTTTTGAGTTACCTTTCGGCAATCAAAAGGTACACGACGAGTATGGATACTCGTCCATGGATAATTTAAATAATTAAGACATTATAAGCCGCGAAGTGTTGATTGGCAATGTTATGATAGTTTCGTCGATGATTTTCTCTGTCGGATAAGCTGAGCGAGTATCTGTGAGTTGTATCTACGCGGAAGCACAACAGTTAATAAATCTTTCGAGTTGAAGGCAAAATGCTGTGTGTACACAAAAATTAATTGCCCATGCAGGAGTGGCGCGCAGCGGTTGAGGACCTCTTAAGACAAAGGCCCCCACAGAGGTCTAGTATGTAGAGTGGGTCTTGGCATTGTTCTTTGTTTGGACATGTGAAATTTATGAATATTCTTGAATCGAGTGACGGTCGGAGGGTTATGTATCTGGTCTTGGGAAGGTGGTGACTGGTGATATGATATCTTTCATCCAGGTGTTCGAGTGGGTGATGTTGAAGCTCACCTTTGGTGTTCTTTATTTAATATTAGATACGAGCAGTCCTCGACGAGGACTAGGGAATCGTGTCTGGAGTTTGTGTCTTGATCCTGAGTAAGATAAGAAAACAGGAGCATTGTTGTGGAAAGAAAAAAATGGAAAAGCCTGCTAAACATAGCAGTTTACTTTTGAATGGTAGACTTTCAGATATATAGTCATGGGATCCGGTATAATTGACTTTGCTTTTCGATACTGACTTCTGCAGTTCCTGTTCATTCTCTATGGCAATGTGATAGTGTGATTCTCAATCACTTCTCTGTAATTGAATTATTTGCAGCACTTCTACTTATGTTACACTTCTTCGGAATGCCTTCTCTTTTTCAAACTAATCAACATCCTCGATCCCCGAGGTTATTTCAACAAACTTTCTACCATCGCGTGCTGGTCGGTGTTGAGAATTTTCTTAGATAATAACTAACGTAGCTTCCGGGCTTCAACATCTCGTGATTCTGCTCTCTACAAGCGTCTTCAATTGAAAACAATTACCATTCCATTAATTGAATATCAATGCAATCCCCGCAAGCGAACAAATCAACTTCACCACTCTGGCCGATGGGCACTGTACCAACAGGTGTTTCCACCTGTTTTACATCTGCCTCCACAACATTGGCCAAACTCAAAGTCAATTATTCTTTAGCCAATTTGTTGAGACAGCACCGTACGGATGCTACTCCTACTTTTGTGACAATAAAATTCTACTAAAACGAAACTAAATATGATTACGGTTCGGAATGCCTCGATCACACGCCATAAAGATACGCGCATTACAGATCCAGATTGGCAGGATTCCTTTTCTATTCGCTTTCTATGGCTAGACAGTGATTGGACTAGTATCTCTGCCATAGAACGTACAGAACGGCAGGAGTGCAATAAAAACTTAGCTAACCACATTGCCAGAGGTGCATAAATTTCCACACACAATTTTCCAATTTCTGTTTTTGTTGTTGTATCTGTTGTGTGTTTTTAGAGGAAAAAAAAGAGGCAGTTAGTCTCTGTTGGACAAGAAGACACATTGGGTGCACATACTTGATGGTAACCAGGCACATCACGCAAGCACATAGTTCGGATATGTATATGGAGTGCCCAAAAGAAGAACATCCACAACTGGAAGGAACGATACTCAATCTAAGATTCTCATCTCGATTTAATTTATTACGTTTCGGATACGAGAAGAGCAAGCGAATAAGTTGGTCCTTGCAGTTCCTTTTTGTTCGTTTTTTTATTGGCAAGGCTGTGCTCTCATTGAGTCTTCATTTAAAGATTGAGACAATTTGGTTGCAAAGCGGTTGGGATCTAGGAGAAGAGTTGGAAGTCATGGGTTGACAGTGGACAGCGAAAGTGAATAGGTTTTGTTCTCTCCAATCAGAGTCACATATGATAGCAGGCGGTTAATTGGGTAGGATTCTCATATGACTGTCACAATGAAAGGGAAGACCCGGACTGTTCTCATCTCAATCTTAGCCCCGACATTTGGTAAGCCTCCAACTTCCCGGTTTCCTAATAATAAGGCCAAGAGTCCGGATGGCAAGGTAGCTCTTCACTTTTCAATCCCTAGTCCTTTAAAAGCACACTTTCTTTACTAAAATGTGCTGCACTTCAGATATATATGCATGTGAAAGAAACAAAAACCTCCCGCCTGTGAAATACATTTAAACAAGTGCCATTCAATCAGATATGCGTTCGTATCGAAGCAAGACATAAGTAGTACCTTAATGGTCCAACGTGAAGAACATCACCAACAACGAATGCAACAAACTAGATATCACAGCATATGGAACCCCGGCTGGATGGTCTCATTAGGTTTTGCTCGCTGATTTCCTATCCTGGGCAGCATTTAGCCATGCAGTTTGCTACTGATGATCGATACCACAAATACCGGACCAGACCTGCAGACCAGAAAGTAACTTGGATATATGATTCCAGTTGCTGCTTAAAACGTCCAGGACCATACCAGACCAACACACACCGATGATCGATGATGATCCAAATGTCATGCATTACAATCATTCGATTGCCATGATGATGAAGGGAGGGGTGCTGCTACAACAAACTACAAACTGGTGCTGGTGGTATATCAAGTGGATATATTGTGATGCCAGCACGAATAGGTGATAGTGATCAGCATCGCATAGTGGAGAAGCTTGAAAGTTGTATATTGCTGCCACAGAGTTCGGGAGTTGTCAAGGAGAAGATATTATGATCTTGAACTGCAGCGTGATTTGTAAGGTCACCCTGTTGTCTAGAGAAATCACCTCCATCGTCGACTTCTTCGTAGTCGTTGCCGATTTGGTTATTGTTATTCATTGGTCCATGGCTGGAGTTTGGTTATCTGATTTGCTCTTTGGATATGGGCAAGGGAATGAAAAAGTGGCAAGTTTGCGGCATGGTTCTTGGAATTAGTCAGACGAAGTGTTTTGAGCTAAATGTTGGGCACTTTCCGATTCCCATTTAAATGAAGACAACGCGGGTTGACAGTTGGATGGCAAAGACCGATGCTGGGTTTGATTTTTCCCAAAATTCCTTAAAATATCGTGGGAACTCTTTTAAGGTTTGGCCTTTCTTGATATACAATTGTGTGTACATGAGTAGATGGATGGATCGGACAATGAGAGCAGTACTCTCAGTTATTCAGAGAAAGCAACGCTTACTTTCGACTCTGCAAAACTGCAACTATCTTCTGCTTTTGTGACCAATATGTGCATGTCACCTGTTTTGATAAAGGATACAGACGAATGCCTTCTACCTCTCAGTTTCGGGATAATGATACTCCATTGCCGTTCTTTTTCTATCCTATCACGACTTATTTACACTTCTTAGTAGAAGTGGTATTCAGAGTTGAAATTATGTGAAAACCATGGCATATTTCACCGAAAAGAGGAACCAAAGCCTGCCAAAATTGGGTGAAAGCAAGACGCAGCACTTGATATTCAAAACGAATTAGAGAAACTTTCGGATCACGCTCTGGAATTGACAAATGACTTGTTCAATATCAGAAATTACCATTCGGAATTGTTCAGTTCAAATTATCTTGGATGGTTTCAAGTCTGGTATGAATAATAGTGGTGTGCCGCAGGGTTACTTTCTGTCTCCGATACTCTTTTTAATTTTCATTAATGATCCTATCTGCTGCTTCTGAACTAGTACATTTGCTTTGCTGATGACAAGGCTCTCTGATTATCAGCAGCGCCAGTGTAGGTTACTAGTAGCACTGAATGGCACTTTACTTACTAACATAGGTCCTCTGGTTCTTAGTCGATCGGAGATCGTGTTCGTAGTTTTGTAATGCGCTTGGGTTCCCACTAAGTATTTCCCAACAATCTATCTGGTCTATCAGATTAGGTAAGTGGATCCCACTTTATGGTATACTTCGCAATAGAACGGTTTTTGTCCAGTAGCATTGCCACTTTCTCTTCAATATTTTGCCGTCTATTCGTATTTGGCCGGTTATCGCCTATAGTTACTCATTCGATGTACGGTTTGGTCAGATGATTCTTAGAATGTTGTGAAGAAATCTACATATCAAAGTTTACAATATCGCTCTGACTCTAGTGGTCACTTTTCAGGTACTATACTCCCAAAACAGCACAGTTTGTGCTGAAAACATTGCTTTTCCAGATTTTTTTTTAGAAACTTTTGCTTTGCGAATTCTGCTGTCCAGATCCAGGTCGGTAATCACCATTTTTTGAGACTTCCTGGATATAGATAGCTGCTTACTTTATTGACTTGCGATTTTGAGTTGAGCGGTGTTATTCTGATAAACTTGAGTACATAGGGACTTTATGGTTTTAGCCATTTTTTATTTAGAGCTCTACTTTGTTCGCTTCAAGTTGTGAGCCATCTGTCCAATATTCTGTGTTAGAACGCCATTAACGTAGTCAGTATGTTTAAAATGTGATGTAATAGTCCATCTCGGCCCTTTGTTTCTTCCAGCCAGAGCTGCCGAAATCACATTACGGATTTGTGCGAGGAATAGCAAAGTTGAAAGAAAGCAAGCTTGTCATACTATGCTACATAATGAGCAAGACGTGACATTTAACGACATAGTATACCATAGATAGACTTTATGTGAAATTAAGTCTTCCAGATAGGTGTTCACGTTAAACCAAGGACCCGTTATCATAAAGAACCCTCTGGTTGGACAAAAAGTATCGGCAAGCGTTACACAAATCGGCGCTGTAAGGAAGTACGAAGTAGGAACACAGGAGGAACACCGGCTTTTCAGAAAGAAGTAGAGAAAGGTTCGTTCGTTGTCATAGAGAAATGTTTCCACATAAATTATATTCAGAATCTCTAACTAAACATGAAATGAACTTACCAAGGACACAAATACTAAGCAGAAGCATACGGACATAAGGACAAACGGTAGAAAACTCCATATCCATGGACGTATGGACTAAATCTAGAGATAGGAACCGGCGGCGCCGGGATCTTTTCCCATCAATTGAACTTACGATGCTCATGTTGCCTGCCGGACTTCCAGGCTGATATATTGGCTGTAGTAGAAGCAGCCAGACTTGCGGCAATAAAAGCAATATCCCATGAGGATATTTTTATATTTTCTGATAGCCAGCCTACTATTAAGGCCGTCGCGGCAGTCAAGTTTAAATCGAGGCTTGTGAAGCACTGTCCTGAAGAGCTTAAGGTTTCTTGTTTTTAGCACAAGGACGCTCTACTGAGTATAGAGTGGTTTCGTTTGCAGATACCTCATCAACCAGCCAACCTAACCCAACCTAATCTACTATCTGCACTAAGCCCAATAAGGCTGCAGAAGTAGGTAAAGCGAAGAATCACTCTTGCACATCGCAGTGAAGATGCTTTTGACTAAAAAAATAACTGAGAAATAAATCCATCTCACGAGCAACGATGAAACTACGATCTTATCAGCACAGTCCTACTAGCGCGGAATCATGAACTTTATCTTAACCTGGTGAAGCTGTGAACCATGCGACAATTATTGAATACCCTGTTGAGAATGAGGGCTACAATTCAGAAGCTGCGATAACTAGTGAAGTGAACCCTAACGTCGTGCCCGGAGTATCTACAAATTCATACCGGAGTTTAGAAAGACTCCGAAGGTGATTTGCTCAAGTCGTGTGCGCAACTATAGGCAATTAGCGCAAAAGCAGGCTAAATAGAAAGAGCTGCTAATCGAGATGCCCAATTCTTGAGAACGCCGTGGAATTGACTGATTTGGATCATTTGCTACGGACGCCTGAACGGCAGCGATATTTTCGACACTTCGACCAACCTGTTGTCTCACTGACACGGCAACATCACACAACGAATATGTAGACTCAAATTTTTGCACTAAACTTGTTATTGCCTGTCTACTAGGGCGAGAATTACGACCGAAAATTGGAGTTAACGCTCTTAAAGTTGCAGTCACCGACTCCGAATTTCGGCAGAAAATTTTTATAATTTGCAGACGTTGCTCGTTCGTGTACTTTACCATGATGAAGATGTTGAGTTTACTGAATAAATTGACAGTGACAGTTTGATGATTAGTGAAAGAGTGCGTTCACAAATTAAATGCAAATTTGTCAAGTCCCTACTGGAAAACCCTTTAATATGGGAACTAATGAAATTGGGATATTTAGCTCCTGTTTTGAGATCAAAATTTGGGAAATTATTAGGGAAAGGCGTGTGTGTTAGGGGTTGAATGCTGGGAGTTGTAGGAGTTAAGTCGAAGGAGACACGTTGACGTCGGGGTTTGGTTTGAGGTGGAATAGAAGGAGTATGGGTTGGAGGCTTAAAATTAGGAACAATTTTAGTTTTAAAGCTCCAATTGGAGCTGGGTCTGTTTGGGAAGAGAAGGTGCGTCTTGGCAAATTGGATTTACTTGCTAACTTAATAGATGGTTTAGGTAAGACGGACTGCTTGACTTTGTCTATCTTTTATTATCAAAACATGGTCAATCTAATTGCAAGTTGATTGATTCGGTCACAGACAGGTTAAAATATTGGAGTATGGAGCTCCCCTGCATAATGGAGTCGACAGCAGTGGAAGCATGGTTTTGTTCTACACGAAAATTTCGGAGTAGAACAACTTAAATAAGGGATAAGTGCTTAACAAGCCTTAGTATACCGCATGCGCGGTTTCGTTTGCGAACTTTTAAAGTTTTTCCTCAACATCTAACAAGCATTTGGGAACTCCATATCCCCCTCTTTGTAGTAAAGTACGAGTATGTTACATACGAGGGCTCATTATTGAATTCTTAAGAAACTCCTGAAAAGACTGCAAAGCATCATTGAAGGATACACCGTTGGCTACAAAATATGCTAAAAATTCAATAGGTCCAAGTTCGACGTACCATTCGTTTGATAGGTTATCATCAGACGCTTTGCATCCGTGAATAAACGGAAAAAGTCTTATAAAAGATCAACTTACCATCTTTCAGGACAGGACATATGTCAAAGTGTTCCAATGGGGTATACGAGTACATGATTGTGTAGTAATATCTCCAAAAGCAATTAAACAAATAGCCTCTTACGTTTCAGAATAGTCTTAGTTACTGAAAGTGTAATAAATATGAAATTTTATCAAAAAGGATCACTACAATTACCTCAACACCGGAATAGCAATTTATCACCTCTTACAGTCTCACTGACACCAGTCTCTTTATCTTATTGAACAATACACACTTGAGTGCCAGATAATCTACATACAAATCTCTCATTGTCCTCAAACCTTCACTTATCCTTAACTCGTCTTCCTTTGAAGGGTAAGGTGGGTAGAGGGGAAATGCAAGAGAAGACTCTTACCATCTTTTTAGAGTGAATGAATTTTACAACCCAATTTCCAACACGCCTTGCATTTAATACGCCAAACCAGTTACCCCATTCATTATACCAACCACCTCGACAACTTGCACTATCCCTGCACACTCTTTAGCTTGGCTAATTCAAGCTAAAAGTCCTTTTCATATGCAAAAATGTTACAAAACATGCAACAGTAGCAATAGTAATTGTACTCGTAGTGGTGACTGTGTATAGCAGTAGATCCAGAAGCCTGTGAAACCCTTAAAAAACATCCTTTTGTTCCGACTCAAAGGAGCCACATACCATCCAGGCTATTGCTCCTTGTGCGACAACCGCATAGATAGATTCTTTTTATACCATATTACACACACACACACACACACACTGGATGGGAATAAAGAAGAAGAAAAAAGATAAAAAGCCAAGGCACTTAATACTTTGGAGTAGCTGTTGTGTGTTCACAATGCTGCATTCGGAGTGGAAGTGGTACTATTTTCTCTACACATAAACAAATTGTAGAAAATAGTTTTTTTACGAGGAATCCTTTAATTCGTATTTAAACGACAGAATGGACTGTTCAAGTACAAGACCCTGAAACCCAGGTCAGCTTTCTGATTCTCGATATTCGGTCACTATCATTGTTAAAAGCTCTTTCTAGATCTAGAAAAGTTAGCACTGTATACTTCTCATGGTAAATAAAGTCTGCCTTTGCAATAAGCATGTTGGGCCGCAGGCAGAAGTTGCATATGAATATTTTAACGCTCATGGATATCGATCAGACGTTTCAAAGTTTTTAGAAGGATTTTTGACTGACGAATGGATCTAAGACATTTGGGACTTACATGGCAAACATTTACTAGCTTTGGGATCGAAAATCACTTTAACGGATGCGGACCAGATATATATAGCTCTGTAAGATTATTTTTAGCACCAGCAAGATGATATTTCGGCTGGTACTGAAGTTCGATCTTGCAAATTTGTATGGTTTGGCGCCCATTGTACAATAGTTTGTCATTAATAATTAGATCAAGGCCTTCCCCGGTTCTTTTTTGAAATATTCTCAGCAGAGTCGCTGTAAGAATTTCTTTAGATGCCGCGTTAGTATCACATTCAATGATGTGACCAAATGTTTGCCTCACTGCTTCTGAGATTAGCCTCTATAGGGTATAATAAGGAATAGGGCCGGATGAACGTGGGCAAGGTATGCGAAAATAATCAGTATGTGCCTTTAGCAGTTAAGGCTATCTCTCGAGAGTATAAGGGATTTATGGCGACCGGTGTCCACGAAACAAATTATTGACAATAGAGATTCTAAAATCTAGTCTTCTCTGTATTTAGTAAGATGAAGAAGACGGCCAGCAGTTGAGAAAGTCCCTCGTATTCATGTCCGACAATCTATCATCGATTATGATAGAAGAATTGATTAAGACCCCAGATACTCATCCTTCCTGGATGGGAAGAAAACTGAGAAAACTGGTTGTCTATGTCAAATTCATCCTTTAGATAGATTTGAACCCGAATCTGATCATTCCTTGGATCCAAAAGAGCAACATACACCACATTAATCCCGAAGCGTGTGTTTATTATTTGCAGTATTATATCTAAGTAGCAGCATCTAGGTGATACATTTTTCAAATTCTCAACGGCAACTCTGCTCTATTTGTATATATGCCAGATAGTTGGACTGCTCCGAGGGTGCTAATGAAAATCGTGCATGCAAAGGGATGTGCATCCAAACAGAAACAACAATCCATCTAATCCTTACCCCCCCTGTTTGAAGTTGCTGTGGAGACCAATTTAAAATTGAAAGAAGGATAATGAAAAGCCGGCAGCAGGACCGCCTATATGGCATGGGTGGCAATGAGGCCAACATTGAGGAATGGAATGCAATGACAATGCATGCATTATATGCAGGCTGCAGTTTACACCATGCTGGGAGGCAATTTCAACTCTTACAACAAGATGAAGGAGCCACCGGGTCCGGAGAGGAGAACATTATAAGGATTTGTGGAGAAGATGCAAAGGATGTGTATGCAAAAGCCATGCTTAAGCCAAAAAGGAACTCTCTTGTAAGAAAAAGGAACTTTCGATGGCGATGTTTGTTTGTTTGTTTGTATGTGTGTGTGTGCGAAGGATTTATGAATGCCAGGATACTTTTGTTCGACAGAACAAAAAAAAAAAAGAGAAAAAAAAACTGAAAACCCCTCCGTTTAATTGCATTTGCGATTATATTTCATCGGGATTAAACGCTCGGTCGCTCGACGAAGGAACCCACGCCAAATTGGCTTGTGCAATGTAGATGAAGCGAAAAGGAGACTTTCTAGATGGTTTTGTCGAGATACTGAAACCAGAAAACTGGGTCACTAGCTGCAAGGACATTCATAAACCCCGAGGGTGGTGGCATGATAAAAACTGAATTCTAATTGAAAAATGCAGGGTGCAGTTTGAAGATACCGAGATGGAGTGCTGGCTCACACATTCAGAGAGTAAAGAAATGTGTGGGATGGTGAGGTGGGAGTGTGGGAATATAAATTTGGGAAATGGTGTTAGTAGGTCTTTAAAGTGCGACGACCATGAAGAAAGTCGATTGAGGAATTAAAGCTATGTGTGAGATTAATTTAGGGAAAATCTTGAGTTGCTAACGGAGTGGAAGTTAAATTTACTCGAGAAGTGGCCAAGAAGATAGTTGGTCGTCAGAATTTTGATCTTGGATATACGAGGTATGTACTAGAATTCCAAGCAGAGGCCTGTGAGTCTGGATATTACTTCACACTGATGGATTAAAGACCACTAGACCGTGGTTTTTTTAAAAGTCGAACAGCTCTACGTCTTTGACTTAATGGGATTGCTGAGTGATGTGCATAATCTCTGGGCTGTCTTCCAGGTCACAGAGTTTCTCCAGAAGACAGACAAAATTGCACGACATCTGCTAAACTCGAAAGATCTAGACCTCTCGGATAAGCGAAAATTCAACCGAAAAGTAAGTCATATTAGAGGGTGGAATGTCCATGATCGATGATATGTGATACGGCTCCATATATTGATATGGTCACTGCAATATCGGAAATTAACTGACACACCTTTTTTCATTCAGCAGTTTCCATATATGCTGGGGTTTCAAACGCTAGAATGCATGTTGGTACAATTTAAAACCTCCGTCGACAGGCATCTTTTCTCTTACTATCAACCTTACAATGATACCTATTAAAAATTGAATCCACTTTGGTGGTCTCTCAATAGCTGACTACCAAACAAATGCCCACAACAATAGACTTAAACCAACAAAATTAGTTAAGAACATTGTCTTCCCTTTACAAAAAGACTTCACCTTACCGAAAAAATACGAAACCAAACAAATAGAAATCGAGAAATCCTTCCAAGCAATTGTCCTCGACAAACAATGTAACTGTCATTTAGCAGCCAACTAAAGGAAGGCAATTTCTCTTTCTTTCGATCTCCTCTCCTACTCTGTTCTGTCAGGGTTTTCCTTGAGAATCACAGTAATTTTCCTCAAGATGTCTACCGCATAAAAAACCAGCACACAGAAGGACATCCGATACAAAATGAACAGAAAAAAAAAAATCCAATTGCATTCCCAGCAGAAGGTTTGTTGTTATGTGTTGTCCTTTTATTAAACAGCAAACGGCAACTAATTCTCCACATTATCCTTGTTCACTCCCATGGCCTTTGGTTTGCCACCATACCCACTGTCTGACAGTCGGTTCTGCCACAAAGTAGCGCACAGCTATGACATTGTTAACTTGAAAATCACACCTGGATTTGGCAATCCATAGACCACAGGAGCTCTATTCTCTTCAGTACTCAGGGCATACGAGTACAATCAACAACAGTAGGAGTGGTAGCAGTCAGTAGATGGACTTTTCCTTCTCGGCCAAGGAGAGTAATATCTTTGCTGTAACTGTAAAAATGCCAAACCTTTGCTGAACCTATCTCTTCATGCCTTCTTCCAAATCAAAGAGAAGTCGCATGTCCTTGTCAGGTACGAGTACGAATAAGTATGTGTGTTCTCGTACATATCCTTGTGGTCAAACATTTTCAATTTATTTTCATTGTTGATCACCATTCCAGGTGCTCTCTGGGTGACTTCACTTCGGTGGCGCGATGGGTGGAGAGTAGGAATAAAATAAAAAAATAAAAAACTGAAAGACGAACAAAGGTGATTAAGGGAAAGGTGCTAAATTGTACCGACATCCGTTCATTAATCAAACTAAAGAATAGCCATCAGCCACAAAACCATCAGAAGGAGGGACAAAGTCTAGGGATATACATTGCTCCTAGAGGTTCTATTGTGACATGTTGTGATCGGAAAATTGTTTCTATTTAATGTTGTCCTTTTAAGGATAACTTTTGTTTTGAATTTAAGGTTCTCTATTGGTTTTCTATAAAATATTAACGATTCGAGTGATAGGGATGGATATCTGGGAAATTAAAACCACAATTAAGTCGTGTGACATATTTATGACCAACAAAGGAGTGGGAGTAGGAAACAATATGATGAATTATCCTCAATTTGAAAGGATTTTCTTGCCATATTAAGGTATAATATGAAGTAGTTTTGAAAAGGACACAAAACAGAGGACATAGGTTGTCCGTAAGAGCGAGAGTGACAGAAATGAGAATCTGATATGATTTCTTCAGTTTAATACAGGCTTAGCTAACAGACCTAGACATGAACATAGGAAGATCGCAGAGGATCGGACTGGCAGACAGTCATACAACTTACAAGAAAGTTGACTATGCTTTGGCAACTCTCGACATAAAAACTATAGAAGTCGGTCGGTGATACAAAAATATAGCAGAAGCGGAAGACTAAAGCAGATTAGAGTGAAAAGGGAAAGTTGGGGTTACAAGACGTCTTATACCATTAAGGCCACAACATTCGGGGTGCCAACTTTCCCTTGTACACTCCGAAATAAATACATTAAGCTACAGTGACTTAAAAAGAAAATTTGGTGTGAAAACAGAAAAATGTTGGCAGATTTTCCTCAAGAAAACTAAATTGTAAATTCTTTCAAATTCCAGAGCCGCCCTTGATCCCATTTGAGAGAATACTGGATCCTATATCGCACATTTGGTAAAGTTAGATAACTCCATGGGATATCCACTTAGCGCAACCTACAACTACAACTGTAACCATTATAAGGCTGGAGCAGTACCTCCACGGAAAGTGTTCACAACTCTGTGTGTTCTAGTTCACGGGATAAATAAAACCGAGATACTGGACCTATTTTGACTCAGAATCCAACAATGAATATGGAGATCTCGAAAGTAATCGATGAGAAGAAGTCCAAAAACGAGTTCATTATCCTGAAAAATGAGTCACTGAATGCATTGCTAGAGAAGACGAACTCAGCTACTTTACGAATCCAAAAAAGCCACTTTCAGACTCCTAAAGCTTACACAATCTGTTTTTATATCCACACTCACTGTGTTCCGCACATCCATATACGCTTCCACTCTCGTGGCGATTCTCTATTTGGCTTCATACTAGAGTCCAATCACCACGAAGGGATGTCGTCTCTCCACTTATTCGGCTGAGAAAGATTCAATTTTTGAAATACAAGAGAGCAATGGCTTCAGGGTGACGACTTACAATGACAATATTTTCATTCTGCCAAGTATACCAAGTAGGTCAATTCTAGCAATAACCATCTTAAAAACAGAGATCATTCTTTTCACAATGAGAAGAACATTTCCACCAAAAAGGATCTGGGAGTCTCTCATAACACTTTGCAGATCAGCACGGTATTTTGGAGTAATCATAAATTATAAACTAAGTTGACTATAACATCCTATTCACAGGCACTTAACAGAAAAAGGCCTTAAGATCTGGTATCTTCCTGGAAAATTTAGGAATATGGAGCTACAGCATTACCTTGTACTCAAGTAAAAAGGCAGCCATCATGCTCCTGGACTCCACGGTATTAACATGAAGACTAGTACGCTAATATGAAAGACATCTTAACTAATTAGGTGCCGCGACATTCCGGGGTGAACCTGAACCTAAACCCCCAAGCCTCTCCAGCTAGGATGACCGAGAGATCAACTGCCTCCAGTACCGAACTCTAAATTACTCGTAGTTACCATCACCTTCTAATTTTACACGCCAACTTAGATTCAGTCGTCCTCTGCTCAGCTGTCCTTCGTTGGAGCTATGGTGCCCACTGGCTTGCCATAACCCAGCTAAGCCGATGTCGCAGTTTAGTTTGTGTTGTCAAGCACTCCATTCCTACTGAATACAAACGAGACTGAAATATCCTTTTCTAGAAATGGCCAAGTACTTCTCAATCTCATTTGAGCAAGGTCCAACACTCTGCTCCAAAGAGCAGGACCGGGATGATAAGGGGATTGCTTGAAGATCGTTTAATTTGCTTCTATGAGAGAGTGTTTTGTTACTCAATTGCCTGCTTAGCCCAAAGAAACAGCGATTGATAAAAGCAACTCTGCGTCTGATTTTAACAGTGACGTCGTTTCTCTTTGTAACTGCGGAACCAAGGTATACAAAGTCCTTAACTAATTCAAAGTTATAACTGCCCTTGGTGGCATTCAGACCAAGTCGCCGGTGGCGTGCGTACATTTCTGATGGCAGCATGTCCTTTGTTTTGCCCCGCTTACCGTCTTTTTGGCCCCTGCTTCACAACCTAAAAAGCTAGCCAGATACTGTCTTATACGGATTTGAAGTCGACAAACAGATAGTGAGTGTCGATCTTAAATTACCGTGCTTTTTCCAAGATCTACTATAGCATGAATATTTGATTTTTTTGGCCATAAACCACTCTACTATGGACCAACCAGATTGTTCATGAATGGTTTATACCGGTCAATTATGCGGCGGGAAGAATCACGGTATATAGCAGACTTATTCGACTGGGACATGTTTTCCTCTGACCATATCTTACAGATGAGCTGATGCACCTTCCCAACCAAGTTCTCTTCAGCTTCTATAAATAGCTTAGCCGCTAGCGTTATTAGTCTCTAGCCTCGTTATTGCTACTTTAACTTCGTCTAGGTCAAGGAAATGGAATTCTCTGTCGTTTTCAACCAGTGTGAATGGTTCAATATGCCTGACTGCAAGGTTTTGACCATCATTGCCGTTATACAGTTTGCAGAAGTAGTCTCTCTATATTCTCAGCGCCGTCTGCGATTCTGCTGCTAGTCGTCTATGTTCATCTTTGTAGCACTCTATTCTGGATTTGTAGCTCTGCATATTCATTTTATTGTCTTATAAAACTTTCGAACATCGCTCCCGCTCCATTTTCTCGGCCGCAAGGTTCTTTCTTTTTCTTTCCGAGGAGCCCGTGCTCTTTCCTTCTTTTCGACTATTAGAGCCTAAGAGCAGCTTTCTTCCTTCGGTGCACCGCAGCTTTACATGGTACATTTTTGGCTGTATGTAACTGCCGACATTCACAGTCAAACCAGTGGCACCTTGAGACCAATTATGTCGGAGCAGGTTCTCTGATAGTTTGTGTATGAGAGAGAAAGAAACGCGACCGGCAAAGATTATAGTGGTCTTATGCGATGGCAGTTTTTCAACCTCCAATTCTCGTGAGCTTACTTGACTCCCTTGTGAATGCTATATCCGGATTCGCAATAAAGCAATGATCCCAGTCAATGGTGGCTCCTCGGAAATTTCGAACATCCAGAATGCTAGAGACTTTCTGCCGTCGATCGCTTTGTGATCGATCCGGTTGACGGTTGATCAGGGGATGGCCTTTATGGATGTTGAGATATGGTTGCGTACAAGTTCTATTGTTAAACACTGAATCCATTGTCGGCTGTGTTTTTCTATGACCCACTTAGAGCCTTTCGCTACGATCTCATATCACAATTTTAGTGTCGCAGCTGGAACGCTAAGCATATGTTCGGTCTAGGAGGTAATATAACTTATTTCCGAATTTGGCCTTGATGCGGGGTGTTATGAGTCGTTCGCTAAAAACGCAAGATATTTTGCTTGGATCTGACACGAATTGCAAATTCACATCCCAATAAGCAACATCTTCCCTTTTTATAGCTGTAGCCATAGTATTGTAGATGTCGCAGTTTTTGTAGATTGTTATCCACTTTGAGCCCGGTTCATCCCATCGCAATTCTTGAAGGTCTTATAATCATGATCATTATGCCCATCCGTGTCTGAAACTGTTGGTCGTCCCTAAATTGTTTTTTTGTTGCATGGTTTTCTTTGACAAAGGGTCCGGCTGAACAATTCGGTGCCAATAATTACGTTGAGGTAATCTACCGTCTGTACACAAGAGTTTCGCTACAACCATGGAGTTCCTTTTGCACTTGGTCTCCAAATACGTCGAAGTTACTCTAAAGAGGGTAAAGAACAATATGAATCTGTTCGCCACCTGCTTTGTGAATGCCCACTTCTTCCCAACTGAAGAAGCAGGGTCCTAAGTAGTAAATTTTTTGACAAATTGGAGACTGTTAAACCTAAAATGAACACAAAAGTTTGTCTAAGTGAGAAGTGGCTGAAAGCTACAGGGCTTCCATCCACGATAAGCTGAGAGACTAGTTTTAATCTTCAATCTTCGATGCGGGCTAGAATATTGGGCCCTACGAGCACAATACGCTAGATCGATGTCGTTTGTGTTAGTCTGATAATAAATGCGAGAAGCCTTGGGAATGGTGATTGAAGAGCTGATACTACGATGTCATCCCATTGCATGATTTCCAGCAAATATTGTATTTCCTCAACATATGAGTCTTCGTACACTTAGACCCACCTTACTAGTTAAACAGATCTGGACGACATTCGAAGGAAATTCTCTGCTACATAGCTTCCTGTTATAGTATCTTGAACTCAGAAATGTATAAGTTAGAGGCTGAAGTGGAGCAAATAGTGATAAAATCCATTGAAACAGAGATCCTACGGCGACTTTGCTTGAACTTTCTGTTTCGTGCTTAGTCCAAAATACATGTGAATACCCAGTCAATTCTCTTAAATCTGTTGACATTATTTGTTTACATCAAAACATTCGTAGTACTAGAAAAAATTTTTCAGCTCTGCTAGCACATCTTGAGTCGTTAGTGAAATTACCTGTTGTTATTGTTTTGAGTGAGATTTGGCTCTATGAGGAAGAATTAGATTTGTATAACATACCGGGGTATGCACATTTCGGAAATTGTAATGAAACATACTCGGCTGGAGGTGTTGCAGTTTATGTGAAGGATGGTTATGTATGCGATTGTCTAAAGCTTAATTTTCTTAGTGCTGATGTAATAAAATTGTCTTTTGATTTCATGAGTGAGTGTTATGCAATGTTGTGTGTTTACAGACTGCATACAGTTTCGAAATGTATCTTCATTGATGAATTAAGTGATGTTCTGAGTTATTGCAAAGAGAAGAACTTAATTGTAATTGGTGATATCAATATTGACATTTTAAATGAATCTGATAGGGATACTGAAAATTATCTGTTTCTTATGGCGTCAAATGGTCTAAAGAGTTTTATAAATGAGCCTACCCGTGTAACCGACTCGACTAAATCCTGCATTGATCATATATTTATGCGTACTCAAAAAAACAATAAGAATATGTTTAATGGTGTTGTGTATGATCTGAAATTAACAGATCATTGTATGATTACACTTTATGTTGATTCCAGTACCAATGCACTAAATTGTTGTAACTCATCTGTAAAAAAGAAATATTGCATAGACTATGTTCTTTTAAAAGACTGTCTACAATATGAATTTTGGGAACCAGTCTATGATGAACCTAACCCATCAATTGCTTTCGATCTCTTTATTGAAATTTTAAAAAATCACATCAAAAATTGTACTATTTATTCCCCTCTCATCTCGAGCAGAAATACATTTTTAAAGCCGTGGATGACACACAATCTCTTGCGGCAGATACAACGAAAGAACAAACTTGCAAAAAAGTGCAGAAGTCATCCACATAATAAAAAACTCAAAAAATATTATGATTCTCTATGCAAATCCGTGCACAAAAATATTGAAGAAACACGTAACAAGTTTTATTCAGATTCGTTTGAACGTGCCAGAGGAAATGTAAGAGATGAATGGAAGGTAGTTGATAGCATTTTGGGGAAAAGTAGACCACAAATAGGCATTAATAGCTTGGAGATAGATGGTAAAAGCTTCACGGACTTAGACATCATTTCCAATAAGCTCAATGAGTACTTTACCGAAATTTCAGAAAAACTGAAACCATCTGTAGAGATTTCAAGGGACTGCAATTGTTCTATAAAACTCACAGAAAACACACAACCAAACAGTTTTGTCTTCCAATCATTTTCTTCAAGTGAAATCTGTAAGGCAATATTTTCGTTAAAAAACAAAAAGTCTTGTACTACCGATGGTATATCAAGCGTATTGTTGAAGAAAATGTGCTTCTATGTGGTGGATGTTTTATGTTACTTGTTTAATTTTAGTGTTCAAAATAGTTGTTTCCCTCAGCACCTAAAAGGCGCTGAAGTTATTCCACTTTTTAAAAAAGGTAATAAAAGTAATATGTCGAACTACAGACCTATTTCCCTACTTCCAACGTTTTCTAAGATTTTTGAAAAACTTATGAAATCTCGCATATTGTCTTTTTTAAACAGAAATAATTTTTTTAGTAGTAATCAATTTGGTTTTAGAAGAGGAATGTCAACCGAAGATGCTATCCTCAGAGTGTGTAGCCAATTGTATGAAGGCATTAACTGCAACAAATCCACCATGGCTCTCTTTGTCGACATGACAAAAGCGTTTGACATGGTTGACCATGACCTGCTTCTAAAAAAATTATACAATGCTGGTTTTAGAGGAAAAATCCACAAATGGTTTACTTCTTATCTAAAAGGTAGGAATCAAAAAGTAAATGTAAACGGGAGCTTTAGTGACTCTCGTATCTTAAAAAATGGTGTACCACAGGGTTCAGTTCTTGGTCCTGTGCTCTTTTTGATATACATTAACTCTCTCTTCGCACTAAATCTAAATGGAGTATCTACTGCATTTGCAGATGACATAGCCTTTACATACCAAATTGATACAAGATACGAAAATATTGCAAAGATCTCGGAAGATCTAGAAATATTGAGACTTTGGTTTGCGGAACATAAGCTGATTATTAGCGAGAAGACAAAACTTATGTCTTTCAAAATATCAAATAATGTTTTAAATGATTTTAATTTATGCTTTCATGCTTATGATTGTAATAAATTCTGTTTACCTGTTCATAGTTGTGGAAAAAGTAATTATAATATTAGTTCACCTTGTTCTAATAATTGTTTTAGCATTGAATCAGTGCATCACTATAAGTACCTTGGAGTATTAATTGACCATAACTTGAATTGGAAAGATCATATTCATACTCTGAAATCGCATATGTTCCTTATAACGCGCAAAATGTATCTCATCAAAAAATATTGTTCAAAAAAAGTACTAACGTCAATCTATTACGGCCTAGCTCACTCTAAGTTGCAGTATGGTATCTCAAGTTGGGGAGGTTCTTATAATAACTCCTTCAGTCCATTGCTAATAGCTCAGAAACATTTAATTAGGATTATCTGTAACAAAAATCGACTTACTCAGAGCTGGCCTTTATTTAAAAACCTGCATATTCTACCAATGAGACACCTTTACGTTTTCAAAGTTCTAAAAGAATTCTTTAAGCAAAGCGGTAATATTCCTAGTAGAACTACAGATTTTTATAGTCTTCGTATAAATACTATGCACCTTGTTAATGTTCCAATCGCGTACAAAACCCATTTTTCTCACTTCTACTCCGTTATAGCCCCTTTAATGTTTAACAATTTACCATTTTCTGTTCGAACAGATTTAAATTTTAATTCATTCCTAAAAAAGGTTAAAGACTGGTTATTCACTATGAATTATGAAGTCCTGGAATCGTTATTTTAAAGTGATCTGCTATCTTAATCATCAGCACAAGTCAATGTTTAAGTTTAATTGTCAGTTTATTAATACAATTTTGTAATCCTTTTGCAACTGTGAAAACAATTTCCAAATAGTAATTTGCTCTTTCCGTTTTTTCCTTGAATTTTTATATGGATTTTCTTTGTTTCCTTTTTTTTTTATGAAGTCCCAGAAAATTAATTTTGTAAAACCGATGTCTCCCCCACATCAAACTTATATTTTATTGTTAATTAAATCGCAGTGTCACTCCATACTAACTTTTAAGTTACAGAGTGATCACTACTATTTTCCGATATATTCTGTAAGAAATTGTACAGTAGTTTTAAGTTAGAATGAAATGAAAATAAACTAAACTAAACTAACTAAAAAACTTCTATAGAACTTCTATAGAAAAGTCGTTTAAAGCGTCAATTTTTTCAGATAAGGACAAGACAGACGACAACATACGTAGTATGATAGTATGATACGTAGATACTTTCGTTCGAGTTTTGGCAACTCTGTTTTTTATCAGCCGTTAGCGGATCAATACTTCTTCTATAACTCATCTGTGTGGCTAGTCTAGGTCAAGTGGGTGTTAAACCATTCACAAAGCCGTCATCATCATCATCATGAGCATTGGCATTGGCATCAGCAACATCATTGTGTTGTCGTCTTCCCATTCCGTCTTCTTACTTGCAGTCATGGTCGCAGTCATAGTCATCTCGGTCTTCATTTCCAAAAGCAGTGTAGTAGATATGCTTGTAGACAACCGGCAATTGCATTTGTAATCTTCGGCAATAAAGTCAGGACAAGTTTCATTCCCCTTCTAACGTTAAATTAGCCTGAAAAAGTGCATTGTGCCGTTGTCCGTATGAAGATGCAATCGACAATCCTTTGAAAGAAATATATTCGTACTTGCATCTGACTTCATGCATCTATTGTCTGTTTTGGGGCCATTGTTGGTTAGCTTCGACTGCCTGAAGTTATGATGAAGACACAAGTGCACTGCGGCCTGACTCTATGGCTATTCATCTTGTTTCCGGACAAGTAGTTTGGTGATTTATGCAGACGTACCCATTTCGGTGTTTCTAATCGGAAGCATCTCCCTCACTCCACCAATTGAGACGTCCTTTTTCTAATAAAAAAAAAGTCTGATTAACCTTTTCCCTCAAACGTACCCTTCAGTGACTTCAATCATCCACCGTCTGACGCTTGCCAAAATGATTGACAAATTTCCAATAACGGCTGCTGTTACAGTTGGCATGGAGTTGGAGAAAAAAAATTAATATCACGACGACGGTCGACGAGTATCTCGTTGGAATTCGATAGACAGACAGACAGACAGACGAGAAGTACTATCAGCAGGAGCTGCAAAGGAGCAGTAGACTCTGTGCACTTGGCAATTACTCGCGTTTGGATGAGCTTTTCGTCTAATTATCTGAGTTTCGACGTGTAACATTTGTTGCGCTTTGTGCTTTTGACAGCGCTAAGTTGTGGAATTTTTTTAATTTACTTCACTTCAGCCAGACAGGGTTGAGATATTGGAGGAGGTGAACGAGGTACAACTACCCTATCCATGATGGGTATTAAGGGTGTGAAAGGTTAAAAATGTGGTTCATGGGAGCTATTGGAAACGCTGTCAATCGATTTGTCATGCAGTCGACTCGAGTCTGTGTGAAACTACATAGCAATATGGAATAGAGTTCATTGCTTCCGTGAAAATTGGATTTTGTGGTGGGAAAACGTCTAGCAGAGGAGACTCTGCTGTATATTGTCTTTTGCAGCTGCGGTCGTCCTAAATTAATACACTCACTGGGTACTGAGTTTAATGGTTCGCCCAAAACATGAATGCCGTCATTCTTATAAGAATTTGCAATGCCACATCCACGTCTTTTTGTTATGACATCCGAGCGCGGTGACCACTGCTGACATGGCCAACAAATCTCAACAACAAAAGTTTGGGCTTCCTTCCATCGCTCGTGCTATTGATGTGCTGAAAAAAGAGTAATTGATCAAAACTTACAGATAATCTCATTATTTGTAATTCATGACTCCTACATGACCGTCAATGGAAAACAGGCAAAAATAATTGGGACTACATCAGGTCCAGTGGACAGATGAAAACTTATGTAAGCGCAGTCGAGCACACCCGAGGGCAGATGGAACATTTCATTTGCATTCACTTGAATTGGAGCCATTGCGAGGAGTCCAAAAATGAAAACAAAGGATACAAGTACAATGCTGGTGACGACAATGCCTTTTTTCGGCGCCTTGAGGCTGGTCATCATAAGAGGAGTGACAGTTGCCGAAAAAAATGAACTTCTACGGGATGGATGCATTTGCTTCTACTGAAGCTTAAGGTGAATCAACTGCCACACCACTGTGGTTAAGTGTGGTGTAGACTTGCGCATTTCCTAGGTAATTGCTACCTTTTGTGATGCAAGTAAAATTGACATACAAGACAGCACCATGCCGCTGCGGGTACTGCAATGGCCAAAGAAGACTAACAACAGCAGGAGCACCACAAACAGCAGAAGCACGTTGCGCAAATGCGCAAAACTTTTCGCTTTAGTGAGACGCCCTGATTCCATTTACCGGCACTGGGATACTGAGATACTACTGAACGCATACGAACACTCGGTAAAAAGGAGACTATAGCCCCACGGGGTAGACGCACCGGCGAAAGAACATCCTAACACAGGCCACTACAATTGCAATACTTAATCTCTTGGAATTCCTTTTTATTAGAGACTTGCAGCAGCAGGCAGCAGGACGACTCGGCTTCAACTGCGGCCGCTTCTTTTATTTTAATTTTTTTATTTTTTGTTGGAGTTGGCTTTAGTTTTGGTTTTTGATTTTGGCTTTGGTCTTGATCGTCATCGTAGTAGTGTTCATCGTCGTCGTACTCATCATCATCATGCGGATGCACATTCATTACCTTGGAAGATATAACGAATTACTATCAAGGGTAATCATTATCCAAAGCAGTCAGTCAGTCAGACAAGCAAGCAAAACCGACCAGGCAACCAAGCAAGCGAGGCATCACCTCAAGTCAGTCAGAGAGGCAAGCATAGTACTCGTATGCAAGGCAACTGAGTGTCTTAGGTGTTTCGGTATGTACAGTGTAAAATGGAGTGTTGTGGAACCCACAATTACAGCGCCGCCGCCGTTGCATTCCTCATTGCACCTCAATGTGATTCCAGTGGGCCGGTTTACTCGTAAGAGTGAACCCATCATGGTCATGCGGCTGCTCACAACAAAAAACTACTACTTCTACTCCAACTTCGACAAGACAAGACAACGAAGGTTATGATGATGATGATGTCCACAATGCAATGATGATGATGGTGATGATGATGTACTGGGGCACGTCGGTTTATGCTTGCTCGCGCCTTCAAGCGCTACCCGAAGATCGCCAAACCGAGATGGACTCTGTCTTACCTCTATTTCTTTGGATGAAAATGAAGAAGCGGCCTGGTTATGTTGTGAACCTTGTAATATTCTATAGTTTGTGGCATTATCTTGGAAGTACTTCCAAATGATTGCTTTTAAAGTTGTAACTATGAATTAGCTCGCTGACTGACGATAGTGGTCAGGCTGCTCAGAAGATGGCACCAGAATTGAACCAACTCAGAGTTATATTTTTTAAAAGCATATTTTGCAGTTGAGACAAACAGGCTGAGAAGATGTACAGTGCAGCTGATGGTTGCTGATAAATGAAAGTGGTGAAATGGGTAGTTGCCCGTGGGATACCCTTCTAACGAGTATTGGGAACTCTGTTGAGAAATATAACATGTACTGCTCAAAGTCGCAAAATAAAACGCGAAGGCAGGATCAGCTTTTACAGTCAGATAAATCCAAGTCCAGTACTCGAATTTCTTCAAATTTTCAGATTCAGGATGGCCAAAGTGGTGATACAGTTGGTGCATAAGTAAGAAGACGCATAGGAAGGACTTTTAATAATTTTAGCAATCAAGATCATTACTCACGTAATACACACAAAATTTAACCAAGTAGCGGTTAAGGTGGATGGCCGTGAATTGAAATTTGTCGAAGATGGATCAAAGGTCCGCAAACTCAACGCCGCCGATCCAGACCGAGGCAGCCATGGACAGCGAACGGTGCCGTTAACGAAGTTATAATCCACTGGTAGCTTTATTCTATTACAAGACCCTTCCATCGGTAAACGTTCTTCACAAACTAAGACAAACTTTAAGCTCTTATTAGCCTAAAACAGGCTAGAGGGCACACTAAAGCAAAGAGGAATTTTCCAAATTTTTCAGTGCAGTGTACGGCTCGTAAGGCCTATGGACTACCATATATGACATCAACCCGTATTTTTTGCTATCCGGGAGTCAAGATGTTTCCATTCATCGGCGGCGCAACAGATTCATGAAGAGACCCTGGGAGAGACGATCTGAAAGACCACCGGGAGACCACCTGGGAGACCTCGCTCGAGAACATACTTGGACAGCTAAGGAAGACAAAAGTATTGAGGACTTAAAATTCGGTGTCACCTCCTATCCAAGAATTAGAATGAGTCTTTTATCAAATGGACGTGGCCGGGACAGTTGAGCCAATAAGCACAATCTACAAATGCGGGTATTTCGGTGAATTTTGAGAGGCTGGGAGTCACCGGCAATAAACCAGGCTCAGCGTATCAGATTTCATGGGCACATTCTGTATGGAGATCCATTCTGTATGCATTCTCAACATAAGACAATCGAAGAACGTAACTGCATATGACTTGCATTCTGATCGGACTGATCAATAAGAGTCGCAAATTCACGGAAAAATCGTAGGATACATCTCAACGAACAACTGGAGCAGATATGGTTCACATGGGGTCCAGCGCAGCATGGACAAAATTTCCACTGTAGAGCCCTGTGCTAGCAGTAGATGGGGGTATGTTGTATCAACCGGAAGATCACAAAATGGAATCGTAGCTTGACAATGCCCAGACATTGAGAAAAACTATTCAAATATTTCGAAGGAAACCTTGGCTCTACGACAACGACATAATGTTCCATCCAGAAGCCACTACAAACTTCTTGCACTATCGTAGTCTGGTGCACTATGATTTTTTTCATATTCTTCATCGTAAGTAAGAGGTTTATCGCAGAAGCACTTATGATGCGCTGAAGGGGTGGACAGAAATGCGCAACTTGTTACAAATTCTTCGCAGTCCGGGAAAAGCGAAATAGAAAATCTCGGCTGATGTAGGGCTATCGTCTATCATACCAGAACCCATGTCACGGAAAATTCTTGGGAGACTTTATTCTAGCCGTCAAGGAGTCACAAAATGCCAAGCCAGAACAGAGAAATACGAGTACGCTGTCCCACGTAGAACGCAGTTGGATTATTTTCCTACTACAGTGAGTAGAATCTGGCGAAGACTGCCTGGTATTCTATCTATGCAATGCTACCTTCCAAGAACACTCGTTGATAGTGCATGTACAAGCCATACGGAGAGACTTCCGGAAAATTAGTCTGGGCTCGCGTGAAGCAGATACATGTTACGCAACAAGAAAGCTCCATTACTACAGTAGCTGTTCCTCTTAGACTCTGGCCACCTTGACAATTGTATCATTACTTAAAGTTGTAACAGGGCACCACCTTACTGCTAAAATTCATTGATCTCGTCGAGAAGAGCCCGTTCATAGGCCACTTCTTTGGGAGCCGAATTCCATTTCCTCTAAGTCTGCTTGTCCATAAACTGAGTAAAAAAGTGTGAAGCTAAAAGCAGATAATGAGATCACATGCCAAAACAGTCAGAATTGCAACATTTTCAATTCTAAACTCAAAACTCATTGTAGATCTGACAAGTGCAACTTAACACGATAAAATACCTATTCCCAGCTTAATTTCAACAAATTGCATGCCACAAAGTGTTAAAGGGAAGCAAGCAATTCATCTCCACTATCCCCACCTTCACCCTATGCATGTATCACACCACTATTTCCATCCAGCGCGTATTTGTATCTCGCGCTTTAGAATTAAATTACACCTCTTCAACAAAATGATCAGAGGATGAATATCTACCCCGTCCATCTCCTCACATCCGCCATAATATCTCTCTATGTGACTCGTTGCGCTTGTGCGCGTATAATTTGGCAACTTTAGCTCCACTTATATCACCTCCTTGTTAGGCATCCGCGACCATGGAGGGAATATAGTGAGAAATTTGTGCAGTTAAACCGAACTGGAAGCCCTAAAGCCCTGAAGTAGATCGTTCTGTTGTGCAAAATTGTTGTTGTTGTTATTGGTGTAGCTATTGCCTGTCTTCCAGTTGAAGTCCGAAGCCATTTCTTTGATAATGATAATGACTTTAGTTCTGCTCATGGAATGCCCTTACTTGTGAAGTTCAACTCAACTCTGCACAACAAAATGTTCCACACGATTACCGCTGGTTAGTACCAATCTTCTTTCTCTCTTGATATGTCGGAGTTTCATTTTGTGCGTTCCTTCTTGTATATTCCCCCTCTCAATCAAATTGGACGACCTTTAGAAGACGGACATGGATGTGGACGTCGTAGTGCCTCAACCACCACGCGCAGAACATGATTCATTGCAGGAATCCATCTCGTTAGGGCGCAAACAGATAATTGTTCTCATTAGTCTTGGCGATGCGAATTTAAATCTCACCGGCTCCACCTGATTATGGTGAAACAAGGACCAGCGAGCTAGAGAGTGAGAGGTCTTTTGATCGGTGATCAGTGTCGGAAGGCTGTTTTAATCAACTCCTGCTTGCGATGATGTGCGGAACTTTAAAAGTGAGCTCCTGCGTGATAATGAATGAAGAAGACTTAAGGATCAAATTAGCATCAGCGATTAATGCTGTGGTGGAGTCGTTTAACGTAATATTCGGTGCCAACAGGTGTGGCGATTGATGGTTGAATACGAGTATGATGGCGCATATGGGCAGACAGATGGTATAGGTAAGAGTCAGAGTGAATTTTGGGAATTCGGACAAATGAGGACTGAGTAGGCCAACAAAGCCACAGGCAAATACATATTCAGCTCTACATTCAATTAAGTAGAATGATTAGGGGACGATAAGGAGGTGTTTGAGGTGCAAGATCTGACGGCAGCTCTTGGCGACCACGGGAAAGGGATCAGGTCGGCTAATACTACCGAAGTGGTCCCGTCTTCTTAACACCCAAAAGAAAAAAAGTTTTCGATACCCCTCAGCACACCTTTCTGAAGCGAATAACACGAAACTTACTTAGATATCGTTACAGTTCGGTTTGTACTAGTGCCGCAGATAACATCCTCTCTAGCTAGCGGGATCTTTTGCTCGCTGCCTCCAGTTGCGCACATAAAGTTGGCTGAAGTCTGTGCGCCACCATAGATGACGCCGTCCTTTATTGCGTTGTTCGAATCGAAAACTTTCCAGGCAGAGCGCTGATGTCCATGCATTCAAGGTGACCTAGCCATCTGAGACGAGATCGGCATCGCTGTACAGCTCGTACAGTTCTATGATGAGCTGATGCGTATCGATTTTCAACTCTTTTCCGATAGCCGATCACCCTTCTTTACAATGGAACAACAAATGCTGGGGTTCCACTGGTCGGAGGTGAGTTGATGTATGATCCGTATCTAATCACCTGCTGCTTAAAACAACTCCTCAGTTAAGCCATTAAGTCCAATGTTCTGACTTCATCTTAGTCAGGTGGATGGAAATGTTGTGTGTCATCGTCCAGTTTGACTGGTTCATGCTCTTCAACGGTGGTGGGATGTTGTTCGTGATCACCGTTTAGTGGTCCGTAGAAATAGTATTTCCAGATTCCCAGCGCCCTACTGTGGTTCTATTATCGGATCTCCTTCTCCATCCTTGCATATTTCCAGTTGCTTGACCAGGTCTTGGTCAAACGCTCCTTTCTTTTGAGAAGCCAATGTTTCTCCCTTCTTTTCCGCTTGTAGTTTTCTCGAGCCCCTCTCGTTTCTGTTGTAACATTCTGCACATCTGCCGTTTTTCTAGATTTGTCCATCTGCATTCGTCACTCGTTGTCGACCCAGAGGATTCTTTGCTTGGGCGGGTAGAAACCCAGAAATCAGGAATAGCCCCCTTCATTCCCCCTGATGGTGGGTGCATCGAACTCTTCTAAAGGTTAAGTGAAAATCGATCGGTAAGGGCCGTGACGGTCTCTTGTAGCCGTTCAACGTTGAATTTTCTCACAATTCTTGGCCGGCTTTGGGCTGTTATGAATACCCTCATCCGTATCTTGGCTACAATAAGGTGATGGTGTCGATGGTGAGTCGATGTTAGCTGCCCGAAACGTTCACACATCCAAGGAGAAGTGTCTCGCAGTATGATCAATTTGGATGATGGTTTGCTGATCAGAACTCAGCTACTTAGGTCTCTTTATGGATATCAATGTGTGGAAACCATGTAGTGGCTATAGTTACATTGCGAGCAGCTGTAAAATCAAAAAGCGCGTGTCCATTTCCAGAGGTGATGATATTGGCGTTGTACTTTCCAACTGTATTACCTTGCCTTCTCATTAAAATCGCCAAAAACGATTTTCACCTCATATTTAGGGCTTTTCTTGTGGATTTTGTCGAGGAGTAATGTACTCCTGTGTTGGTGCGTGAGCGTTTATGAGGCTTATGTTGGCACACATGCCTGAATCACAAGTCTTGTTCCTTAAGTCTTTCTCTGACGGCGAATTCGCATCCGGGTCGTATCGGGTGTCTTTAACGGTCTCCGACATTAAGGTGAATGTTGTGACAACTTCTGACACAGTCTAAGTATTCGTCCTCAGGGAGGTTTAGACTGCAAACACTGCGAAATTCATCTGACTCTGTTATCCGTGGTAACGTATATCTGCATTCTCATCACAACAAACTTCTAATTGGGTAAGTGGGATAGTGCAGACATGCTAACGCTTCAACGTATAAGTTTGTGTCCTGATAGTAGGCTTGGATAATGCCGTTGCACTGTCGGGATTCTGAAGATTAAGCACGACATGAGACTTTGGCAATATTAATTTCTATTTAAATTGGAAGGAACGTTCCACAGATCAACATACAAAGCTCGAAGCCAGTTAAACAAACCCTTAACTTACATCCCACGGGAAATTGTGAGTGTGAAAGAATCACGTCTATAGTCTTGAAAATACTCTTTACACTGCATTGAAGTCTATTTCAGCCTCAAGGCTCGACTGTGTCCTATGTACTCCTCAAGCTCAAGCGGCTTAATCAAGATCAGAGTGGCTTGAGGATTATTTTTTTTTAGTAGGGTTTTAGGACGTTGGGACAACGCGTTGTCCATCAAGTGGCCCTTGTGAAGCAGCCGGTAATTTTAATACCGCAACTAAGTAGAACTTATCAAGCAGTTTTTATTTCATAAGTTAATCACGATTGGTAGGACACTTTCCAATGAAAGACCCTACATATTCCGCTTTCTTAATGCGGTTTCAATTTATCGCGCAAGGTCCAACGGTTTAGTTCGTTGAAGACGGCGTAGTATGTTTCGTTCGTCCAAGATTTATAGGACTGTATTGTTGATATGGCCGCTTAACCGGACTTTATGTTTTCGTGCGCAGTTCCTGACTTCATCTTCCACGAAAGGAACTCCGAGGTCTCGATGCAGGTCATTATTTCTTATAAACCATGGGGCACGCACAAATTGTCGTAGCACTTTATTTTCAAAAGTTTGTATTATATTTATATTTGATTTCTTAGTACAACCCCAGAGTTGTATACCATAGGTCCACACCGGCTTTAGCACTTGCTTATAAAGAAGCAGCTTGTTTTCTAAGCTTAGCTTGGAATATTTACCAAGTAGCCAGTACATTTCTTTGTATTTGGCCTCTAGTTCTTTTCGTTTCTTTTTAACATGCGTTTTCCATTTAAGCTTCGCGTCAAGTGTCATTCCCAAATACTTAGCTTCGTTTGCAAAGGGGATACGCACCGAGTTTATAGAAATGGGCAAGTGATTTATCTTTCTGTAGGTGAAGTCAACATGTACAGATTTTGTCTCATTAAGGGTAATTCGCCAGATCTTTGTCCACTCGTAGACTTTATTTAAAGCAGTCTGAAGTTTCGCCGTTGAGTCTTCTATTGATTCTCCAACCGCTAAGATAGCGGTGTCGTCAGCAAAAGTAGCGAGAACAGTATCCTCGACGTGTGGTATATCTCTTGTATATAAAAGGTACAAAAGTGGGCCCAGTACGCTTCCCTGCGGTACTCCGGCTAGGATATCTTTAAATTTCGAAACATCATTTCCGTATCGAACGCGAAAAATTCTATTTTCAAAATAGCTTGTCAATATATTATAAAGCTTTAATGGCAAAATTCGTCGCAGTTTGAACTTCAAACCTTCATGCCATACTTTGTCAAAAGCTTGTGAGACGTCAAGAAATACGCTCGAACAAATCTTTTTTTCTTCCAGGGATTTTTCAATTACATCAGTAATTCTATGCACCTGATCAATTGTTGAATGCTTAGTCCGAAATCCAAATTGATGGTCGGGAATAAGATTTTGGTTTTCGATAATTGGGAGAAGATGTTTTAGCAAAATCCTCTCAAAGATTTTCGACAGGATCGGTAGAAGAGAAATGGGTCTGTATGATTTTTTATCGTTTGGAGGTTTTCCTGGTTTTAGTACCATAATGACTTCAGCAACTTTCCACTGACTTGGCACGTATTCAAGCCTCAGAGCCGCGTTAATATTGTGTAAGAGCTTTATAAGTGCTTTTTGAGGTAGCATTTTCAGAACTTCTCCGGTAATAAGGTCATACCCCGGAGCCTTCTTTGGTTTTAATTTCCTTATTACAGTTTTAATTTCAGCAAGAGTTGCATTTGTCATTACAAAATTACTATATGCTATTTCTAAAGAACTGGTGTCGGGTACCAGTGTTGGACCGTCGGAGGGCTTGAAAATTTCTTCAAGATAGTCGGCAAAAACCTCCGCTTTTTCCTTATCCCCCTTAGCCCATTCGTTATTACCGACCTTGATTGGTGGCGCGGGGATTTTGGGCCTTTTTAAGCATTTTAAAGCTTTCCAAAGCGAGTAATTTGTTTCTTTTCCTGCCGTCAGGTTTTGAACATATGTATTTACTTCGGAATTTCTGTAACTTTTAAGAGTCTCCTTGAGCAGATTACAGAGCCTGTTTAGGCGTGTTTTATCCTGCGGCGCTCGAGTTGTTTGCCATCTTTTGCGAGCTTTTCTTTTTTCTCTTATCATATCTTTTACCTCAGGCGGGTAGTTTAAGTTACGTTTAGCCGTGCTTTTTCGTTGACAAGGTGTATTGTTCCACGCAGCACATTGGACTATTTCAACGAAAGAATCCACTTCGATTTCGAGTTCAAGTGCTGCTTTAAGTGAAACGTCTAGTTCTAGGTTATTATTAATCTCATTTCTGAATCCTTCCCAATTAGTATTTCGTCCAGTTAGTCTTAATGGTCCTTGTTTTTTAATAAACGTGTCGTTCATTGTCAGTATGACTGGAGAATGATCGGAGGAAAGATCGAAGCTTTCATCAAAGTTTATATCCGAGTTACGAATTCCTTTAACAACGAAGAAATCGACAAGATCGGGTATTTTCGTTGTATCTGTTGGCCAATAAGTCGGCTTGCCCGTTGAATAGAAGTCACAATTGTGTTCCATACATGCTTTATAGAGTATTTTACCCTTTTGGGAGACACATCTTGATCCCCAAAAAGTGTGTTTGGCATTGAAATCACCGCCAATCATAAAAGCCGATCCAAGAGAATTGAATATATTTTTAAATATATGTTTTGAAGGCGTAAATCGTGGAGGACAGTAGATGGCTGAAATAGTAAAGGAGTTCCGTACCAATTTTACGCGCACCGCAATTAGTTGTACAGACTCGAACTCTACTTTTATATCTTCGTTGTGCTCAAGAGACTCTTTAATGTATACAGAGGATCCGCCTCTCGCGTTTCCCGAAGGGTGATACGCGTAGTAATCTTTAAAACCTCTAATTTTTGCAGATGACCCATTTTTCAAGTGGGTTTCGGAAATCAAACAAACGTCAATGTCGTTTTTCCTTAGGAATAACTCAAGTTCATAAAGTTTTTCTAAGATTCCGTTTGCATTCCAGGTGAGTACGTTTAATTTTTCCCTTTTCATTTTTTAGGCGAAGGACGTTTTTTATTGAACCTATTTTCAAACTTCTTTAGCTTATCTAAAATAAGTTCATTGATTATTTCATTTTGAGGATTATTCAATTTCAATACTCAAATACGTCCAATGGGCACTGGCATGACTTCACCCACTAACCAGAAAGATTGCAGATCGTGAAAACAGGAAAAATTGGGTGAATATCTGTCTACTACAAGAAGGTCTGAGTTCAGATCACAACCCAACAGCGTAAAATAGAAAAAATATTTTCTGACGTCACAATCTCTTATGTTAGCCTTACCAAACCTCTTAGGGTAAAGTCGTCTATCTATTTAAAAAGTTGCTCACTCTTCCGCTATTGTAGGTCTGATTTACAAATTGTTTGCCTCTGAACGCCGAGCTCTGTTCATAGATGACCTCTGTATCAGAAAAAAAATCCAACAAATCAACCACTTACAGATGTGATAAATAGTATATCTCCTTCCACAAGATTCGCATTTTTCTCAGCCATGAAAAGGGGTACATACTCGTATAACATAATTCACAACAGAGCATAACGCAGCAACCTGGCAACCATAGTAAGAAGATACTGCAAACACATTCACTGAAGAAAGTGAGAATTGCAGAATGCTAAAGCTGATTTAGCACGGATAGCGACTGTCAGTTAACTGTTGTTGCTAAGGTACGAGCACGAACAATAAAGCTACCCAGAATTTGGCATCAAACACCAATAGGTTACTGGTGTCACTTTTGAGGATGAACATTTTCTATTGATATAATCCTATTGACAGCTTCACCAGCATCACCAGCTTCACTACTAGTGTCTGGTCTAGTGGGGGAAAATTCCTCATCCAATGTTGCATCTCGGGACTTGACAGTGGCATTAATCATATCCACATGGACCGATTGACACTACCTTTCACATGTTTGGTTGGTAGGTGGTACTAGTGGTACCCACTAACCATCATCATAACAAACAATATTCCAAAGGCGCGTTTGTTTATGAGTTGCTCGAACTGAGGAAGCTAAGAGATTAAGTGAAATTAATTGCATTGTGGTGGGAGATAATGATTCCAGTGAATGGCAACAAAGGTCCTTTTGAGCCACTAATCGCCAGCGCCCGATGAGATATTACACAAATATACGACAACGAGGATGAGGATTTCTCTTCGGATCTCCTTTGGATAATGGCATAAATTAGTACGGATTTAGGGGAGGCACAGGATGACCTTAACTGATACCTTGGATTAGTGAGAAAATGGACATGGACATGGACAAGGCTAAAGCCAAAAGAGAAAAACTGTCAGTTAAATTGGTTTCTTGTTTTTTTTTTTTTGCACAGGCAATCTACGAGTATTATACGTACAAATGAAGCGTAAAAGGATTTCATCGGTCTTTTCTGTTTGATCCACATGAGATTGTACAAGTATACGTATCTGAGTAGAGTATGTCACCGAGAAAAAAAAAAACAAAAAGATTGTCATCCAAATGTCGTAACCTAATCGCAGGACACACCTTTTCCTTCTATGGCCCAAATGTGATATCCAGTTTTTGTAGGGAAACCAAATCTGTTTCTATTATCCTTGCGATCATTCTTTAGGCTGGTTATCAACGGCAAAAGGCGAATAATGAAAGAAATTGAAAATAAATAGAAAATCGTATTGAATGTCCCGCTTCATCATCATTTCGGGACTTTCGACATTTTGGCAATCCGATCTGTAATTACATGGTCCCTTCCTTTGGTTTGGTTTTATGTGATTTTTTTCTAATTCACTGTGCCGTGTGATGTCACCAGAGGTTAGGTTGGACGCTATTGTTTTGTGGAGTAGGAACATAGTTCCCTTCCAGGTAGAGAGAATCAGGACTCACATTTTGAATTCAGGTTTATGCCGTCGTCGTTTATTGTTGACGAAAGGACATATGGAAATTATTGTAAACGAATTCGAAATGAATTGCTTTTCGTTGAAATGAAAACGGAATTTGAATGTCGTTTCCGTGCTAGGAAAATGGAAATTTGTTCAACAAAAAATCGAATGGATATGCAGGGGTTCGAATGACGCATAAAAACTTGTTTATTGTGGTGTATTTGTTTATTCGAAGACTTGTAGGGTTTGCCCGGAGCATTCTGAAGAAAATTCGCTGCTTTCCAATTCAAAAACTTGATCCTTTGGTCATTTGATTTGAACGTTTGTTGGTATTGAGAACACTCGTTTCGGTGTCCGTAAAGGCATTGGATATAGATAGATGATCAATTCAATAATTTGTCATATTTTAACATTTCCAGGAAATGAATTGGCTTCCTAAACGTTGGCTTCTGGATTGATTCTAAGAACTCCACGATTCCTTCTCATTTAACTCCAAGTTCCCATGCAGACAAAGCCGTAAATGGATGAGAAAACGCCATTCCTACCAAATCTAATATAATAAATCAAATTCCGACCTCAACCCCCAGGATAATCCTTAAACTCCAATCGAAATCAAATCGTCGAATCACATTAATTCCCCATGTAAGCCGCACAAACACAATAACACCCTAACCGCTGTGATTGACTTAAATCGCCACGGAATTAATTAGTTTGACACAAATGGGTTCTGCTTCTAGATACGAATATATACACATACCCCAACTTCGCTTCTTACCTGGGTGGCCATCAAGTGTGAAGCCCCCCATGCTGAGGCATAGCACAACTCTAGATTTTGTAATTAAAAAATCGATGATCAAATTGACCTTTTGTGTAGCAGATACCAAAAAAAAAAAATACATCTTTCGATGTCTATGCTGTCTGTGGCATGCAACATTTCTATCCGATCTCTCAATCTTTCTCAACCTTTACCCGAACACCAACAAAGCCGCACAGAGATGAAGATGATTTCGAATGGATGATCTTTTCCTTTCAGCTAGGTGCAGTCTTCTTCTCTTCATTGGAGTGCGCATAAACAACCCAACAGTATGGCCAATCCCCCGAAATCTCTAAACGATTTCCGCATTTTGAATGTGCAACCTACAAGCCACAAGACGCAGTAAAGGGGTCATCTTGAGGGTCATGGCTACATGGTTTTGTCTTTGATTCACGCATCTTCCAGGTCTTATCTTGGTCGCATACGCAATCTAGAACCAACCGTGAATGGTACAGAGTACCAGTATGTCGTGCCCTTTTGGCGATAAAATAAAAAATGTCTATCGACATGGTTGATGCGATTTTCTCCGACGCGCGATAGAACAAAAGGTGATTATGTTCCAGCGATATCTGCAAGATTTGACAGTGGAATTTCAATTTCGCTATCGGGGATACGGATAGATAGGTGGATCTGCTTGAACATAATGCACTCAAGAGTGATAATATTTAAGTGTGTACCTGATCGGTAGATACAATCGATAAATCGAAAAGGTTGACAGAGAAAATTGACTGCATTATGGGGATGTACTGGAGGTTGATTGAATTTTGTTTGGCTTGAGACTTTAGGTAACATACTTTGTGAACGCCTTCAATGGATGGTCTTCCTTCTTTCCAGCAGACATTATGACGTCTATCGGAAGTGAGTAAATCATTCAAACCACCCACAGTGGAAGGGGGATGTGGCTTTTTCGATATTTATATAATTGAAAGATTCGCCTTCTAAGCTGGGTATAAATTACTTCGCTAAGGCCCTTACATCCTTTCCCATCGCTTTCCTATAGTAACTCTCTCATAAGTTTTAATTGGGCTGGCTGGTATCAAGGCAATATGAAACTAGTTGCTGAAAGAAGCGGAATGCGTTTTACGATCACTGCAAAAATATTCGCGATACTCCAGTCAAAGATTGCAAACAGTTTTCACAAGTTTTACCACAACAAAAACGCCTTTTCCGAACACAGAAAATCTTAGTAAGCTGTGGTACCATCATCTTCAGAGGACTTCTGTACAACTAGCCACGATTCTAAAACTAGTGCAGATAAATCTCTTCTATGCTACCTTGTAGTGATCGCTAACCTGATACTCGAACTCAATGGAAGAGATCCGACTTCGCCCTCATCCAGGAAACCTGGCTAGTAAAGGCTTCAGTCTGTAGACTACATCATTCAAAATCAGGCAATACTCGGAACTGGATACAACACGGAACTCACGTCACTCTTATGACTGAAAGAGGTTCTCCAAGGAACCGTATTTTCCAATGTCAAATCTAAGCACTTGCTCAATGACACTACTGACACCATACATTCGATTCTATCACTGCTACTTATCTGGTAGTCTATTACAAATGAATTAGTCATTTCTTCATTACTAATAATAGATGGGTCGTACTAAAGCTCGCTTTCATCGATGGATACGCTTCAAGGTGAACAGGGTATGTAGTTTTCAAAGAAATCCTAGGAAGACTGATTGGGTCAAGTATACAGAAGTGGTAAATACGAGTACACACCATCAATCATATTATTAACTTAGATAGGGTGGTAGAAAATATTAATAAGGCACTAACAATGGTACTCGAGAAAGCTTGTCCAACTAACAGAACACCTAAAAGGCACAACCAAATTGGTGGAATAGGGAAGCGGTTAGAAAACTCTATAATAGGGCGAAACTTTTCAGAAGCGACAGTACATGGAATGAGTACTACGAATGTAAGAAACAATTCAAGTTCCTAGTTAGAAAGTCAGAAAGGGCTTCATGGCAGAAGTACTGCGAATCTATCGCGATAGAAGACGAGGCTTCGAGGCTTCCTAGCTACCTCAGAAAAAATGACAGAGGTTCTGGTAACGCTGGTGGAAACCCATTTTCTTGGATCCACATTATCAGATGACCCTGGCATGCTACGGTACACTGAGAACATTAATCTCTCTTATTCCGAAGAGATAATAGGTGTTCTTATTACAATAATAGGGAAAAATTACGGTGGGCAATTCAGTCCTTTAAGGCGTACAAATCTCCCTGTCCGGATGGTATTCTACCGATTATTCTACAAAAATCACCGGAGGTAGCAATCAAAAAAATTATGGAAATTTATAGACACAGTCTAAAAATAGGATACAAAGCAATAGCTTGGAGGGAAGTTAAGGCAAACAGGGGCATATAACACCAAAAATTTCAGACCAATAAATCTGTCATCATTTGTGGTTAGAACCCTGGAGCGATTATTGGAGATTCACATTAGGAATAGGTTTTTTAATTCAGTTACAGCTGTAGAAACTGTAGAAACCGCCCTGCACGAGGTGGTGGGGAAAATAGAAAGGAGCTTTCCTCGATATTGAATGAACCTTGCAGTGCACCGACATTAAAAGCGCTCTAGGAGATACTAATACAGGGCATTACAAACTGGGTTTGCAACATGCTTGCAAGCAGGAAAATAAACTGTTCCATTGGGCAAAACTCGGTTAGAATGTCTATAACTAGGGGAACCCCTCAAGGGGGAGTTATATCGCTACTCCTGTGGGTGCTTAATACAATGGCTATAAGTGCCACGGCATACACAGATGACAACGTGATCATAATAGTGCAAGGAAAATACGAAGACTTTTCGGTCCCGAGCATTGGTGTTCAACCGCTTTACATGACCCAGCCATCTTATTCGCTGGACTTTCACTCTTATTGCTAAATCGGTGCAGACATCCGACGAATTTTCTTCTCACAGCAGCCAAGAGCACCTTCATTTATTTTGGATAAAGTCCATGCACCTGCTACATAGAGTAGGACTGGGATTATTCAGTATTGTTGTTCGAGAGAGGGCTTTTCCAGTCAATTCTTAGCCCAGTCGAAAGATCTGGGATATATTGACAGAAAACTTGCTCGAAAGGAAGACCTAATGAACATATCCTATTCCGACTTCTGTAGGAGGTGTGCAGAAGTCTTACACTTGCCAGCACGTTTTTATTTTCTTTTATCCAAATGATCTCATCGATCCCTTTGCGGAACTTCTAACTAGCCTTACCAACCTAAGGTGGGTAATAGAATAGCAGAAGACAGTTCACGAAAGTTTTTTAGTAAAGGAATACAAAATTAACACTTTTTGAGTGCAGAAGAAGACATATTTACTTAGGTGGCGCTATTGTCCAGGATTCACCTCGATTAATAAACCTCTCCAGTCAGCGCGACCTCAACTGAGATCCCTTTACACTTGTGCACGCCACCTAAGACGAGGTCTTCCTCTACTGCGGTTTTCTTCCATTAAGAACCGAAGACTGTTTGAGCCGAAATGCCTCACATGAAATTTTTTTGAATCGTAGAGTTCGCTGTTATATCTCATCCTTCAATACCAGTCAATGAAAACAGGACAACTAGTTTTGTGGATAAAAGCAATGCTGCTGAATCTCCAATTGCGGAAGCAAACTGTGATTAATATGTGAAGGGCGCGGGTAAACAGGGGTGGCCCACAAGACAGCGTCCTGTCTACACTGCTATGGTGTATGTTAGTCGACTCACTGTTTTGCTTTTTGAATACTCCTGACAACTATGCTCAAGCATATGCAGATGATGTACCTGTACTATCTGTTGGAACATCCCAAGTCACTGTCTACATGTCTTTTCAGTCAAGCTTCTCAAAACTGAGGTTCTTCTCTTTACTAGAAGGAGAAGAAGATGGCTGATTTAACTTATCTAGTGCACGGCATCAGCATTCGTTTCTCCGACGAAACTAAGTATTTTCGTGTAATTCTGGATAACAAACCTAAACATCTTACATCGCAAAACCTACAACGGGCTTCCTGCAAGGCCTATGGGTTGCATTCGGCAAGACATACGGCTTGTCACCGAGAAAATTTCTCTGGATATACGCAGCTATGATAAGGCCAACTTTATGCTATAGATCGGTTGTCGGGTCAAACAACCTTTCACGATAATACGTCACTGCTACTTTAACCAGGTTCTACAGAACAGTCTTTCTCGGCTACATGGGGGCTCACACTAGTACGTTGGTCTGTGCTCTAGATGCACTGATGAATTCAAATCATGGCCTGCAATCTCAAAGTCATTTTGCGTTTAAAAGGATGTGGTCCTTGGCGCAATATACACTGAAGTTTTGCTGATATTGACCGCCGAGTGTTGATGATGCGATGACACCAGAACTCTTGTTGCTGAGACATATAAAATGGACTTTTTATGTGCCCCGAAAATGTTTTCGGTCAGAATCTGGACCAGAAAAGGCATGAAGTCACGATAACTCTAAAATCGCTTTATGTCGCAATCTTGATGGCAGTAGACTACGTTGTGAAGATCTGGAGAAATATCTGAATCTATGCTAAATCCAAGGTACGGGTAAGCCCTTTTTGAATCCTCTCACCAGTTCCAAGCTGGTTTAAGAAATCAAGGCTTCTCTGAACGTAATCAGAAGTCTAAATTCAGTGAGTCTTGTTTGTGTCCTAGGTTACATTGAGTCACGGGAAATGAAATCGCCAATAAACTTACTAGCCAAGGCAGAGAGGAGACTTTTTTAGGACCTGAAACCGGGTTAAAACAACTTGCGTGCTTGGCTAGAAGTCCCATTGACAGCTGGGTTTCATATGAGCACAATTGCAGATGGTGTGACTCTTCAGATTGTTACCCGACCAAACGAATACTTCTCGTCGTCTCTAAGAGGTGAGATTTCTTACTGCCCCTCAGTAGGAAAGATTCTACATAGACTGGCATGAGGCACTATGCTTTTTCGAAATACCTGACTGTTCTGGATATATTTAAGTGGCACAACATCTTTCGACGCTTGCTTTTGAGAGCGCTGGTGACACCCCTTTCTTTGTCAGGTACTCGGCTCTGATATGGTGGGTGAGCACTTGCACAACTTTCTACGAAATCTCCGTAGCAGCGGAGTAGTGGCAGGACCTAAGTACCTGTTATTGATTTCTATTGTAACGTTCTGTTCACAGATATTGTGGGTTCCTTCTTGTTAACAGCATGCACTTGGTTGAGCCCTCATTCAAAGCCAAGCCCATTCTTGTCGCTTATGCTACAAAACTTGCGAATGCTTTAGTGCTAAATTGATGTGTTCTACCAATAACATCAATGTCATTAGCATATATTGCAAACTTCTGCAAAATGATGCCTCTGTCTTGCAAGTTGCGCGAAATTTTTTCCCTTTTCCCTTTTTATGATCAAAATTTTGCGCTGAGTTTGCTTCAGACCTTTCTTGGATTTTCCCTAGGAACTGCCGTAGTGTGTATACGTATTTACTCAATTGTGCACTTGACCGGCTTAAGACCGCACAGTCAGACAAGACCCTATATGCCTACTGAAAACCCACATTTGACGCCCCCTGATCATCTGAATCAAACAAACGATGCTGATAAACCGAGTTGGAATATGCTACCTGCTAAGTCATTTCCCTCAGCCTTAAATAGCTCAGCAGGTAGGTAGAATATTACCATCTTCACTTCATTTAGTTTCAAGTGATTTGCCTTCGTAAATTCATTAAAAGCATCATCAGTGGCAACAAGCTTTAAATCGATGAATATCCGCCACCTTCTCTATACCACCGTCAATTTTCCTAAATCATAACTGATATCTCGACCCGGTTCCATGTACAACAAGCTATCCATCCTCAAATACATTTTTCTACAAAATAAATCCCCATTCACTGGACATAAAGAACAACATTGATTGTCTTCCAACAATAGAACCAAAAGCGTACGTTTATCACCCATTCAGTGCTATTGTCCGGCAATTATGGCAAAAGCACCACTATAACAGAATAATATCCTTGCTAAAGTCATCCATCGCCTCTTTGGAAAAGTAATCCACCCCACTTAGCGGGGGATGCTGAAGAGTAGAAAAATATCACAGGAAGATAAATTTCATCAAAGACAAACAACTGAAAATACAAGCAGATAGATAGAATACAAGAGTAGGAGACAGTAGGAGGCAGCAATATTCTTACATTTGCACTTGAATGCTTTTAGCTCAAGGATGAAATTCATCTTCCATCATGTACATAGCTTACCAGGGTGACCAGGACCGACCGACACACTTTACTGTTGAAAATTGATGCTGCTGTTTCTGCTGCTACTGCTGCTTCAAAGGACTTTCGAGCGTAATACCATATCATAACAAGAAACACTTAAGGCAACATCATCCTAGCTTTCGAATATCCTTCATACAAATACACAGTCCAACCGACCGACCTCTAGTAAGAGCGAGTGTAAGTGAGACACAGTAAAGTACTCAAATATTATATCGCCAAATATTTGCGAACATCGTTAATCGCATCATTGACTGACGATGAGAAGGACATCATCACCGTCAATAATAACGGAGACGTGTGGAGAGTCGAACTCAATGATGATGATGATGATGACGAACATTGGATGTGTCAAGGATAATAATACTGTATTCCTCCGAGACGTTGATGATCACTTGTGCAAATACACACAAGACGCTGGAGTACTTGGAAAAACAAATGATTGGCAAATGGGAGTTATATCCTTCAAGGACATCCATGGTTTAAGCGGTGAAGGTGGTTAGTTTGTATTCATCAATTTTGTTCTAAATATAAACCATCTTAACATATCGGTGGCCAATCTTGCAGTCCACCCTTTTAGTAGGTATCAGACTCTACAGATACATACATAATATCCCTGCCCGTGAAAAGGACATCAAAACACAACATTAAATGGGATGATATATGCCTCTAATTCTGTTTTTGTTTCGCTCGACTGCATTGTATGTGGATAATCCTTTTTCAATATAAAAAAAAAAGGTAAAAATAAACAACACACACGCACTGTAAAAAAACCTTCACAGGACCTTAGTTTTTCTTCGGGATTTTTTTGTTGTTTTTAATCCATTTCGGATTGTGTTTAGTGCTCAGGCTTTTACAGTGCAGTTGTGAACGACAGCATTACATCCATTCCATTGTCAAGCAGGACTCACAAGACTGACATACAGCCGTACAGCCGTACTCAGACCTAAGGACTGTGGATCTTAAGTGCAAACCCTTAGTCAATTTAAATTCACTCTCCATACCGTTATTATCCCTACTTAAAAAAAGAACAATTTCCATCTTCTTTCTTCTTCTTGGGCCATCTTCTTCACCAAATCTTGGCAATCTTCGACTTCGAATAAGACTCGCCCGCCCGGTATCCTTTTAACTGGATATTTGCATTAGGGGTGGTTAGTGAGTTCCTAAGTTGACGACAAGGACAACGACAATGAGGTAAAATTTTGGGAAGTTTTCTCGCCCCAAAGTGAACAACAGGAGAACAAACACCATCGCACTGTCATATTGTCGGTCGTACTGTCGTGAATCCTTTTTTTTTTTTTTTTCTTTTTCTTTGGTAGACAGGATTCCTCAGGTCGTTTCTAAATGGATTCAACTAACTAGAATGGTTTTGGTTCGGTTTTGAAAGGTAGGTGTGTGTGTCCTTAATGGAGGATTAGCCTTTACGAAAACATCACACCGAATATTGCAAAGATGTAAGAATGTTTTATTATCCTTGATCCTATCGCTCATTCTCTAAGGTCCTAGTGTTTGTAAGAAGTTGATTGGTATTATTTCAGTGCGAATTCTGGAACGCGGCTGAACAAACACACGCAATATTACTTTGGTTGAAGGAAAAGGATTTTCTAGCGATAACAGGTTAAACTTAGTACTCACACAGATACGCATACACACCCATCCATATTGGCATTCGCATTCGCATTCGAATTCGTATGTAGCGCAAGTGAGAATTGTGTTTTCTTGGCGCGCAAGGATTTTGAAGTTCTTACCAGGCTTTGCGTCTTTCGACTGAGAGAATTGATGCTGAATTGTTCAAAAAGAATTTCGGATTTAGAAGCAATCTTTGTGAGAGAGTTTGGATTGAAGCAACGCAGAAACACCCCGAGGGATAAACAAACTTTCTTTGTACTCGTATACTCGTACTTCGCACACAAACACAAATGGAGAACCGACAAACGATGCGATGTACTCGTACATACTCGTTGTAGCTGGAGGTGGTTCTAAAGCTAAAGAAACCGACTCAGCGGTGGAAGGATAATAAAAATGAAATGAAAACATCATTGCGAATTGAAATCCTATCACAATTTGTTTAATGGAAAAGTTGGTCTGCGATCGGCGATTATGTTTGTACATGGTGTGCTGAGGATGACGGTGACGATGAGGATGTCGATGATGGAATTTTCATTATCCCATGTGGGCTGTTGTCGATGGATAAGCCTTATATGAGGTTTTATTATTTGCCTGGCTTAAGGATGTTGAATTAGATTAGATTGACAGTTGTGGTTAGGGAAAAGGAAATTAAAAATACGTGCGACTTTTGAAGGAGTTTTCCAGAGTTAGCTGCCTCCCTCAAAGTAACATACTCGTAACTGTTCGAGTAATTTAAGGATTTCGAAAGAGTCTTAAGAAATTCTTGAAATTTGGTAGCAGACTAGAGAACTTTCTACTACTCAAAAGGATAGCCAGCTTATCAGAGAAGAAACTTGGATTGTGAGTGACGACTGAACTTTCATGTTCTTGATAGGGCTGCGCCTATTTAAAATAGATAGATCATCAGAATGCGAAAGTGCACCTCTGGAAATAGTTACAGATAACTACCTATGAAGAGGGGCAAGCAACAATGTGTTTCTTGCAGCCTTATGTCAGAAGTTACGACTGTGATGTAAGACTCTTACTTGAGCTGGGTCATGGCTCAAGAAAAACCCAAACTGAAATGGAGTTCCCTGTTCTGGAAAAAAACTAGCTGAGGACACGCTTGATTCTCCCCATTTTATACAAAACCTTCTGAAGGGCTAGACTTCAATCAACTCGCAGAAAGGGTTCGAATATGGATACTCCAGAAGCCCAGTAATACGGTCAAAAACGATGAAAAATTTCGACATCAGTCGACTAAAATTGAAGAAACCGTAAGAAATGTACATTCAGTGCTGGAAGATCATAAAAAATGTTGTCCTTGATGTGATGGTTTTATTCGGCCTCTACAAGCAAATAAAGCAAAACAAAATGCACAAGAGACAGAGCAGCTCCGCGCTCCAAAAGCAAGGAAGAAGGGAAGAAAACCGGCTTCTGAACAGAAAAAGGAAAAACCATGAGAGACACAGTGGTGGAATTTTAGGCATAGACTTCTTCAACTATTCAAGAGTTTGCTGCGTGGAGCATTTTACTCTAAGAGTTTCGTTTTCCTTATGTTGGCCCCCTCTGCTTGAATTCAATCATTCCCTACTTTGGCCATCACCCACTGTTGACCGGCTTGTACTCAGTGTAGTTCAGACTGCTGTCATTGCTAGCCTTTCCAATTCATATCGCCGGAGAAGTGATAGCGGCATCCTCATAGGTGCGTCGGTCTCGTTCACTTTGTAGTTTCTGGGTTATTTTTGTGTTGGGTTTTCCATCCAAGTTCCGTCCGGTTTCAGCTGGATCTTGTGCGTGGGGAAGGCCACTATCAGAGTTATTTCGTAGCAGAGATTTCACCGCATTCGCCGACTTCAGTCGACTAGCACTAGTACCTTTGCTGGATGTAGCACCGGCCTTATTCGAACATGGTGTGCTGTTAAAACCATTGCTGGTTTTGTTTTTGCCGATTTCTGTCCACAGGAACTGCATCCAGTGTTGGTTGCAGTACTGGTTTCATCTGGGCATTATGCACGACAAGATCCATCGACCGAAAGAATGTCGGAAACAAGCTAGTTCGGTACAGTAGAAGATTGCGCAGTTTCCCTCATCCGTCGCCACTTTGGTGAGCGACTTATAGCACTCGCGCCTTCGACAACACTTGCCGTCTATTTGCGCTCTGCGTTTGTCCCACGCCTCCGTTTCCTCTTCATCTGCTCCTGAGAGTGTAGTCCTTCAGAGTGTTCCTCTTCTAGAGCCCCTTCAAAGACAGCATTCTGACTAGCCACTGGAACTTTATCGTAACAGGCAGATCCTCTCCAGTAATTACCCTATCGTTCAAGCCCAATCTACTGATCGTGTGGCAGAAAGAGCCGCAGAAGTCATAAGATTCAAGTAATCCAGCAGCTCCTGGTCAGCGCTTAAATCAGCCGAGGGGTTTTGATAGTATGTTTGTTGAGACCTCCAGTATCCAGATTGTCGCTATTTCGAGTATCACCAGGAGCATAATTCCTTTTAGTCACCTCCATACTTTAGCCAGTTTAACATCTAATCTGGACGTATTTGACGCTTACTTCGATATCTCACCGGCGATCTATTCAATTGATTCTTAAGCTTTCCTGTCACAACAAGGTAGCCAAAGAGAAGGAAGGGAATCTTGAAATTTAAATCGGTTGGCGGTTCTCTGATTATTTAGCCCTTAATGTGGTCAACATACTCCACAGTGGTCGAAAAACAGGGACGTGCATCCGACAGCGAATGTGAAAGGAGAGAATTGTCAGCATGGGACTGTAGCATGACTATAAGTAGCAGGCAAGTGGTCATAACTAAAAATCGAAAAGTGTGTCGGAGATCGGACCGAGTCCTGCGACACACCAGCATTTTCGATATCCGACTTGAAACCCTTCAAGAAACTTTGATCTATACGTTCCGAAAAGTTGTTTTTAATTCAATTAAAGAAGAGATCCGTGAACCAAAATGGATGCAGAGACGTTGGTTCCACTTCTCGGTGAAACATGCCATGAAATCGCCAGCTAACCTGATCCTTTGAAGCTCATACTGCTGGTCATCGGGAAATTTTGGAGTTAGATACGAACTGAGGGTTTATCAGTGCTTCCATGAATGAAATAAGTGCAATGGGTCTGGAGGAGGAGGGAGAAGAAGATTCGCTTTGTTTAGGGACGCGAATCTACTCAAATCCTAAACAGTGAGATTGATGTATAAGCTATTGTCTTGTAAGCGGGAAGAGGGAGAGACATAACATCTGAATTTGTGTATATTGGCATTCTTAAGTAATCTTGATGCTACACGAGAGCGAAAATGGATTCGTACCTTTTCTCGGCTCAGACTCTGGTGCAGTAAATACTAGAGCAAAAGTACTGGAGGAGTTCTGGCAAACATGAAGTCAATAAGGTTAAAGTCTGGAGACAGTCAATTGACAGACAACACGATATGTTAAGTCAATTGAAGTTAGCTGTCCAAGGTAACTAGTCAAATTCATTCTAAAAGAAAATAATGATGGCTTCAGTACTAGTTGAGTTAGACCAGACAACTTCCTTCTTTCCGTAAATTAAACGACATCAGTATCCTATGGGTCCATATGCCTATCTCAGGCTTGCTATGAAGATCTCCTGTACAATGAACACAAGCTGGTATGTACCTCTTCGCAGCATAGCTGGATATGTACCATCGTGACTAGGCGACATAAAGTCATCAAACTTACGTAGCCACTATTATGAGGCATCGCTGAGGTATGTTGAATCTAATAGGACATGTACTCCGAACAAACCGAATGAACGTATTCTTGACATTTCGTGTAAAAAAATGTTCTTCGTAGGATAAAGGGTTCCGTTTGTATTGATGTTGAAAGGAAAAGGAGAGTCAAATTGCAGCAATTGCAGCAAATGAAAAGAATATCTGTAGCACTTGAAAGCCGATACTCCTGATTAAAGAGTCTTTAACTTCAACTCAGAAGGACCAAGGCCGAACATAAGATGAAATGGCTCAGATGACAGACCGATCGAATAACCCTCTCAGCCTGTGAAATGAAGGAAATCTTTGTGTCGGGCAGTGCTCCTCGAAAGATCTGATAGACTCTAATTGACTGGCAGGCAAGCCACTCGTATATATTCATTAATAGAACAATTAAACTACTAAGCTGTGGTTCGAGTTTACATACATAAGCTTGGTGTTTTGAAATAAAAAAATTGTAGAAATTCCAGCACTTATCGTTTCGTTGTCGAAAGTACAATTTTTAAGGCAATTTCCTACGACCGTTTGGTGTCTGTAACAGACAGAACCTGGGGATTCAAAGTCTTTTCACCAGATCTGTGCTCATAGTCTTATTTTTCATAACTCTTAGTTCACACAAAAGATGACTGTAGGTTGCAGGCAATTAGAGAGAAGCATGAAATACGCAATGTGGCCACAGAAGGATTGTCTTGTTATCCCATTTTATTTACTGCCTACAAAACCCAGTCAATCGGATTCTAAATCTTGAATTCCTAATACGGTTCAAGAATCTTCAATTTGTCAGACATTTTCTGACCTGGAAAGCTTCCAAAATGGGATGGCAAATCCACACATAAGCTGACAAAATATAACCAAGTCACCTTGGAAAGATAATCCCTTCCTTAAAGCCTCTCTGTATAGCTTTGTTTTTGCTTAATTGCCTCCAGTAATTCGTTTAGACCCTTTTCTATTGTCCATGCTATCCATGGTCAAGTATTGTGGTCTTCTCTTCTTGAATATTGTTTTCACTGTCCACACCAAATCTCCTACACATTTGATAGGACCATCTGTCCTTACCCTATTCACATCAAGTTTTCATAAGACTTATAAAATCTTTGGTCAAATTGCAGATCGCATGGCTTGTGGTCTACGCCCTGACAATCTTCCCACTTTTGTGGAAGACCATACGTAAATTCGTTCCTGGAAACACACATGTCTCAACTTATGTTTGTAGGTACGAGTATATTCTAACTGAACCTACTGATTGGGGATTTGCAGAAATTTCTATTCTGATTGTGGAATACAATTGAATTTTACATACCACTTCAACCATGCGTAACCAAAGTTCATCAAAATCCCAGCATTATGCATTTAAATTCGAAGGAAAATCCGAATCCTTCAGAAGCTGCTCAGAGTCGATCATTAAATTCACTTCACTTGATTTGGTTATCATCTTCCTAGAAATACTGGTAAGTACTATGAAACTGGCAATCCTTCATTTTTCCCATTTTCTTGAACTCAAATCAGAGTAGCTAAATATGATAAGAACTCCGATGGTAGTACCAAACAGGATGAGGATGAATAGAAATAGGAATATTGGACAACGGGCCACTCATGGCTTCCGTGTATGTACGAGTATATTATATGAGACAACTGTGATCCGTGCCCTACGGAGAAGCAATCATGAAAATCGAAATCATTATAATGGATTTTCTCTGCTCAAGCTGGAAACTATGTACGTCTGTCCATCTCCAAAGGATTGTAACTCCAATCGTTCAGTATACTCATACAAGCTTGGATGTGTATTCAACAATGGATTTGGAAAACTTCTCCAGCTACTGCTCGTAGTTGTGATTTCGACTCTGTTGTGTCGAAAGGGATGATTGAAATGTACGAATGCACTATTTACTCGTATATGGTGATGGCAGAGGATGACTATTGATCGTCCTTGACCTGGATGATGATGAATTCAAAATGAGAATTTCATTCGTTTCATCCCAGCAGATGACAGGGATTAGGAGATCTTTTCTTTTTTTGAGTTCCCACATCGGACAGGTTGTAGTTGTCAAAATAAATTTGATTGATACGATTGCTCGTTACTATAGTTCTGCTCCTTAGCAAATGCTTCTCCAGCGTATAATCTTTTGATTGTTAGGATGTGCACCATTATTCGCTTCACAATTGACTATAAAAGGTGGAATTCTGTATATATATCGAGGAAGATTAATCAAAAAACTTCATTGGAGGGTGACAAAAGGATTTTTCAATCCTTTGGTCGCAATCACAAAGTGTGTGGTCACAATAGGATTTAATTGAGGAAAATGTGACCTGTGTCTGTATCCGTGTATGTCCCTTTGCAAGGCAACATCATCCTTGAGACACGGTAATTTTGAAATCCCCATTTGTCCTACTTGAGACTTCTTTTAGTTGAATTTCTAAGAAAAAACTTTTATCCTTGGCAATTGATAGTCGAAAGTTTAGTCCTGTTGGTCCCTAATCCTGAAAAATGGTCAACAGAAATCATTCATTTTTTGTTTGTTTGTTGCTCCAGCTCTTAATTTAACTCTTATTTTTTGGGTGTGTTAGAGAGCCCTTTAGAGGAGCACCCTCCTGTCAAGGACTATCATTAATAAATAGTTTTTTTGAGTGGATGGACACCACTTAGGGTCGTTCTTTTTTTACATTCTACAGTCAGTCATTAATTGTATCTGCATACATTGTATGTGTATCCTATGTATCTATAGAGAAACTTGTAGCTTTTAAGTATTGCTACCTTTAAACTGTCTGTTTTCACTTGTCTTTTCGAATCCTTGTTGTGTGCTTCCTTGTCTATCTGTCTGGCTTTACTCGGGTGTTTTATGGAATTTTTTTCTAATCATATTCCGAGGAGCATTCACCTTGGCACTGCTATTGAAGGGACGATACGGTACGAAAAGAGTTTGCCATAGATGTACTAGTCCATGTACTCGTAACTCAGGTTGCTTTACCAAGTCCTTATGCGCCAACTAATACATTTATGAATTTCTATGTGTGAGTACGAGTATCAGTGCTCTTCCTGCAGCAGGATATCTTTCTTGTCGTCGTGCTCTTAAGCCTTGACTACACATTATGTCGTTACCTTACACTAGTGCAACGTAATGAAAACTAATGTACGATGTACGAATTTCATGTCCTTGTTGCAAGCTATCGCATGATGTGCAATGTGCATCCTATGTATGTCCTTTGGGTATAAAAAGCTAGACAGGGACGATGGCAAAGACGAAGATGTAAATTAAGTCGGAATGAGGATGTTGTTGCGAAAGCAAGTTGATGATGTTGCTGCGACACAACGTTCAAGTGCAATCAAATTTAACATTCTAAATTGACATTAAGGAAACTTAGAACAGACACGTAAGAGGGGGGCTGGGGATATGAGACGATAAAGCTTGAAGAATGCTTACGATGGTTACCAAAAGCTAGAGCTTAACTTAAGTGCTGTCAACTCCAATATGGATGAGATGATGTTGCAAGATCTTAGCTGAGTTTTATTGCTTGGAATTACACCAAGTTGGCTTTGATGTTGCATTCATTTGGAAAAGAGATGGCGTTTTCATTTAAAGAGGTGCATTGGAATTTTTTTTCAAAGTTGAAATGACTAGAGGATTCCGTGAGAAGGTTTCGCAGACAAGGAATCAGAATGGCATCGAAACTTTATACAAAGTGAAACTTACATTACAGTTTGTATTGGCGGTTAATACCTCTAAATTATAACGCACACTAGTTTAACGGCTTGAGAATCTCCGGAACTTCCTTCTCTTGATGATCCAAGACATCAGTTATACTAGTAACCTGCGTTGAGTATAATGCCGAAATAGAAGAGAGGCCTGTAGCATACTGCTGATCGGAAGTGGCGAAGTAGCCGTTAATTTCTTGAAAGAATTTCGAGGTATTTCTTCACTTCCTCATCTTTCGTGGTCGTATCATGGTTTGAATCTTCATCTCTCGATATCTTTTTGCTAAAACAGATATTTAGGACACTAGGGACCTTCCAAACATGCACCAAACAAAGTTCAAAGAACCTTTGCCATCCGACTCATTTGGTCATATGATCATTTTGAATTTCTTTTCAAAAATTTCCATTTGTAGGTATCTGCGCATGACTGAAGGTCAGTCACCAACCCATGACTATGAGGTCAGTTCGCAATACAATCCACTTAATTCCATTCCCAGATCCATCTACTTATTCTAATCTCTTCCTAATCCCGCAAACAGATACCAAACTTCTACTCCTGCTCCAAGCAAAACTCCAAATCGCCTTCGCCTTGAGAAATCAAAAAATGCTAATCGCTCCCATTAATTCATCCGGCCAAATGGAACACAAAAAACACAGATAAACTGCTCTGTTCCAACGCAGGAGAGATCCTCTTCTATCCCAAAACGAACAAAAAAAAAAAATGCTCCTTCTTCTCATTGGAGTACGAATATGTGTGCTGCCAATTTGAATAAATACGCGAACTAAATTCGAAATGGCAGTCGCAGCAAAAAAACCCCAGCAAATTTGCATAGAAAACGGACTCCGAGAAATTTAATTGCGCGCCGAGACAGAAGCGCATTTTCCAATTGCAATTTCCTTTCCCCCTTCCTCTTTTTTTTTCTGTTTAATAAAATTGGCCAACAACAACAGCAACAGGGACTTTTAAGTACGACTTGGTATAAACGTAAATGTGGAATCTGGCCATTTGTGGCAATCGGAATAGGAGACAACCTCAGCGGTTCTCAATGCAAATGCTCAGCAAATGCAAACGTTATTACGGTGAAAGTCCAAATTGCGACCCAGTGCACAGAGCCAGAGCTCCGACATAAGGTATTCATGAGATTCGGCAGAACACAAAAGTAACAACGAAGACCAACGGCCAACGGGCAACGATGACAATAATAACGACAACGACGGTGAAAATCGCCGATCGACTGTTCGCAGACGAAGACGAAGACGTCTTTGACAAAACGGAAACGTTACCCTAACGCATTGTACTGGTATCTGATACTCATACTCCTATTCGGATTGTTAAGAAAGAAAAAGTTCCAATTTACGGATCACCACTGACATAGAGATCTTTTGGAATGATCACGATGATGATCTGCATTTTGGTTGGCAAGAGCACTGACTAAGTCAAGATTGCTTGAAGTGATCGTTGCGATCGGTTTGGGGGATGTCAGATCGTGGCACAAGTAGCTCAGCTGGTGTTTTACCGTAATTGCATTGTCTACCGCCATGAAGCCGATCGCTTGTAAGTGGTCTATTGCCGATCAAGCAGATGGTGGTATCGTTTTGCAACAATCAGAGCTATTTTGATGTTTGAAAATTAGCCGATAGATGCCAGTAATTTGAGTGTCATAGTTTAGTACTAGGAAGTCGAAGTTTTGGAATAGTTTGACCGGAAGAAGGGTTATTAGAGAGTCACTGTAGAGACGTCTGGAAAAGATACTCAACGAATTCTGTATATTATAGATGAGAATAGTAGAAACAGACAGAAGGGAGGGAGTATTAAGTCCTTGAATTGTACTGATGGTACAGTGACCTAGTGTGCCACTTTCTAGATCAGATGATGGTCTGAAGTAAATTGAAGCATAGTGTGCAGGATTCATTTGGCAGTGGGTTTAGCTAGATCCCATCAATCCTAAACCTATATTAATCGCGTTGAAATAGAGATGGTAAACAATGTCAACTCTTATACTCTTGCGACATCCCAAAGCCGGGATTGAACCTTGAAAAAGATACGTCTGGGCCATGATGACAAATTCAAAGTTCGGCTTCCATCTACGGGGTTTTTTCTTGGGATGCGTCCCAAGTTATTTGAACTTTTTGCATGACTGGGTGATCTGGATCAGCTTTTCTATGATTTATTCGCACATTTTGGCCGATATTCCAGCAATTTCACATCGAATATTTGCCTTCAAGTGATCTAAAATTTCTGGCTGGCAGAGATTTAACACAGCCATAAAAACAGACTCTAAGGTCTTAAATTTCACGAACTGGGCGACCAATTAATAAGACCGTTTTTGGAGATAAGACGAACTTCGTATTTAATAAGTCGATTGTGGTGCATGCTCTGTATAAAGTGGAACCGTTCTGTTGAAACCACATATCTTTCAAGGTTTCCGGTTTCAGTTTCTCTCAAATCAAATTGGTAAACTGGATCAGTTTCCATTGACTGTAACCAACTCGCCAGTATTATCTCGAGAGAAGTAAGGGCCAATTCAGCAAATACCTAATTTGTTTGTATACAGTGGCTGCTGATGGAGCACCTCCGGCTACTTGCTTGAACAAATGCTCCAATTTTGATTATTAGCAAAGCCAAAAGTTTCTTGTCACTGAGGATGATTGATTCGTTGAAATCCTGGATCTTCTTCCATCTTAAGCAGAACCCATATGCCATTTGGCTTTAGCCAAGATCTTATACTGTCATATACCACAGTGATGATCGAGATACTCCCAATTCTTAAGATGGGTGCAGAATCGATTGGTTGTGGCCTTTATTTACTGACTCGCGTAAAGTCGCAATATTTTCTTCTTTTCCGGCGATTCACTGGCAAGATAATCGTGCGGAGTGAATAAATCAATTTGAGTTTTCTGATTAATTTCCACCTTCCAGTGTCGAGCTAGAAGATGGATAAATATGCTGAGAATACAATTTTACTTACTTAATTCCTGCCTTTCCTTCTGGGGCTCCTAGTATCTGTTATCTCTGGCAATGTGCCGCAGCTCTTACTAACCCTTCCTAACTAATCACGTTTTTTCTTTGACAATGCTACGGCATACGAGTATATTGCTCAGTCGACCCCCTCTTCTTCGACCTTAAGCAAGAGGATTCTATTGAATTACGTTGTTCGCAAGGGAACTGCCGCTTCCGTCGTTAGATAGTTGTTCCTTAGAGATGTGGTCAGGCCAGAAAATGGTGATAATGGTTGCATTTTCTTATGATAGAGGCTATGGCTTTCCACTTGGTCCCCCTATGTACCTTCGCGGATTCGATGTTGGACGGATCTTGGTGTTTAATCTTATTGAATTGCTTCTTCATTTTTTAGACAGCATTTCAAGAGCAGGTCTTCTTTACCTATGCGACTGACAATATATTGATTTCGTCGCGTCATCAGAAAAGGCAGTACTTCCAAGATATCGACAGCTGTCTACCATCTGCACTAGTAGTTACATGTTTAAGGGTAGATGTAATTGTTAATCGAGTTCCACCATTACCACGCAACACATCGCATATTCCTTATTAAATCAATTATAGTGTCAGTAAGGTGCCATGCTTCAACACACCTTTAGATCCTGAATTCCTAAGACACACTTCCTTTATATTGTAGGTGACATTTTGTCTTAATAATAGCTTTTATATGGAATACATCTTCCTTCCTGTCGAACGCATTTTTTAAGTCGAAGAACAAAAAGAAAAATAGGAATTGATACTCAACTCACGGCAATGGTGACCCAAAGCTGTTAATGTGGTAATCGATGTTACGTTATATGAGAGGAGCCATCTACACGCGATATCAGGACTCAAAGTCGCTCGAATACAATGGACTAGTTCTACAAAAGTAAGAAAGACGAGGATAAAGAAAAAACGAAAACTCAAGAGAAACCTATGTGAAAAGTCACGGTTTGATGTCCAAGAGAAACTGCGAATTCTATGTCATGTTGGGCAAAATTTTGCTCCGAACTCTATTACACACTCCTTTTGCCGATTAAAACCGAATTGATGGGACACATAGTCTCCCCTTCGCCACTTCCGTCAACGAAAAGAGTGACCTCTGGTTTTTTGCCGAATTGCTTTTTCACACACAAAAGTTTATACTTTCCTTTTGACTTGCCCTTGCTTGCCTTGAGTTATGACTCCAGATATGACTTTTGCCGGTTTTCGGTGTCTTGCCTACGAACTGAACTCAGATCTCTAAGCATAGGATTCGGCGAAGCTCTACACTGTGCGACACCAATCGCAAAAACTTCTGAGAAATTTAACGTTGGTCGGTGTAGGTTGAATCTTGGTACATGAACAGTAGATTTAACTCTTATTGCTTGTATTTGGAACAAAATTCCTCCAGTCTTTTTCCCGTTCTTCATTGATGTTCAAGTCTGACACCTGCAGCCTAGTCGCTGGATTTCACCCAGAGATGGATTTAACAATTTCAACCGATATTAGTCCTCTTCGTTGGATTATACTCGTATATGCATTGGAAGGTTGGTATTGGTTTGAACTTTGGTAAATTCTCTAACGAGTGCGTTGTTTTGTCTAAGTCATGATGGGCCAATGTTGGTCAAGAATGGGAGTCATTGAGTTGGAGTGAACCTTATTGTTCCAGAGACTAGGCGCACTGTTATATGGATTTGGCTATTAATTATCGTTGAGAGGCACTATTTAACCAAACGGGGACCCTATATTCAGCAGTTTACTTCACCAATCATGAAGCGGCAGTTCGAAGAGTTCTGGGTGATGATCCCTAGGAGCTAGACGCATGTTGTTGACGCAGGTTGTTCCTTGTGTTCAACTTGGCTCCGGTATTATGACAGTGCTGTTTAAAGGTCAGGGATCTATTAATGGTTACTCCGAGATACTTGGAGCACTTATTATGACGCAGGATAGAACCATTGAAGTCAATTTCGAGTGGCATATGCACAAGATAGCTATTCAGATGAAAGCAGGCTGACTCAGTTCTAGCCGTGCTGGGTGTCAGCCTCGATTTCTTAAAGTATTCTCCCGGGAGGAAGCCGAGATCTACTGAAAGTGCTGTCTCAATTGAGTACAAGTTACGAAAATTGTTTGGATGTTGAGTTCATCATATCTTGAAGATACAAGGGGCCTAAGATCGATTCTTGTAGTAGGCCGTAGTTGAGTTGTGTGGGTTTGCTCGCGCTGTTGTTGAGGAATAATCTGAAATGGCATGTTGATGAACAGGTTTGCGGTTGTTTTGCAACGTACCGTCTTCAAGAGTTTGTAGACATCGTATGCAGCAGTAAGGTCTACGAACATAGTGCCAGTCTTAAACCAGTTTTAAAAATCATTTTCAATAAGAATTGTTAAGGCGTTGATGGCTCGGGAGTACCATATTCTCCTTTCATAACCTGTTAATATGTTGGGTGTGAACTTTGTCCGACTTCGCTTTAGAAAACTCGATAATCCGATTTGCAATCAGGTCTAGATCAATCTTAGATTGATGCGATGTGAAGGAGTTTGAACCCCCAAGCTTCCGGATGAGTCTTCAAGTCCAGGATTTGTATTGTTTCTATCCAATTTTCTTTTCGTGCATTGTCTAAAGATTGCAGAAGTTCCTCTGTCACCACTCTCCCGAAATTCTTGATACAGTCTGTCACTATCAGTACTCCAGCCGGAAACGTATTCTTTCCGATAATAGAATGGAATATGCTACTTTTCTGTAGCTATTACGTAAAAATCTTGTCATTTCGGCTTCTCAAAGACCTTGGCTGCGGGATTACCGTTTACCAACGATTTTTTAATCTCAGTTACTAGGACGGTATTGGCTTCTGGGAAAATCAGGTAACTCCTGTCTAGACACTTGTTGCTCACGTTCGGAGCTATTATAAGAAGCGAAGCTCAGATCTGGGTTGTAGAAGGTTCCTCTGGAACATCGAAGTTTAATGTCAGCTCAGTCTAACAGTTTTGCGCTATTATCGTCTATTATCGGGGTGTTCGTACACTGGAATAATTTCTATAGTCCAGGAGCTACTGGGAGTTTGTAAATATCAACATCACTATGATAAACACGTAGTCGCTTTCTATAGTTTCAATCACGTTTTCGACTGAGGACCTGACATACGAGTACGTTACTATGCCGCATGGTGACAGCGAGCGCCTTTAAGGAGAAACCACTTTGTTTACCTCTAGACGAGAGAGTTGATTCATTTAAGCAGTGAGTTCCCTGCAGGAGTACCACATAAATCTCACTTTCTTCCAATGTCCTGTGTAAATATTCAATTACCAAATATGTACAGAAGGTTGCGTTTGTGTGAATGTGCAAAGCGCAGAATGCATCTGAGAGTTTCCACTTGTTACAATTGCCGGGAGTTCGGTTCTCATTGAAAATGTTCGGTATCCCACCCAGTACTCCTAATAGCATCGAAAGAGCCGAGCCCTTTTGACGCTGATCGGATTTAATAAAATAATGATTACATGTCAGACGTTAGTCATAAATTCTCCATAGGTATTCCAGATCTGAAGGGAGATCTAAAAGTCCAGCAAACTCCGGCTTCTTGGAGATGATTTGTGAATTACATCACTTCTATCATTTCAAGCAAGGAACTGTTCGTGTCCAAGTTCTCGTCTCCTAGAGTTTGTAGCAAAAAGTGATCATCACAAGTAGCATACTGAAGATCACTTAAATCTATGGTTGAACTTGAGGTACGATTGGAATCTCTTAGCTACTACGTCCTCTCTATGACCCTTGTTGTTACACCCCGCAATTAAAATTCCCAAAAACAGTTTTTGCCAACCTCATGCTGACCATTTATCATTGATGAACTCAATTAAGAGGCGTGTCTGCCTGCCGAATCCTGGACAAAAAAAAGATTATTTTTAACTAAAACTTTCGCCATGTTTCGACTGCCATTAAGATTTCTAGATTCGATTTCCTCCCCTCGCAACGACCGGCTGCTGCTGCCGGTAGTGAATGAAAATTAAACATTTTCCCTTCAATTGAACCAGGGGTTGCTGCCGTTCTAGAGTCCTTTTTTTAGGAAGGTGTAACGAATTTGCCGCCCCGAGTTACACTGTAAATGTGTCATATCAAATCAGATTCGTTCCAAAGCGACAATAAAACATTTTTCCACCAGTTTCCCGGGGATTTCATTCTTGTCATACCAGTGTCAACCATAAGGGTGAAGTTCGGAATTTGCGTTTTGAAAAATCAGGCCTTCGGCAGTGGAAGAATTGACATTGAGTTTCCCACAAAAGGACATTTTCGCACAAAAAAAAAAATCAAGAAAGGAAACTTATTCGAATAAATCGCTGTGAGAAAAAAAAATTGGAAAATCGTTTGATTTCTCATCAAGGATATGAAGGAAGATGGGCGTAGCCAATCGAAGGCAATTTACCTTAAATCATCTGTGGACTGTTCTGTAGACCATCGTCCGTTTTATGATTAATAGGCCTATGGCGGGCTGCTGCTTGTTGGTCATCATGTAACAATTACGAAGTCATTGCTGGTCTATTGAGGCGTTAACTTATCCTTGTTAGGTTCAAGGTTTTGTTAGGTTGCAGTTGGAATTTGAGTACTACGCCGATGCTAATTGATGGACAGTTAGGCAGGGAGCATGTAACACGTGCAGATACATAACTGCATGGATCAATGCCTGCCGACGATTTTTTTTTTTCAAATTAACTGAATGTAATTTGTCGTACATTATAGTGATCGGCTTACGGGTAGTCATATGATGGTCGCCTGTGTTGGTAATTAAGTATAATGTCACCCAAAGTATGACCGAATTTCGCCAGAATCATGCCTTGTTCTAGCATGCTTGCCAAGCTCATTCGACCATCCTATACGACGACGTTGTGCTACTATCACCATTCGTGCTTCTGATTTGACTGAGTTTTGCATGAGTTCCAGGTTTAATACGTTCCAATTGGTTGCCGGTAAGTTCTAGAGCAGTCAGATATGCCAGATTCAAAGGATTTCTTACCTTAATCTGTTTACAAAAGTTGCTACTTAATTTAGGCTTACAATCCCTAACTTTTGTTTGTTAACAAATTCGCGTAGAGTCTTATTTTTATGGTACTTATGGCGGTAATATAAAGAAAAGCTAAAGTAACTTATCAAATCTACAAACATAGGATAAGGTAGGGTCGACTTTTCGAGGAGAAATGAGAAAAATGCTCCATCAAGACCATGTGATCGTGCAATTGAAAATTTGATTTTCGGAAAAAACTACCAAAATTCACATGCCATGGATGCAAGCCCCCAACAGAAGCATGCAGCAATAAGTTAAATTACACCCAGTCCTGAAAGCCTACAAAGATTTTTGAACAAAGACTGACAGCAATTCTGTGCAAATAAACACGGAGAGGTTAGTGAAGCGATATGCACGCAGAATACTAGCAGGGTTGTCACAATAGATGTACTCTCTCCCAAAATATTTAAAGAAACGGGAGTCGATTTCATAAGGGCAGAAGTCAACTACATGGTGTCCAGCCTTCGCGCATCGCGTGCGAGATCCTGTCTACTGGGCAACAACCAGATCTGTCCTTATTAGCCTTCAACTCTGGATCTTTAAATAGATATCCACTACCAGTACATCGATACTAAACAGCATTTATGGAAACGCCTCGTGACTTGTTTCGGCATCCATGATGGCAATGGAAAATATTCGCTGCTCCATAAAGGTCACCAATAACACCAACAATACGGAATATATGGAATTAAACCATGTCTGAGGGTCAATATTTCAAAAGTCTGCAACTGCTCATCATGAGAAGAAGCCAGTGGGTTGTTAGTGGTAAGTTTAGTGCAATTGCAACTTAAACAGACAAATTGGGCTTAGTGATAAACGAGTGCAAACCAAGATACATGCTGTCGACGAGGATGGACACTCTTTACCGGTGGAAACCTATAACTTTTAGGTTATAATGGGAACAACGCAACGGCCAAAATCAATCAATGGACTGTAGGAATATAAGCAACACTGATTTTGGTATCGATGGTTGTAATGTGTTTATTGAATGAATACCAACTCAACAAGCTTTCGGATCAATCCCAAAGGAACAACACGGTAAACTTTGGCCCTACTTTAGATGGCGCAATCAGGAAGAAAGAATCCTATACCAACTTCGTAAGCGCAACTTATGGCAATTAAATCAAGACACGGCTTAATGCAGAGAGTTGTTCAAAGAGGTCCTCTCCACCTTATACGTAATGATCTGTCCATCTAATAGAAAACTTACTGTTTATACCTGACTTCTAGTACCCTGAGCCTTTACTTGTAAACATTGTATCCAGTAAAACCTCATTCAGCTCCTCTGGAGCTACGGACATGACTCTCCATCAAGTTTTCTATTAAGTTTTTTCTGTGAACGGCCGCATGTCAGACTGACGTCAAGGGGACAACCACTGGCCTCATCAACATTTCTGATTTAGAATTCTGAAGTTTCAAATAAATGTTATTTAGATAGTGCGCTGTTCATGTGGTGCCTTGCACCAAAAGATACGAATCACGTCATGAATGTCCAAAAACCATAACCAACATCACCGTCTTTTTCGAGCCAATCAAGATGACTTGGTTGCATTACGACATACATCTTGGGATCGCCGAGAGCCGTAAAAGAATAATGGGACCTTACGTAAAATTTTCCGTACGACCTTCGTTACTGCTTTAAGGCTTTTTAGTAGGTCAAGGCCGTTTAGTTTTTCAACTCGTTACTTTGCCATTTGAATTGTAACATTCCTTAGTTGCCTTATTGAGAAATTAACTCCAGCAGCGGAAAGAACAAAATTTTTTAGTTTCTATTCACAGAAGATATAAATCACCAGTACCCCGTTTGCTCCACTGGTAGCTTCCTTACAGGAACCTATACACTTTTGCTAATTGACTCCAATGGAAGCCCAAGATTAATGACCGTAAATGATCGATGATGGCACCAAAAGAGCGCTACAAAAAAAAAAATTGCCAAATTATACCCACACATGTGAGTGAACTGGGAAACCATCGAGTACCTAGACAGTATGGAACCTTCTTTGGTATTTATCCGTGGCTCATTCGACTTCGACTTAAGATGTCGTTTGGTTCAAGAACCACTTCGATCCGGCCAATCAGTACAAGCAAACAAAGGAGCAAACATCTTTCAAGAGATGCTACCTCTCAAGTCCTTTAGAACGAACCCTTGAAATCTTTGCGAGTTGTTTTCTTTTATTTCATTTTGAAGATGGTGGTGTGGTGCCTTCGACGAAGTGAGATACTCTTGCTTGTTCTGTATTTATGCGTGCACACCAGCAATTATCGATGACACCATCTTTCCAAACAAAAACCTAACCCAAAGGAACTCGGTGACTTGCGACTTGGTTTCGGTCATTAGTAAAGCCGCCCACTCACTTGCCAAACATGTACTCGTATGGAAGTTTGTTAGTTTGTGTGTTTGTATGTCACAAACATGGGATGTATCCGTATGTAAGTTTTTCATCCGACACTTGCCGCTGCCGCTGCCGTTGTCGCTCCATTTGGTTAGGACCAAGTGGACGACAAATTAATTTCGGGATGTCTAATGTGGTCGACGGTGGTAATGGCTGTGGTTGGTGATGGCAGCCCGGAGCAGTGGTGGTTGAAGCCACCATCGGCAGATGGTAATTTCGAAGGTAATTTCGATGGAAATTTATGCAAATCGCAGTAAACACCAATTAATTTGTTAACCACTGTTATAGTCATTGACGAGGAAGCGGTGAAGGAGCAAAAGAAGATTCAGCGGAAGAGTATCATTGCAGCCATGGGGTGGACGATAGTTCTTCGAGAGAGATGTGTTTGCCGGACGCCTACAGGCTGTTTTATTGTGAAATTTATTAGATGGGCTGGACAACGATTTTGGGGTACATATTGTCTGTGTACACAAGGAAGGTGGAATCCTTAAGCGAATCGTGGTTTATGCGGATATGCGGTGGGATGATGAGATAAGATAGCGGTTCCGGTGTTTGAATTTTAGAGGATCGTCTACAATTACATTGTATGTTTATTTGCTGATATAATTTGTATCCGGTGTTGGGCTCTAGGAACCTCTAAAATGTCGAATAGGTCAAAGAAGCACTTTGGAATTAATTACCCTTGATCTACAAAAACATTGACTTGTTGGCTAAGAAAATAAAGGTATCTCACAAGGCTGTTGTGTAGCCTTTTGTTCACCGTATCGTATACGAGATGACGAGTCATTCCACCACCAGAAATCACATTCCCGACAGATTGAAGCTCCTTCGTTGGTAGTGCTGAAAATCGGTTATAAAAAATGGGTAAGGTGCTTTTGCTTACTAGTACAACTTACTAAATTAACTCTTATTTAACTTACAATTAATACTTAATAAGATGGCGCTACAGTCGGGGATGAATCAAGACCTCAGCTAACATGCCTCCAGTTGCATACACGAAGCTGGCTGAGGTCGCCTTTTACTTCCGAGCGCTGTCTAAGATGAGGGCATGCTCCAACATCCTATTCCTCTGGGTTTATGTCGAAGGCCTTGAAGGTGACCCAGCCTTCTAAGCCAGTGCCATCAAACCAGAACTGGGATGATAAAGTTTGTTTTAATGGTTCAAGAGAGGGCTTTACTACTCAATTGCCTTCTAACCCCCAAAAAGCAGCGATTAGCAAGAGTAATACTTCGCGTGATTTCCAAGGTAGATGAAGCCTCTTACTGTTTCAAATTTATCGCTGTCTATCGTGATATTTTTTACTTGGCGCCCATGTTATGTGTCACTCTTTGCTGATAGCATATTTTCCTTCGTTGACCGCTAAGCCCATCTATGCAGCTTCTGCGATAATAGCCGAAAATTCTCCCTTGATAGCTCGCTGTGTTCTTCCCATTATACCAATTGCATCTGCGTATGCGAGAAACTGAGCAGGCTTTTGAAAGACGGTGCTTCTGGTGTTGGCTTGCGAACCAAAGAATCGCCTTTTTGAAGTCTCGTACATGTCATTACCGACCTTAACGGAGCACCCTGAATTCTTCATCGTCATCCTACACAGTTTAATGAGTTTGGAAGAGAGAGAACCAGACGTAGCTCGGTATGTTTCGTTTCTATAGGTGGTGGCATATGAGGTTTTGAAAGCGATGAAGAGGTGGTGTGTGTCGAATTGGAAAGCGTTGGGTTCTTCCAATATCTGCCGTAATGGAAAAATTTGATCTATGGTGGAATTTTCTGACCTAAAGCCACACTCATAACATAGGATTTTATATGCGATGTTCTGGAGAAACTGTAGTTCGCTCAGTTTAACGAGGGTTCCTTCTTAAAGAAGGATTGGATTGTGGGCTAATACAATGTAATAGCTCTACTGCTATAGCACGTGCACGAGCTCCTTTTTGCAACGTTCGTAGTCCAACTCAAGACTCACTCAATCTACACGATCTCGGTGGCCAGTTAACCTCACCGACAAGCGAGATAACCACGCCGTCGAATTTATTGTGCAGATATGTCTTGTTATCCTCCACACTCTCATTCACTACAGCAATGTTTTCTGCAGACCTGACATTGTATACTAAACAAGTTGATTCGAAAATTTGTCCACCACGGAACCATTGTATGGCTCACCCACAAGCAAGATAGCTCGAATCCTTCATGACAAGTAGAACAAAAAAGAACAAAACACCCCTTTCAACTTAGAACAAGTCAAACTCTAAACTCTTAGCAGGCGTAATAAGTTACCGCTTTATCTAAAATCATCTTCTGACAAACATATTCCCTAGACAGCATAATGCCGACAAATGAAATCATAAATACTCGTACCTGTATGCAGTGGCTCATCTGGAGATACTCGCACCTCTATTTTTAGTTCCACAACTGCCTCCAGTATTTTTACATTTGTGCATGCATGTCAAAGAATAGAGACGTCTGTCCTAAATATCTAACAAATCACAACAAACCACTCAGCTACTTATCACTGCGACATTATTATGTCTTCAATAATTCACCTTCAGATTGCCTAGATGCCAAACTATCCGTATTGCCGAGCATCTAAAAATATCTACTCTCCGGCACATAAAATTCTTTTCTTCTACTTCCCTGCCACTTTCAACTGATTAATGGTTGTCATCAAAAAGCGAAAGTGCCCAAAAGAACAGAAAAGAAACTTTCAAACTGACGAATTGTTATAAAAAGATAAATTCACAAAGTAGCTTCGGAGATACGATTATTCTTAGAAATTATTCGCCGTAAGTCAACTGAAGGTTCATCTAAATCCATGGCTTCTCTCGGCTATCAACGAACACATGTTCATATCCGGTGTGGCCATCAATTAATTTCGAAATGAATTACGATCAGTTTCGCGGATAAAAACAGCGAACAGATGACAATCGGACCGACAGATGGGTAGAATAGTCATAAAAACCGAAGACAACGCACATAATGAATTGGAATTTGTGTCGCCAATTTTTTTCGAATTTTTTTTTTTGTTTTTTTAAAGAATATTCTATCTAATTCTTGCGGTTACCCACTTAAAACGAAACATAATCTGCTCCAATTAGATTTTATTAGCTTTGGATTTATGGCTGACATAAGTTTTCCATTTTCCTGGTGCACAAGACCCCACTCGCCAGTGGGTGGGAAAAGTTGATGAGCAAATGGAAAGTGTTTTTCATTGTAGTGATTTTTATATTTTCTTTTGTTTTTAATTTTATAACTTAATTTGATGTCAGCGTGCCATATGGTGTTTATAGCCGACCGATTCGCGGTTGTATGATGCATATATCAATTTTAAAATGACCAAAGTCCTGGTGAAAAGAAAGCGAAAGTTATTGTACGGCTCATTCGAAACGATGCTGTCAGAAAGTGTTTTGTCGGAGGTAGTGGCTTCGTGATGTATCTATCATTTTTCACCTATCCCATATGGTCTAGTGGCTAGGATATCTGGCTTTCACCCAGAAGGCCCGGGTTCGATTCCCGGTATGGGAAGTTGTCTTTTTGTTCTCACTAACTTTTTTCTAGGAAAATACTTCGTAATGGCAATATTATGGTAGTTTGCTAAATACCACTCAAAATAGCTCTTTAGTCACTCGTTTATTACAACTTCTTCTGCCAAAGGCAGGCCATAACGTACAAAATAACTTTACAGCCCAGTGAGCATGACACCTAACAACTTTTCAGCGGAGCAATTCGCCAAGTTAGAGTCAGCGACGATGCCAGATATCCATTCAGCCGTTCGACATCTTCGGATCTCAAGTCACTTAAAGACTCTTCGGTATCTAACACGGATAACGAAGTAGAGATGGTTGCAGATAACCATTGCATTCCTGTGGAATAAGCCAGGTCTTAACTTGATTATTCTTCGGATACCATTTTGTCAGTGCTGGTCCCCGGTTATAGCATATGTAAATCGTTACTCAGACAGGCTAAAATGGCAATAGCGTGTTTGACCAGAAGCATATTACTGACAAACCCCGTCATAGGGCTCACAACCCTGTACCAAAAAAATAAAAAAAATGTGACAAACCTGCTAATAGCGTCGAATAATGAAGGATCCACAGTTGACGACCCCTGTCAAGCAATTAAAAACAACAACCTTCGGATCTTCACGTGAAATTTTCAGACCCTTAATAGTGCAGCCGAGCAAATTAGCTCTTGACTGCTATACAGCAGATATCAACGTCTGCGATTGATATAAGGATTAGAAAGACAGCTGTTTTGGTTTACGGATGTGCCATACGCGACAGACTTAAGCAAGAAGTCTTGAGCTTCCGACACACCTAATGACGATCCGCAACAAGGCTAAATTTGCTAAAATAAGCCTAATATGCTCCCATTCCGTTGCAGAAAACAAGTTCGACTCCACCAAAGAATGTTTCTACGAGCTCCTCCACTGGACATACGAGTATGAGCAATGTCCGACGCATGATAAGAGGAAAGGAGGACTTCTTTGGTAGGATAGTTGGTAAGCATGTCCGAACCTCCCAGGTGAACATTGACTCGGATCACTACCTCATTGTAGCCAAGGTACGTATTCGAATCTCCCAAGTGCCACAACAAAGAAGAAAAGTGAGAAAAGTGTGAACGCATATTCCGAAATTTCTCAACAACTCCTATGCCGCCAGCATCAAGTACTGAAGACCAGTGGCAATGCTGCCAGCATGCCATCAGAGACGCCGCAACCCGACTACCAACAAGAGATCCCTGGTTTGATGAATAATGCCGGCAGGCCATGCATTTACAGAAGAAGTGTATAAAGTGGCGCTGCAATGGAGAATGAAGGGCGCTCGTGAGGTTTACGAGCAAAAGCTGAGAAGAACATCGGCTTCTTCAGAAGAAGTAAAAAAACACGAGAAGCGCTCCATCGAAGATATTGAGAGATTGTACTCCAGAAACTACGTAAGGAGATGAAGACTCTAACCTTGTAGTAGAGTCACAGTTGGAACTTACAATATGAAAAAACTTCTTCTGCATACAGTATAATGGCGACGAAGCCTAACATCCCGCCATCAGCAGAATAGAGGATTCAACTCAGACGATGATAGCCAAAACTTACGCCTACCAGACCAAAACAAGGATAGCAACTGATCCTGTTGGCTTACGAACCGAGATATTCAAAGCAGATGGAAATGAATTTGTGAAAGCATATACCAGCTCATTTCCCAGATCTAGTCAGAAGAGTGTAGGCCTGATGAATGGAATTTCAGCTTCGTTTGACTGACCCCCTCAACTGCGACAACTACAGAGGTATAAGTCTCCTCTACATTTGCCATGTTTTGTGAACGTCTGACACCCCTCGTCAACTACCTAATTGGCCGCTATAAGTGTGGTTTTAGGCCAAGGAGGTTAAATGGATATCTACCATCTTTACGTCGATTTCGAGGCCGCATACGAGGTATGTATGTAGGTAGAGCCGTGTCTAGTTATGGCATCCCTACCAAACTCATCCGTCTGTGCAAAATGAGTAGGGAGAGTGTTCGCTGTACCATTAACGTCGGTAACGACTTAACCGAGACTTTTCTCGTGTGACATTATACTTAAAAAATAGTGCTTAACTCACAAGGGGACACTGAAAGCGCCATCTTTCAAAGATTTATGCAACTACCAGCGTACGCCGATGATACTGACATAATAGGCAGAACTTATTGTGCTGTCACCGGTGCGTTCGCTGACATTGAAATGGAAGCTGACAAACTATACGGGCTGTCAGAAAATTACGCATCACTCCACTGAGGTGGTTACGACATTTATAGCGAATGGACACAAATAGTCCGGCACGAAGAGTTTTCTAATCCAATCCCGACGGACAGTGCAGTAGAAGAAGACCTGACCTTAGGTTACGCGTAAAACAAAATGGATACCTTTACCGACTTGGAGGCAGTTAATTTAAGCAGTTTGGTTCCATTAGATGTACAGTTGCTTTTTTGAGAAATTAACCCCTAACCACGATTTATGGAGGCTCCCTTCCAAACTTACTTCTTTACAAAGACGCATTACCCTAGACGAAACACTTTGAATGGTAAAAGTCGTCCGCCTAACCCTACAACCTTCCAAGTCGTGTATGCTACAAATCAATCTCGATTGTCAGCACCCCAGCAGCATTACACGATCACCGGACAATCCTTTTGTTATCCCCGGACCCTAACTGTCCGTATCCACTTGGTCACACTTCGTCACATTAACATTCACGAAAATGTTTGTCAAATTGTTGCGTTGAGTTCTGTTCGCATTGATGTCGCCCACCATCTGCACCGTTTAGATGGTTCACCTCACACCCCTCAGTCAGGAATCGACTGAAGTGAAAGGTGAATCCCTACTAAAGTCCACTCCCATACCTGTGTCATTGATTTGTCGCACACCGAGTCCATCGAACATATGCAACTTTGTGTGTCCCGTGTCCCGTGTCCCGAGTGGAGATAGAGTTGAAGTTTATTTTTGAAGTTTTCTAAAAGAAAAACAAAAACTGGAATCGTAAAAATCTGGGCCAGAGAATGTAGCACACAACACACTGCACAGCACATCAACACGGCACAGAGTAGAGCTCTACTTGATTTGTAGAGGTTCGCCTCTTTTCTGTTCTACGAATATCCGTCCGTCGGTCTTTCGGTATCAACTCTGCGATACCCTGGTACGTCTGTCTGTCTGCTCTATTTATTGTTTCGATTTTTTTATTTATGTTTTCATTTTCGGTTTTGCTTAGTCAAAGTTTGACGACACCAAATTTATCGAAACGAAATCAAAAATCTGAACGAGCACCGCAGCGTGTGCTAGGTAGAGAGACGTAGATGGGGATGGAGATAGCAGTGGGGATATCTCCCTCAGACCCTCCCGCAGATCCTGTTCAAGTTGCTTCAGGCTAAGAAGAAAAAGATACATGGCCCGGGAATGACATTGTCCAATGTTGTGTTGGACACGGTCTCTGTGTTTACACGTAATAAAATTTGAAAATTTATTTGACACAAAGAGCCTGGAACTGCAGAAAGGCTGGCTGACTGTTTGACTGCCAGGCGGACTCGGAGGCTAGTTTTAGTCTCTGGCATGGTGGCAGTTTCATTTCAATTTGATTGGAATTAGAGTTACGATGACAGGGAATTGGCGCGCACAAGAATTTTCGACAAGCATTGGGAGGTCAATGTAAATATTTTCACACACAATGACGGGCAGGCGGTTATTATATCTTCTTTTTTTTGACTGTTTATAAATACCAGAGGCGTTGAGTATTTTTGAGGAATGTTTTGAAAATATGGATTTTGAATATAGTTGAGTGACGATCAATTAAGGAAGTCGTCGAAGAAGATGTCTTTCAGTCGCCTATAAAGTGTTTTTAGACATTTAGATGCGCGTGGGGAAATTTATGAACTTCAGCGAAGGCCAAGGATGTCCGATTTATAATCACCTATTTCGAGCAAGGTATAATTTTAGCGAAAACTATGAGGAACTCCAAGTTAAGAAATAAAGAATAGGAAAGTAAGAAATCAGCTTTTCACTGTATTCACCTTAGGTATCCCCTTGGATAGCGACGGGTTGAGTCTTCGGTTTTTATTTTGTAAGACAAACATCTATATGCTTTCAGTTTAGAAAAATCAAGTGAACGAGGAGAATAATTCATCTTTGTCAGCGAAGTCCCTATCCAAAGGTTAAGGCTCAACTTAATGAGCTAATAACTATTTGAAGTCATATTGTAACATGATGCCGACCAAGCTGGTTGCAGGTGGTGAAGTCAAACTTTCTAGCCTCCGCGACCTCATGATCCTCGAGTAGAGAACTTACGAGTAGTATACCTTTCCAATCCAGAGGAATAATTTTCAAAACTCTCTTTGCTGAAGCACTGTCGTCCATTCGCTCGATATCGCTGAGTCTATATTGTAGTGTTCGTATCTCAGGGTTACTATACTGTAGGACTACATACATTTTAATCTTTATACGCCTCATAGCTGTCGCGCTTACATTAACTCACTCAGTCTGCAAATTTCGTTGAGTTAGCAACATTGCAAGCATTTTTAACAGAATTTTGAAATGGATGAATAGGAAGAGCATATTCGGCATATTTTATTGTTTTTGTTCCGGAAAACCGGAAGCCACTAGAGAAATCCAGTATATAGAGATGGTGCTCTCAGCGAGCACAAGTGTCGGCATTGATCTGGAAACTTTAGAAATGGCAATTTTGACTTAAAGGATGAAACTCGTTTGGGTACGCCAGAAGAGCCAGACAATGAGTTCCTTAAGTCCACCGTCGAAAGAAATCCCACTGTTACAGTATGGGATTTCGGAAGGGAACTCAACGTAAACCATATGACCATCCATCGACACCTAAAAAATATGGAAAAAGTCACAAAGTTGGGAAAATGAGTGTCATACTACCTACTGCGAATAATCTTCAGCAATGAATCGAAGCTGGCACAGCTCTTCTGTCGCATCACTATTAAGAGCCGTTTTTGAACCGAATCCGGAGATGAAAAATGGGTTCTTACAATAACCGTCAAAGGCTTAGTCCAGACCAGCTCCAACTTCTTAGAGGTGGACTTCACCCGCTTAAGGTGTTACTGTCTGTATGGTGGGTTGCTGATGTCTAAGTTCAAAAACTGTGTATAACGTTCGCTTCATACAGCTAGTACCACTTGCACACAAATATGGGAGTTCGGTTGGGAAAGAATTGTGCATTCAACTTATTCTCTTAACACTTGTTCCGAAGTCTACAAAACTTCCTTGATGGCAGAAATTTTAGACCTCGGGATGTTGTACAAGAGTCTCTTGGGGTATTTTTTTTGGGACAGCAGGAAGAAGTTGTCAGGGAGATCGGCAGAAGTATTGTCTAATGAAGGAAATTACATTGACGACTAAATTTTTGCATTTGGTGCAAATTAATCAGCAGAGTGTTCCGTGTGAATTGGTCCTGCAGACTCCTCCTGATACATGTGGCGAAAAGGAGTTTCAGGCCAGTACGCGAGGTGGGATAATCCTTGTGAGGCATATGGCAAGGCCCTTTTAAATACCTACAAGCTGGAGGGATCTATACCTGACATCTGACAGACATTTATGCTCGACTTATGATTTGATGAATACTTTCTATCAAAGTGCCATCGTCAACTGGGCAATTCATCAAAACCAATGGGTTTCTTGTTTCTGCAACTTTTAAATTATGTGTCAGCGTTTTCTTCTTTTAATTCCACTCTTACCCTTTTACTGACCTTTTACAGGGAACGCTGTTTAAAGGCATCTACGGTTCCCTGTAGACCGCTGACGACAAGAACTTGGCTATGAAGCCTGCATTTAGGTCAGAAGTCAGCTACAAATGACATATTTTTGGTTTTTCCTTCCTTTTGGCTTATACAAGGTGGCGCAAAAGTTGTCACCCAGTGTTCTTTGGCTGTCATTTTTTTACGAATGAAAAACTTTGGTTCGCCCTTTGGATTTTTTCCATTAGGTCGAGAAAATGATATCGGCTAAGTGGCCCCCGCCAGAATTGATGACCCTTTCTGCCCGATTTGTGGCATTTTCCATCACTCTTGCCAGAACTTCCGGCGATAGGTCCTTGCATTCTTGACGGATATTCTTTTTGAGGGTTTCAAGAGTCTGAGGCTTGTTCACATAGATTCGTGAAAAATCCTAACAATAAGAAGACTCGAACGATTACATTAAGCGATATTGCCGGTCAGTGCACATCGCCAAAACGAAAGATTAGGCGACCCGGAAATTCAGTTCTTATAGTATGCGCCGTTGCTCCAGCCTGTTGGAACCGCATATTTTTTCTGTCCCAATTCATCGAATTAAGGAAGGAGAAAGTCGTTCAGCATGGCTCTGTAGCGCTCGCCCTCCACAGTAGTCGTTTGGCCCGAGGCATTTTCGAAAAAATAAGGCCCGATGTCGCCTCCAGCGTAAACAGAACACCATGCAGTAACTTTGAGCGGGTGTAATGGCTCTTCGCGGATTTTCGGTGCCCCAGAGGTGATAATTTTCCTTATTCACATATGCACAGAGATCAAAGTGAGCCTCGTCGCTCATGATGGTTTTCGATGGAAAGTTGTCTCCCTGGTGGTCGAGATTCAGGATGGGTTGATCGTAGGTTACACTGTAGGTCAACACTGTCTGCACTTTTTAGGTGAACATCTTACAGTCTTTTACCAAAATTCTCTGTAACGTACGTCGCGCACGTCGTCTAGTCGATACTCCGCAGTCTTCTGCGACATCTTCAACTACAGCTGCGATATTCTCAGCAGAACGGCTGCTCCGGGGCCGGTCAGACCTGGCAACATCTCGTATTGTCCCATACTTTTCTAGTTGAGTGGCTAAACGTCGTAGTCTTTGCCCAGTTGGTGTCGGGGAACCGGAAAATCTGCGCTGAAATTCAAGCTGCGTCGACACCACCGACGAACTATTCCCCAAAAAAATAGTATAGCGATTCATGTCTTGTTGACGTGTATTTTGTATCTGTTTACTTCACAAATGTAAAAGTAGAATTGACATTTACCACCATTTGCAAAAATTATAGCCGATAGGGTGACGACTTTTGCGCCACCTGGTAAAACGTAAAGGAATGAATATTTTTCAAAACTTTTTTTTTTAATATATTGGATCACTCAATGGCTGTAGAACAACTTAGTCGAAGTGGCACACATTTGCCCTCCAGCAACGGCGAAGATGGTCTGGCCACTCATTGATTGCAGTACTCACCTCATGCATTGCAAAATTGCAAATGCTCGGACATGGGCGCACTTCAAAGACTCAATACTTGGATGTTGAAGAGTGCACAGTCTCCAGAACGGACCATAGTCTTGTGGTCTAATGGATTGAGGTCTGGGCTACCAGAGGGCTAATCATACGTGGAAATGAAGCTCGGAACGTGTTTTTTGAGCCATGCGTCTATAATTGTTTGAGTCGCTTTGCGTTATGAGTCTAGTTGAAAGCTCCACAGTTTATTTGCGAATAGTGTCTTGTTGAGAGGCTCCATCTTCGCTGAGGTTTTAACACCTTTCTCGCAGAAATATGGCTTGGGGTGACCCTTTCGTAAGCGACTTTCCACCAAACCATCACAGAAGCTGGGTGGTGGCCACGTTGAACTCCCGGAACGAGTTCAGATTAATAGCGTGATGACAGAGTCTCTTTGTTGAACGATTCTTCAACGGTGAACATTTTCTCGTCAGTAAAATGAATTCGTCTGTGACCTTTTCGATTTTGACTTACGTTCCTGCTTCAGTGCTCCTGTGGCCGATGTGTCTTGTATGCGCTGAGTCCCAAATCAAGTTTTAAGGTGATTGACATATTGTCCTTGTTGATATCCATCTCCCGAGACATGATTTTCTGCTTATACAGTGGATTTCCTCGATTTCGATTCGCCACCGCTTTGATGACTTGTGGCGTTCGCACAGTATGCTTACGGCCGGATTTTGCATCCGGCTATTCCGTCAGTATCCCTAAATAACTTCACGGTACGATACAGAAAGTTTCTTGTGGTTTTCAGTGGCTGCAACATCCGAAAACTTTCGCCTAATATAGTAGTGTTTTTGCAGACCAATTACGACAATATGATTTTCGACTGAGCCCCATTTCACGATTGCAAACAACTGTGGATGCGTTCATTGGTTCTTGAGAGTGAATGTGTTCATTTAGTGTACTAAAACACTTGTTACAACCTTCTTCTGATCCGCGTCCTTGTTTTTCATTGAAGTGCTTTTTTCGTCTCTACTGTCACGTTTCCTTTACACTTCTTTCCTTGAATATGGTTACTAGCCTTAAATTGCCTCGGCTTCTTCTCGGCTTCTCTCGTGTGTGTCACATAGTCCACTTTTTATTGGTAGTTGCAGAGTCTGATATCATAGAACCTTGTACTCAGACTCCAGCTCAACGAAAAGCTTTATTTTTTTTGTACCTCTATTCGTTTGAAAGGCGCATTCTGAGAAATCTGCACCTTTATCACCACGTAATCGATTTCTTTGACAGTTTAGTCATCCAGTCACCTTGGAGGCTGCAATTGCCAATAGTATGTATCTATATAGGGTTCATACAAAATTTCGTAAAATTCTTCCTTTAATCGGTATTCAGCATGGACAGTTAGAGCTTATTTTATAGGGCAGTTGTGGCAAATATTGCTTGCCTTCAATTTAATAGATATAACGTACTTCCTAGATCGCTGATCTATCGGTCAGAAATGGATACTGCTTACCAGAATTTTGGGTAGTTTCAAACATTCACATTTGCACTATGTCTCTTTGAAATAAAGCTCAGAAAGTTTTCAGATGTATTGACTCCGACGTTCACCGCCGCTAATTTGTGCGAAAAGATGAACTTTTATGCATCTTTGAGTCTCCCTCAAAAAACCGTCAGAAATAGACAGGATCTCAAGCATCGTATTGTCGTTAGTTAGTACTAACTATGCCAATATTTAGTTTGCTTCCGACAATAAGCAAAATGTTCAAGTAAGAGTTCACTAGAGTGCTGTTAAGCTGAGTTGAGGATAACAATGTATTTCCGGACAATCAGGTTGGTTTTAGGCCGATGTCCGACTCATTCTCCAAACTGACATACTCGTACATATAATGGAAGCAAGAACCAGGACGCCTTCGACAGAGTATGGTTAGGGAAGGTCTTTTATATGCCGACCAGGATAGCTGTATCGAAACCTTGAGTGTATATGGTTAACAACATGCTTCTGGAAAATGTGATGACGTTTCGCCCCTTATCACATTTGTGTTCCAGATTGCCTGTTATTTAATTACGAAAAGGTATACGTTTCGACCACGTTTACAAATCATAAATCAAGACTGCAATCAATCGATTAGCTGGCGTTCTCAAGAGCCAGGAATCTCTTCAACGTCTCTGTGGCATATTTTATGAATAGTCTTGGTCCTATGTCTGTATAACATCGTATTGGTCCAAGAGCTAAAGCCAAAAGAATGATTTTAGAGGATCGGGACTTTCACCGCAAAATCATCCTCAGTAATGAGGCACAATTGAAAAAATGAAAAAATTTACGAATTAGGTCAAGCGGATAACCGGAGATGTTCCAACAGTAGCCGATATTTGTGCAACGTGAATACATGAAACAATTTACTTTTTGTATGACTGTCATGCCGGAGGTGTCCTTCCGCAATGATGCTGACGAGTCCCAGATCGCTCCATGTTTATCGCTTTTGTTTACAATAGATTGGCACTCGAAGGCTTGGTTTATACAGGACGATGCCATTTGACACATAACGCGTACCATAATCGACTCATTAAAGACAAAGTTTGGTGACCGTCGTATTGGCAGAAATGACTCTAACAATTGGTCGCCTCACTCGTGCAATACTATACAGTAAGACTCTTTTCCTTGGGACTCTTGGAAAGAACTCCATTAAGATGGTTTTCTAGTGATACTAACTATAAATTTGTTCACCATTGGACATTTACGACCAGATTTGGCTCTCTAAAGGTTGAGTTCCTGTAAATTTGGTCATCATTGGACAGCACAGAAGGATGGTGAGAAGCGTAGTTAAATACAAAAGTGTCTAACTCGATTATCGCTTATGTTTGTCCTGTGTAGTTTGGCAATATCTTGGGAATTGACGGGGACTTAACAGAATATCAGAATCAGAGTACAAACAATGTAATCCCAGACAGGATATACAATTTCCTCACTAATTTGATTCGAAGACACGTGTGATGACTAGTGGCAATAGTCTCATCTTCGAGTATTATTGCTACAAGGAAATGTAGAGTGAGAGTGCACTTCTATTGGACTTTACCCACTCGATGTTTTTTTCCATATTGATGGTACAGGATTAGTGGAAAGTAGAAATAGTATCCCCACCACGATATGAGAGACAAGCAAGTCATCAGTGCTCGGAAGCTTTAGTCCGTTGCGTTGATTGCGGACAGCGGTCTGTGCAATGTCCGGAAACAGTACACTGAATTAGGATGGCTTCCAGATGGTTAGAGGATTGATGCTATCTCTTAAGAATGGCTCCTCACGGAAAGTGACTTTAAGGCATATGCTACCGTAATATGTCTCCAACAAGTATTGTTCTCTACTTATATTACAACATACTATACTACGAATAAAATATAATCTGCCTCATATTCGTAATGTTTTTCCCCGCCTTTGTTTTCCTTATTCAGCGGAAAGATGTAATCTTCGCAAATGATCTCCATAGACCGTGCTCTTGTCATTCCATCCACCTTGACATCTATTTTCTCAAGCGTAAATCTTCAAATCAAGAGAATCGTTTACACAACTTGTTTCGAGCTGGACTATTCAAACATGACGATCTCCACATCAGCACACATGTCAATATTATCTCAGCTCAATCGCAATACCCGCCATGCATAATGGCAAGACCCTCCATTCAACACAAAAAAAAAAGGAAAAATGTTTTCATAACCTCAAACATTGTCAACCGAAATGTTAAAGAAAAGATTTGCGGCAAACAATGCCAACACGATCGCAAGGATGTACGCAGTTTCGTCTCTATCTAAAAACAACATCAACAAATATAAGTATTTCAATCAAATAGTCCAAACCTTCCCAAGGATTCGACAAAGATATCGAGGACAATACCTCCGATGCCAGTCGTTTCGAATCTCAATACCAGATCCACTCATCCATGCGGTACTTGAGAAAAATCATGAAAATAAAAAAAATAAAAAAAACAAATCCTGAAGATGTTGATGATAACGATGACTGTAATGGCGATGATAATGATAATAATGATCAGACTCAAGGACCCGCTTTGGCTCTCTTAACGCTGAGTTCTTGTAAATTTGTCATTACGTCCTAGCTGAGGTAGTTTTTTTTTTTTTTTTTTTGTAAGTCATATTCCTCTCCGTATGGCTGTATCGAAATTTCAAAAATTATACCCTCCTTCAAAGTGTTGAACACTTAAAGAGGACAAAAGTGATGATGGAGACAGGAGACAGGAGACCGAGAAAAAGAAGCACAAACTGGAGAAGGAAAACAAGAAAAATGTCGTCACTCCGCAGTCCACAATACCCGGCCATAAGAAGGAAGCAGATGTGAGGCTGGTTTCGCTAGGATTCCTCTGCTTTATCAAATAGCATACGAGATGCGAGATGCGAGATGCGAGATGAAATTCATATGTCGCTGCGTCCATATTGTAAATCACGAAATTGTCTCCCTGGGTTTGGTATCGCTACACTGACTGTGAGTACTCGTCGTCATATTGCAGTATACTCGTTGTAGCTATAAGGATCCACTTGCAGGAGGCTGCCAAAGTGATGAAAGAGACTTGCTGTGACTACGGCTGGAATAGCTATTTGTTCGGAAGGGGGAAACATCTAATTTTGGATTGTAAAATATTTAAATTGCTTGTGATGACATAAATGGTCGTTGTTCAGATTCGAAATTGGAAATTGTACGCAATGCAACATTGAAGGATTTGTAGGTGGCGATTGATGAGTTGTTTTTGAAAACTAAGTGCGGTCGCATATTAAGTGGTGGCGTGAGAACATTTATAAAAAACAAAGTTACCAAGGACTGTGAAAGATCACTGTATTTTGTCCGAACAGTCCATTGCGCTCCTTTTATGTTTCACGGTCTTTCGTGGAAAGATGAGTAGCTGCACCGTTCTCATCAGGTTCAAGTAACTGCCGCTTGATGCGACTGTAGATTGGATACTCACAGCGAAAGAGCTCCACCATGTCGTCATCATTCCCAAACCAAGCATCCCGTGATGTTGTATCAATTATGCTTAGCACATTTAGGTGTCCCGTCACGACAGCACTTTATTGTACTTTCTACTGAGTGAAAAGAGTCGAAAAAAGTCGCTGAGCTCTTAGAGACGTAGAGAAGTGTTCGTTTGGCGGCAACCTGGAGAGCCTTGCTATCTGCAATCATGTTCATATGAAACCAATATATAGACAGAAGTTCTAATCAATGAATGAATCAATGCTGGCAGTCCCAACGCAAGTTTGGGCCTTGTTTAGCAAGTTCATCGTCGATGGGACCCAAAAAAAAGTCAGTTAGTCCAGACTTTTGTCTGCATTTAGAGCAGTGTTGAGTTCTCGAACTAGCTTGGAAGTCGTTTAACAAGGTTTTAGCGCAGCCTGGCAGTCCATGCATACGCATATACTTCTCCTATTCCAACGATTCTTAAGGATATTGGGCATTACCATCAGGATTGTGTATAGCTCCGCTTGAAAGTCAGAATCAAGTTTTCCTAACGAGAAGTGAAATCTAAGGTTACCGTGCTCCAGAAAAAAAAACAGCATGGCATCATAAATCTTGGATCTTGCCTAGGAATGGCATAAGCAAAATGGATATCATATTTTCTGTATCCATAAGATCGGGGCAAAGGACAGTCGGCACCTAGGGTAATCAAGATTCCAATGCGTATTGCACCATAGACCACTTCTATCAAGGAGAGGGACATTTATCAGTCTCATTAGTGTGAACCCATTCGATCTGGGAAAAGCATACGAGTAAATGGTTTTACGAGACTTTGGAGTCAGTAGTGACGTATTTTAGTAAAAGCCAGACAACCGACGCATAGGATATAATTGACCTTAACATTTCCACGTAGATCTAGGGGACTCTTCTCGGTTATATGCTTCATATCTTGCCGAAGTCTACTGTGGACAGGCAGAAGACCGACAGGGCTTTGGAGGCTTTCGATGTGACATGTTCAGTCCAAGGAAGTTTGTTATCCAGGATGATACACTGATACTTAGCTTTGTTTTAGAAATGGATGGTGACGCCTCTAATGAGTTAGGCCAGTCAACTTCCTCCCTCTTGTAGAGAAAAAGCCTAACTATTGACTGTAGTCTTAGTGCACCAGTCGTCGATCAAGTCTAGGGTTACTTGCACTGCAGACCGTGAGCCAACAGACACTACAGGTACAGTACATCTCCATATTCCTTGTCATATGCACCAGAAATATTGAGGACTTTGAGCAGTGAGTCAACCAACATAAACCATAGTAGTGGACCCAGAACGCTTGTTTATGCCCGTCATTACACATAGGCCGTAGTCAGCATCTCCAACCAGGCTTCTATCACCAGCATTGCTTTTATCTATAGAACTAGGGAGTCATCTACCATCGTCGTGCTGTTTGCCTGATTACACAAGAGTTGTCCGAAAGTACCCGTCAAAATAGTAGGTGAAAATGCTCAGCGCGTATTTCTTCGTATCGACTACGCCTTCAGTTCTGCCCATGTTGCATCTTAGACAGAGGATAAGTACATTCGCAAAGCATTTTTGCGCACATAAGTCTCGAACATTCTCTCCAGGCTCTTCCACTTGAAGGAAGTCAGACTAATAAGTCCGAATCTCTACATGCCAGTGCCAGACTAGCAGTGACCATTCTCTTCAGAGTTACCAACAGCTGGTCTATACCTACAATATTTGTAGCATGACAGTGTCAGACGGCTTCAATCTCTAATTAGGTTATTTGTGAACGGAATCTCAAGCATGAGACGTACGAGTTCAGTGCCAGGCCTCGAGTCAGTGTAGGTGATATCAGGTTTTTTCAGGTTTGGCTTATTTGCCCCTTTTTAAGACAATGACTAGCCTATTGGGGTTCGTTCTATCTTTTCTCAAAAGACAATCGAAATTCGATTGAGCGTGATATATTCTTTTTATTCCGACTTGTCTCCTCATAGTGATTGTGCAAATCTGCGTTCCACCATGGCATGGGGGATATGCAGGTGTGATTCCTGCCTCGCCACATCAGCTCAAAACATTTGGTGGAGACGTCGTTCAGGTCCTGAACAGCTTCCTTGGATTTTATTGTGTTCTGAATGGAGCGTTGCTGGGTTAATTTTTAAAGTGTGTTTAGTCCTGAAGCCAACGTTGTTGACAACAAGGTCAGACGATGGTATGAAATTGGTTTTTCAGTTTTGTAAGTTGTAACGACTAGGAAATAGAGAGTTCGCCAGGGCATTCCATAAGCGAGTTGTGCGGCTTTGGAGAGAATCACGATATTTCAGAGTACGTCCAAATTGCAAAAAAACAAAGTGAGACAGTATCCAATGACTTCGGATTCGGTGGCACCGAATTATGGAGAAAATAAGGTGGCGAAACGACGAGTTTCTGTCTGTAGCAATAAAATGTTTAGATGGTCGGAGTAAGTTCCGCGCAAAAATACAAGTTCGCGGTCTTTCTGATCGTCATAGAGTGGTGTGAAACCGCATAGACATTGGAAACCACAGATTCCAGCCTTAGTTCCTGTATGGATATGGTTAACATTTGAATAGAAGTACAAATACGTTACTGCAGTTCATTCATTATCCCACCTTGACGACACAGTCTCAAAAGTAAATGGTTTGCTCTCTACTTAACAAATAAAACTTGTCCAGATTCACAAGGTAACAATTAACTTCCAAACCCATGACCAACTGCCCCTCCAAGCAAGGCAATTTCAGCAATTTGATGGTAAAAATTAAATTCTTCATCACGTCCCACCGATTAATATCGCATCATCGGCACATATTCACTACACCGAAATCGAATAAAACCACCACAATCGGGTTGGCTTCTACTTTTCCACACGATTTGAGAAAGGCCCTAAGCGAAAAACAACCACAGAAAACTATGGAGTCATTCTCAAACAATAAACGACCTTTCCAACCTCACCCAGGCTTCTGATTGAGAATTCCTCCACTCTATATGCGTCCTCATGTGGTACGAGTAGACCATGCGCATGAGCATCATTCATCAATCACGACCCAGCCCATGTCCGTTGGCTATCTAAAAACCAAAAAAACAAAAAAAAATTTAAGAAATAGACAAGAACTTTTGTCAATTTCTATAATTACTGATGGAGTGGCTCAGACTGTCAGTCAGACAGACGGCAGGGTTTAATTCGATATGGGCCGGCTTACATGGGTGGAATGACTTAGAACCAGATACCGAGATTCAGAGGAGCCATACAATGCTCAGGCACCTGAATAGATTTATGTATGTACAGTCAGGTGGATGTGGAGTAGGTAAATCAATTCCAATCCGCACCACACACAAAGTAAGCGATCTTTTGGCCCTCAAGGGAAGCATTAGACCCATCCAAAAAATAAAAATAAGACTTGGCGATCTCAAACGTCAGAGTTCTCTGTGTAGATACCATTTCAAGGGAAACTTTCACTAGAGCCCTTTTCAATGAAAGAAAATTATTTTAATGGCTCATCATCATTACCATCATCATCATGGTATGCCTTCCTCCCAAACTCACCGCCAAACAAAAGCAACTCAATCCCAATTCAAAGACAAAAAAAAAGATAAAACCAAATCCCAAACTCCAAAGCCAAACCCAACAATACATACCCCCGGAGTCAAGTCATTTGGCACGCTTTGTATCAGTTGCTACCACTTTTTTTTTTACTGTCATTCTCCTCTTGACCCGGCTTTTTGATTATTGTTGAGAGTTATTTCTTCTGCCTTCTGTCGGCCGGCACTGGACTGTCTGGACTATGGGGAGGCCATTTGTCTACTTGCCGCCGGACACTTTGAAACAGCTTTTTGGTGAACTTTTCTGTACGCCTGTCTCTTTAGTCCAAAGCCAAAGAGGAACAAGATAAATCGCAGCGGTCATCCATCATCCGTGAGGGCGGCAGCATCGGATACACCAGTTGGAGAGCAGCCTTCATTTTCCAAATGACAAATTGGGTAGCTCTTCGTTGCACTTTAATGCTCCAGAGAGGCCGACCGAACTGAGCCGAGTGATATGGATGCATTTGTTGCATTCTACAGAGTACACATGTGGAGACAATAGATTTTGTCTTTAGTGAGATACGGATACGACTTTTTTTTTTTTAAATTGTTTAGAGAAAGTTTGTTCTTTTGAGAAGGTGGTGGTGGGTGGGAAAAGTTTCACTTTCTAATGGAGATTCATGGAGGAAGTCGAGAAGCCAGATGTATGTTATTTCACGGGAATTGTTTGCTCTTATTTTACAGTTGGATTGGTGTTTATTTAGCTGAAGAGGAACTTCGTTAGTAGCCAGTGGCATCGGAATACATTTCCACAAACGAAAACACTTATCCTTGGTCTGTAAGCTGGGACTGAGGAACTTCATTGAGACAGTTTTAAGGAAAACCGTAGGGGGTGGACAAATTCGGTTGCAGCAGGTTGGAGGCTGCTCAATTTTTTGAAGTTGACCTATCCCGAGAAATACAAATTTTCACGAAGAATATACTGACAAATACTCGTATCTAACCGGCCCTTCAGTAAGGATCAACATGTCCACATTTGGCCATTTGAGTATTTTATGTCACAAAACCCTTGATAACCCTTTACAATAAGAGTTTGACGCATTAAACCTTGTGGACAGACATCATTTGCCTATTATGAGCGCTGTCTCGATGTCTAGGTCTCAGCAACAGAGCTTAACAGCGCCACATCTTTCATACCAACTATTTCTCAACGAGAGGTCATCAGAAGAATAGGAATGAGCTAGGGATAGACGAGTAAGATGGTGTTCTTGTAGCGGTCACATTTATAGCAGGAAGGTTCGAGCTCGTTATTTTAACAGTTCAAATTGGCAAAGTATTTGGAGCAGGTTGCTAGAGGAGTACTTCTAGGAAATCAACTTATGGCGAAGCTATTTTTCTGGCAGCCGCGCTTTTGTGGAATCGTCTCTAAATAGGATTAGCGTAGATGTAGAGCGTGGTTGCCGTCAAGGATCCATTTGTGGTCCATTCATATGGAAGGTCCATTCTACAGCAATTTTCAGATCATTGCAGATGTTGCGCATACGCAGATGATCTGATTCTCCTTCTAGAAGGTCAGTCTCGTACTGGACTTGAAAGTATAGTGGTAAGAGTGCTGCCAATTATCGCCTAATGGGCGAAAGCGGGAGAAGACTGCGACAGTGCTGTTTCACGACTGCACCCCTTTGGCCTCCCACAATACGCCTGCATGGTGTTGGCCTCAGGTGCGTGACTGAGGTTAGGTATCTTGGTATAACGATGGATGAACGGATAAAATTTCATTCCTAACCTTACCTGAATAAGGGAACGACTATAGCCTTTCTTGGTTGCTTAGCAGTATGTCGAACGATGCATTGCAGGTGTTGTTGGGAGTGGCTACCCCTCGACTTGGAGGTGATATGTTGAATAACATTGATTGTGTCTCCTCCATGGAGGTGGAAGATGTGTCCCCTAAGGAGTGTAACGTACTGCTTTCCGAAGTATCCGGTCTAGATGGCCATCTAGATAGGACATGGGCGTACAAGGCAGGGTTACTTATAACTTCCTTCAGGATTTATTAACCATGAGAGGGCTATTAGAGCTGAGTTTCAATCTCAGTCTGGGCTTTCTGCTTACCGTGCATGGCTACTTGAATGCATTTCTGCACAAGAGCGAGTTGGCAGGTTGCTCATGAGGATTGGATGCATTTTCTGTGCACGTATCTACTTGGGTGCTATGGACTTGCCATCTATGTGCATCACTTATAATGGTGAATTTCGAAGGAACTCGTAGCTTTGCAAGTGATCACAGTAGTACAGATAGTTAGCGTGTGGAAATATGTAAATGAAAACGTTGATATACAGGCTGCCAGTTTTGGGCTGTAATGTGCCCCATTGGAAGTGACCGCAGGGTCGCGACACTCAACCAGAAGCTATATGCTGATACTACGGAAATGTTAGCAGCTCTTGGAACTCATGTTCCAGCATATCCTGTGTAAGGTAGGCCCGTTTTGCGAGTATCATGGTAGCTGTGGTTTTACCCAAATCGCGGGGAGACACCGTGTGGAGCTCGGACATACCATGGGTCAACATAGGTTGTAGTGTGATACGGCTGGAGTTCAACCACTTGATGGCTGTGGAACTGATCGGTCTGATCGATGTGGAGTTGCACTGCAACTTGGTGCAATGAATCGTAGAATAGCTGAGGTATTAGATAAACCTCGATGTTCGTGTTTTACCTACGACTTCGAATCTGGTACTGCTTCTGGTACCTCTACTATTCGCTCTAATTAACGGATTGTTTCGATATCTCTTTCTAAAACGTACCATAGGATTGTGCCTTCACGGCAGGTATCTACGTAAAATACTGGTGATGTCACCTACCTACCACTATTAAGTGCTCAACCTTCGTCAGTTTTCCAAACAAAGTTCTATTCAATGTCATTAGCCTTCGTAACGAGCAGCAGAATTTAACGTTGTCGTGCTACAAAAAGTCACCAATATCGCAGCCTAAATCGTTTTCGGGGCCATCTGGCTCAGAATCTGGCCAAAAAAGCCGCCGTGACTGGCCGGTCTCTTAAAATCCGTAGCGACGTATTTACGTGAAAGCTTGTTCCACCAAACATCCGACCTAAATGATATAATAATCTTATCATAGCCCTGTAGATCCAAAGGACTATCCTCTATGACAATTTTAATTTAATTTTTTAATTTTGGTGGGGGCGAATGTCCCCATTTATTCGTCTTAATGCAAGCTATAACTTAAAAAATAAACTTAAACTAAAACTTAAAATTAAGGTTGGTTGGAGTGGTGAAGGAGAACAGATTTGAGGTAGGAAGTGGTGCGGTGAATGTCAAGACAAGCCCTACATCTGCCAAAAACTTTATTACTCTGCCAGAAAGCCGTCAGCGCCTTCAAGGTTTTCGATATGATATTTTTGGTCCAATTGAGTTATTATCCAGGATAACACCCAAGTACTTAGCTTCATTTGAGTAACAGATTGTGATACCTCTAAGCACTAAATGAGACAGCTTAGTCAGCTTCCTCCTCCTAGTAAATAGAATAGCCTCAAATTGGACAGGATTGACTTAAAGCCTAATTGTAGTGATCCAATAGTCGATCACGTCTACAACTGCTTGCAGTTTAGAGCAAACAATCGCATGATTCAAAAAAAAGTTCAGATATATCATCTGCATATGCTAGAGCGTCAAAATTAGACTCTTGAGTTGACGTGAACCTTAGCAAAGAAGACAGACGGGACGGGATTGGTTCCCGTATCACATAGTAGTCGCAGTCACCATCCGCTATTTGTGTCCTAATCACAAGCACTGCTCTTATCATGACATTAGTGATTCGTCTATGCCATGTTGTAAATCGGCCATTACACGTGATGTCAAAAGTTAGAGTGTAACATAGAAAGCATCCTCAATGTCAATAGGAATGCCCTGTAAACCTTTCTTCGTTTCGGGTGCGCGTATATCTTAGGACTTCGGGGGCATCTAAGACAAATAAATATTCAGACAATTCGCAGTTCCAGTAATAGGTGGGCTGTGAGGCGATTTCGTTCTGGCTTACTTTTCCTTGCTCCCAGCTTTTCAAAGGTGTCATCCACACTTTTGAGAATTTTCACTTGTATACTGATTTTACGGAGCTGCTCGGTGTTTACCGAAGTCTTTCGCGGTTTGAAACCCGAATTACCTTGCCAATCCGTAAAGATTTTAGTCTTCTTCCAAATTAGTATTCATTTGCCTTTCTTTCATTTGCTCATTTCCTTACAAACTTTTAGATGTTTCACCATAGAACAGGCGATTTGGTAAAGGTTTTCCCAGCTGGACAGTGGCACTTTTTATGTTTAGAGCTCCTCCAGATTACTTCTTTTTAGGAAAGCCGTACCTTTGAATTCAATGCAGATGTGGATGAATTTATGGTCTTATGTAAGGACTGTCGATAGAACCTTCAGGCAGGTAGTCTCAATTAATTGATCATTATTCTAATAAGCGTGCCTTATAATGTTCGAACACTGCGAAGGCCATGAAATTATTCTGAGAACTATCATAGTAACATTCAGGAATCAAAATATACGTGCATTGTGGTGACTACTGGTTTTGGTAACATTGGTGGTTATTTGCTTCCTATTCCTGGTTAAATAGATTTTCCACTTAATCCTACCACCTATGACCCTGGATAGGTTGAAGGTGGAACTGCACATCTGCCGTTTTCCTGAAATACCCCAGATCATCCCACAGCTTTGGAGATGGTTACCGTCAACTTGGCTGTCAAAGCTGTGGTCCTCATGGACGCATTCTCGACACAGAATTGCTACCCATTCCTCATACAGTATTTTCATAAGTCACAGCCCTCTGCTAAGGTGAAATATTCTCTGACTTTTACCACTGAAAGTCTTGCTAATTCATTACATCAAAAAGGAGTAAGCAGTACCTTTCTTTTTCCATTTGTGGTGTCGCGTAGCAATTATTCTTTATCCTGGCATCATCATCCGCAGTGAAACCTCTCAATTATAAGAGTGTTAGGAGCGTTTGTGTCATGCCTTTACTTTTAAACGTATTTAGGTGGTGATCTATCTTTCAGAGGATACCCCTTCTGTAGCCCATTCAACTTTTTCCATTTTCAGCTCATAAATCGACGGGGGCTGCGTTTCAGAAATCTGTGCTCCGATCCAAGCCTATATGACCATAGGATTGACTGACGCTATTGCGAGTGCGACTTTGAGTACAAAAATTAGTTAGACCATCTCTCGTCTTTGCTCACTGTTTAACATAAAATTAGCACGTCAGTTTCAGATTCTCATAATTTTCGACTTTTAAGCCTTTCGCCATGACAAGGACAAGGATAAGAGTACTAATCGGATGTCTTTATTAGTTGCTCCACTATTTCAAAATAGGTTTTCAGAAGTTTATTTAGGTATAGCGAATTAAGTCAGTCCCTTGGCTTCAGAATATGACATCTTAAGACACGAAACTACATATTCTGTTACTTAATTTTAAATTAGTTACCTCCAACCACTACCATCCAGCACTCACGACATCGCAACGAACATGCAACCGAAGACGATAAATTAATTATTCTATTTGAAAACAGTTCTTTTTGGTCGATTCCGATTTCGAATAACAACTTGTCATTCAGTGTTTACTCAACTGCAGCAGCAGCTCATCTCGATATCCCTCATTTCAAGACCGCAATTCGCTTGGTAGAGGAGGGTATAGTCTCACCCTTCATTCCATTTCAAATAGTGCTCATCCTCTGGTCGCTAATGCACTTGAAGGAGTGAGGGTATTTCGAAAAACCCTTGAATCGGAACCTGATGCTTCAAACAGATCGAAGTATCCATTATCGCGTGTAAGCTGGGTGCTCAGGGGGAGATATTGTACATCACATTGACGAGCACGAGTATGTAGTGGGGCTGTGTAGTTTTCCCATACATTGCGGAATTAGGGGTAAACACAATCATTTTTGACTGGCAGTTCCTCTTCTTCGTCTAATTTGTGTTTGTTTGTTCGAAAATCGCTGTTTTCTTTAATTCAGTTTTTTTGTAATTCGAATAGAGAAGAACGGACAAACTGTGTCAACATGTCATGCGATATTTTCAGTTTTTTATGAGGACGAGGACGAGGACGACATTTTTATTTTCTGCTGTCAATTATGTCAGATTTGGATCTGCATCATACGGCGGGCCTTCTCATCCCCTTTGTCTTTGTTTCGTTTCCGTGTTTTTGAAGAGGGAAAAGTTTAAGTTTCTGTTTTGTTGTTCTAGGTTTGAAAATACCATATACCCACAGAGTTCATTGTTCTGGAAAATATACACACAGAGAGTAAGAGCCAAAACCCTAGACCGAGTTAGAGGCTCTGGGGGCCCAAGAAGCATATTGTCCTTCGCATGCTCTACGAATAGGTCTCTGGGAATTTGTGCACTTGCTGTTGTTGGGCATTTGCCTGGTACATGACAGAAGGCAGAACACACCATGGAGGGATGGTTTATTTTCATAAGTTTGACATGCAGCAATTTTTGGCGGTTTTTTTTGTTGATATTCTCAGTGTGTTGGGGGTTGGTGAATATTTTTGTTGAAGGAACACACATAGTTTGTTGAAGAGAATAGGTTTTCGTTATTATACTTGTTGTTCGAAAATATCTTCCGGAATTGCTTGTGGTAGGTTCTAACCAACTGGGAAATACGATATGCATAATGAATGAGATCTTTGAACTTTCGGTTTTGATGCTGGGGGCAACAATACGCTCGTAAGCATGAGCGGGTGGATTTAGATTGAAAGTCATGTTTAAGTTAAGGGCATCCCAGCATGCAAACATTTTTTAAACGGTCTACTGGGGCTAGAGGTACGGCAAACGACACTGAGTACAGATTTATTCGTCCTTGGGTAGATTTGTCTACCCAACATAAACATCTTCATTCAACACTGTATTAACTGTCAGCCGAGATGTGTATAAAGACTCATAGATTCGAAGCTGTCAACAAGCAGCGTGGACAGTGCTCGTTATAGTTATCTCTAAATGGTGAATTTCTTCTGATACGAAGGGTGTCACTGTGCAGTTGCTGTTTACCCGACTCTAAGAAATTGGATCTTCCCAACAAATTGGTCGGCCACCATAGCTACGGTTTCCGGCAGAGCAAATTCCTCGCCGACCAACCGTTCACTCTTTAGCAGATCTTGAAAAAAAAGGTTCCATATCCATATCCTTGGCTTCTTATCGAATTATCGGTATCTTTTGGCAGAGTAAATAGAAGTATATAAGTTTTGGTTTTGGTATCGTCTCTGCAAACTAAGAAACAACAGATAACCGATGCTGCTTCGTTTACAACGACAAACTGTACTGCTTAGTCCGCTTTCACACGTCCCAAGTGTGTAATGCGCATGTTCTGGTTATTTTCTTTTGAACTGTCATTCAGTGATGCGCGCAACTCTACGTGAAGACTTTCCCCTTCTTTGGGTTTGCATGTTATTTGACAGTTCACTTTCATTTCATGTGTGGCGCTCAGTCTTTCATAATTGAAAATGAGCCCCTTTGGTCCATTTCAGTTCATCCGCCATACTGAAATGTTGTGCTCGTAACACAGCGAAGAAGGAGAAAAAGAAATGTCAAAAACTTGCAATGAAATTCCTACCCACATGCAGTGGGAATTTGGTTAATTGGGTATTTTTTGTTTCATTATCCCTCTCTTTTGCACTCATTTGAATCTTTCGAAACTTGCGACGTGTAAACTCGGACTTATTGATACAAAGTGATGTGATGTTGGAAAATGTAGCAATTTTGTACCTCATTCTCGAAAAGATTTTAAGAAACTCGCAAATCGACAATAGGGGATGATACGCTTCAAATCACTTCAGCAATTTTGGTTTTGGTAGTAAATGAGGACACACCTCTTTGTATAATAGGTAGTAATAGGTAAGGCTATTGATGGTGTAGCTCGATTTAGGTCTGGCCTTCGCCAAAAAACAGGGCCTGGCTCCAAGTAGGGTCCTAACGATATTCACAGCTCTGATAAGACCAATTCTATTCTATGCGTCAGTTGTATGGTACCAGAACTCCTGTTGCTATAAAAACACGAAACCTATGCCAGGAAAGAATGTAGTCGGGTCTTCACAGATGGTTTCAGAGCCGATGTAGGATGTACTATGAATTCCTCCTTAGAAAAACTTTCACTGTCGTAGATATAAGCAATTCTGATAGCAATGAACTATATTGTGATGAAATAGTGAAGGTAGAGACTTGTCAGTACCAAGCTGCGTTGTAGACTTTGCTGAACCCTCCCTCACTTTCAAGCAAATTCGAAAATATAAGGTCTGTGTTGTTTCTAAGTTTTAGGTCAGAAGGGGTTGTCGGGAAATGGCATCGCCGATGAACCCACTAAGTCAGGCTCAGAGTAGAGTTTTTCAGGATTCGAACATGCGTTTGCACCGAGTGCGATCTCCGTTAGGACTTCTATTGTCAGTTGAGATTCAAGTAAATCTAACTGCAGATGGCATAACTCTACTTCTACACTTCTGCTAAGCTAAGTGTGCTAGGTTTAAGTGACACAATAACCTGTAATAATTGTTGCGGGAGTGACAACCACACCGAGTAGCTCTATCGCTGTGAGTTTCCGGCCTACGTTCTCATCAGGTCTTCGGTGCAGTAGGAACTTTATCGCGAAGGACTGCAAGGAATACAATAGTCTACTTCGCTGCCTGAATGCTCTATTTTGACAGAAATAAGACATCACGGTTAACCTTCGACAGGGCTATTGCAGATGAACATTCATATATTGATACATACTCGTATATTAACAGGATTGGGCAGGATTTTAAGTGAACCTGGGTCTTAACGACTAGCTCTATCTATTTAGTCGGATGTTGCGATGATCGCTTCCTAGTTGAGGTGTCTTTCCACTAGGCCTTGTAACCAAAGACAAAGTTTAATTTTTTGGAAGAAAAAAACCCTGTCGAGGGCAACCAAAGTGGCTTTGTATAAGACGTTTACTATCCTCTCTCGTTCTTTTTAACAGAAGGATGTCGTCTAACCCACGTATCCGCCAGACGCATTCTTGCTGTTTTGAAAGAAAATTTCTTCTTGTGTCGTATGGTTCCGTTCGTATTGATGGATAATAGAAAGAAAATTTAGTAAATATGTGAACAACATATTGTCATCCATATAGTCAAAAACTACATCGTTGTGGTTGAGATGGCTAGGATATATGGAGATTACAGAATTACCGAAAATTAGCGGCGTCTGAAAGAACGGCTTCCATAGCCATTACGGGTGCGCTCTGTACCACCCCTACGGCAGCATTGTACGCCTTTTTGCACCTAACACCGCTTGATTTACCGATCAGAAAACTTGTTGGAAACAGTGCGATTCGACTCACTAATCTGGCTTACTTCAAGAGCAGTAGTTTCAGACATGGCGCGTTCCTAGGCAATCCAATTCTAACGGATGAAATTCCTTCCCTGGTCCACTTTGACATCCCGTATGATATAATTTATCCGGAGAGGGAGGACTGGCAAAAGAATGCAATAATCAGGTGGAATGAAATTGCAATTTTCTCAGATGACTCAAAAACAGAGGAAGAAATTAAGAGTGTCTATAAAACTACCGGGCGCATGCAGTGTCTTCCAATCAGAAGTCCTGGCTGTCCTCAGGGCGGCTGAGCTAATGCAGATGAGATCGGTATCCGAAAGAGATATTGCTATCTACACCGATAGCCAGGCCGCACTCAAGGCAATGGAATCAACCAACGTCAACTCTGATACAGTCAGGGGCTTTCGCACAGTGCTTAAGGTACAGGACACTGTGGTATTAAAGGAAATGAACAAGCGGACGAGCTTGCAAGAAAAGGAGGGCTACTCGACAATAGTGAGTTTGCCAACATCAAGCCACCCCTTTGCATAGTGAGGGACACTATCGAGCAAAAAATCACAAAGACTGCCAACCTAAGATGGTGAAGCCTTGAAGGACACGGGGTATCCAAGGTTCTTTGGCCTCGGCAAAATATCTAGGAAGTTAATAAAACTAAACAGGCATAGGACAGTAATAGGAATCCTGAAAAGACACATTCTGCGGTGATCTGCAAGCTGTTGAGGACACAATACACATACTGTGTGAATGCGAGGCAATATCGCGGAGTCGAAGAAAATTTTTAGAGAAATACTTTTTCGAAAACTTGGATGAAATAAAGGTCTTCTTGGCTTTTGCAGGAAAATTGGGTGTTTCACCAGGGCGACTGTTTAGGTTTTTGCCATTTGAAGACAAATTAAACTGGTTTCACAGGGATCACGAAGGACCCGTTTTGGTGCCTGGTGTCTGTGTGATGGCATATCCATCATACCCCCAATTAAACTAAGCTAATCTATGGAGAATTTAGACAGTAAAGCGATTTTCCGACAATCTTTGAATTCAACATAGAGATGATGGTGGCATAAGCAGCATGCATCAGTGTGCTAAAGTTGTGTCCTTAAACGAATATAAAAATATAAAAAGACAAAGACTCTGTTGTTAATTAATGAAGACACGGAGTAATAAGTAGCAGGAAGGGCTTCTTACTGAAAATTAAAAGCACCGGAGAGAGAATAGAACCTTGTGGGACACCCCTATTTATATATTTCAAATTTAAATCTGTTTAAGGCAGGCATAGTTCCAGATTCTGCAGATATCCTTCGAGTAATACTCGTATATAGACTTTGGTCCCAATTTTCGACTGGAGAAGTACCATCAATTTGCAAGTGATTCTACGGTCATTGAAATACTTGGGGTGTCAAGATATTTTAAAATTTATGCAGCGTTTTATATGTGTCTCTGGGAATAAGGTGCAGATTCGCCTGTTTGGTATGTTGTTCCGGCAAGCAGAATGTCCTTACTTGAAAAGCTGATGGCTAGACTGCCATTATAAATGATAAAGAATAAATTGGAATCGGTTTTATTTCGGTCTTATTTCTGAAACGTTGTACCTTTCTAAGCCGTGAATTTGGTTCGTTATGGAACTCTGTGTCCGTATCAGGCTTGCACTTGGTATGACTGTCACCTTTCGTTCGGAATAATCAGCATCCTCCGTTTGTATGTTACTTGTCTGGTACGCCAAATCCACCCAGAATTACAGGATTATTATACAGAATACAATTTGATACAATTTCTCTATAAAATCAAGCAGCACATCAAACTCAGGACTGCAAATATATGAACCCCATTTTGTCCAAGGGGTCCCCAAAAGCGCAAAAGAAAGAATGGCCTTTTAAATGGGAGGAGTGCGTGGAGTTGCCCAGGATAAGTTTCCCAGATGGACGAAAGCCACAAAAAAAAATCGTTTTATAACAAAATAGGGACAGGCAATATCTTCGGCTATAGTTGCTGCTGTGAAATCGTAAATATCCTTTCTAGAGAATGTTGAATGCTGGAGGATTACATTGACATTAATAAAGATTTCCCATTACTTTTGATTGATGACTATGCACCCACTCATCCATCCACGAAGTAAAGTACCAGAACTCCTTGATTACTTGCTAAGTGTTGAAGAGCAGCTGGGAGTAATGTGTCTCCATTGAATAGAATTTCCGCTCAATTCTGTGGAAATAATCCCAGCTCGCCTTTATCATTTTAAGATCTGTCATTGGCATGTTAGCTTTTCTAGATGAAACATGTCTGGCGATTTTTTTGGCCCCACTATACGAAGGTGTATCAAATATGTATTAATGGGACTCGGTTTTAAAAAAATTCTAATATGATCTAACTAAGCTTCTACATACACTCCCGCCCTAGACGTTCTTGTAGCGCTTGGAGCCCAAATGCAGCCACCGCTGGCCTCTAAGCGCTTCTTTGAGGGGTCCAAAAAGGTGGTAGTCACAAGGTGATAAGTCGGGACTATAGGTCGATGTTCTAGCAGTTCTCATACTGATGCATCTAATTTTTTATTGATAGCATTAGCCGCATGAGGTCTGTCGTTGTGATGCAAAAGAATGACACTTCTGGCCGATTGTTACTTCCTGTTTAAATTGCGATCATCTGATAGCAGGCGTAGAACCCATTCGCCGTGCACTTTTTGAAGTCCCAAGTCATCTGTCACGATCCTTTGGACACTTCCGTAACTGATGTGTATTTCCGATTCAGTGATTCAGAGTTTTGCGCCGATTTTGGTCTATAAGATTCCGGACAGCCTCAATATTGGCCTCGGTCACAGTTGTCTTTGGACGGCGATCGTGTTTCTCGTTCTCGATCTTTTCACGCCCTCGAAAAAATTCTTTCGACCTAGCAAACACACGGATTTCGGTTGGGCTTACCCTCTCCTTGGCCAAAAACTTGATGATTATGCGCTGCTCCACGGAAACATGCACTTCTTTCTCTCGCTCATGGTATCTTTTGATACTAAGAGACCCCGATCGGTTTTCTCTGTACAGACTACCGAATTTTTATTAAAATCAGTCAGGTTTCTGAACCCAACTTTATATTCAAATTCTCTTACAAGAGCATTGAGACAAAAGAAGCCCAAGAATGTGCAGTATCATAGGTCAAGAACCTACCACCTCTTGCATCGTTCAAAATTTCCAAATTCAAATTTCGGTTTTAATTTCCTGCAGCATTTATACTTTGTTTCATGAACAAGGCGCTGGCGAAAAAATACCGCCAAAGAGCAAACTAACTTCTCCCTTTCAAAGAACTGACCGCCGCCGATCAATTATGAATGAGCTCAACAAAATTATGACAAATAAGGCATTACCATCCCTCACCCGGGGGCTTATGAAAGCGAGCGGTAGTAGCTCCTGCTCACATTTCACTGTGAACTGATTTTTAATTCCCATATCCATGGACAGGGAGATTAGCTGGAAACCCCAAAATGGTTATTGCTCTCCATACAGAAGTTTTTGGCGAACATTTGCCCCTCGAATCGCGGACACACTTGGGTGTACCCATCCACCGAGGCGCTGATGATATTGGTAATGACGCTGGCGAAGCTGATTATGATGCTTCAAAATTTATTACCATAATCGCGTACGGATTAGCGGTGAGCTTTTAGTCTTTGGTGCGCTCCGTCAGTTAGTATGGCCAATAGCGACATAGCCACACATTTGTTTTCAATTTAAAGGAACGCACGAGTTAATTGTCGAATTCCAGTGAAATCGCTTGAAAAATGGCCAAATAAGCGAAACCCTGGCATGGGAAGCAAATCTGGCTTGGCTTGGATTCGTCTGACAGCTGTTACCTGAAATGGAATTCTCGAAATGTCGATTGCATTTTGCCGGAATTTTGGCGAAAATTTTATCAAAAATTCTTAAACAGGAATTGCGGTGTGGTGTGGTATGAATGCAAATTCCTCGTTGCATGTGATAGAGGGTTGTGTATAGGATTCGAGGCACGTAGTACGTAGTACGCCCTGGCAGGGCATACCGCAGAACTTCTAAAATTATCTCCACTGCTAAGAGATGCTCGCCAGTAAACAAAGCTGAACAGAAAAACGAGTCAAAAAAAAGCAACAATAAAACAACAAAAACAACAGAAAAACAAAAACCTTTGACAAATTGACGTTTTGGAGATTTATGGGCGTTGGGTGAGTAATTAATGCCTCGGGAGATGGATAGAGCTCGGTTGCCCTATGGTTGTGTGGAACAAATTAGTTACATGATCATGTGGCGGCGCTTCGCATTCGCTGAGCAATTGTATGTAAATCTTCTTATGGAGCATGCAATGTTTCCATCTGTCAGTTGGTTTAATGTCTGGTGTTTGTCTGATATAGTTGAAGGCAGAGGGGAATGGATTTGTTCATGATGTTGCTGATGATGACGCCATACACTGTACGACGAATGTGCTGAGATGGAATGCAGTACAAGAAGATACTTCAATTGTTTTCCACATTGCGTGACACTGCTTCACATGGCGAATGTTGAAATTGACGACAGAAAAAAACGAAGCGATGATGTTGTACGAAGCACGACTGTTCCCATTTCAGTTGGAAGAATTGATTATGGCTTATGTCGGTTGAAATGACGTGTTGTTTTTCAGAACATACTCGTACAGTCAGGGTAGTCGGGCAAGTCAGAGTATGTCCTTGTGGAAGTACGAGTAGTTTTTATGATTTTCTTTAGAAAATGACTCTTGGGGTTGAATCTTGGAGCAGTGCTGATGGAAAGAACAGAGCAGCTGCTCTGGAAATGTGTTTTTAGATTTGTGTTCCTTATCATCAACACTATATTACTCCATTAGTCAGTGTTTTGTCTAATGTTGGAATATTTGTTAAGGAGACTACGACAAGTTTATTAGTTTTGCGCAGTTTACGAGTATCTTTCTTTTCAACACAATTTATGCGTTTCATTTACTGTAATTGATAGTACAAGTGACGATTGCTTTATGGATCTTCAAATGTGTATTTTAAGCACAGAGTTCCCAGCAAATCTGCTAAGGACCATGTCTTTGTTAGTGAGGTTAGCAGCTTGTCACATTTTGGAACATTGTGATGGTTTGTTCAGTTAAACTGGCCTGGTCAACTTACCCACAGAAAAGCTCAGTCATGAAATGACATGTGGCCTCCAACAGAATTTCGAACGTATAAAACAAAAGGACACAAAACCGCGGGCGTTTACAGCAGATAGACCGAGTTCCTCAAATTCGTGAAGGATATTCGCCCTGTCTTGCCACGAATCACAGATTATAACATCACTGGTCTTTAAGTACTGTTGTGTCCAGGTTTATCTCGGACTGTAGCACCAGGGTATATTAAAGTACATAAGGGTTGACACGATGCGAGGAAAAACCAAAGAAGCATAGAATTCGCTGAACTTTGAAAGCGCTAAACAGCCATCAAAATTATTTAGGACTTCACCTGCTTTCACTAAGAAAAGTTATGAATCGGATTGGATGCAAAATTATCTTCTCGTTATGAATTTTAGGGTGCTCTCTGGATAACTGGTGATCTTAATAAACATTATACATGGGGTGCTATGGTTTAATTTGTGAAGTTCACAAAAGAACACAATTCTCCTTTGATCAACACGTAAATTTTAGCACGATTGTCTTATTTTATTTTTAGTGAACGCACCCCAACCTACTTGGGATCAGAATCAGTCTAACCATTCACAGTCCTTGGGATTTCAAAATCTTACGAAAACTAGAGAGAATACTAGGGAGTAGTTTTCTTTTATTGCAGCCGATAGTCTCACAAATATTGTACGGATGTCCTGCTTAAATTCACAACACAACTCCATATATGTTGGTCAACTGCACGGCGTACTTTGCAATAAAGTTGTGTTTGCACCTAAAGTTGTGATCAATTTCGATCCTGAGTGATTTCTTCTCATAGGTTAGTTTAGAGTTGGGATTGGGGAGAAAACGCCATGGAAGCATCCAGTACAGGATACTGGCTTACTACATTCTTTACAAAGCCACCCAACGTAGGCCCCGATGAAAAGACAAGACGCGTACGATCAATATATTTGACGCTACGAAGAGTACGAACATGATGAGAGAAGAAAGCAAGGTAGGTGCAGAACTGTGGACGAAGCGGTAGACTACAACAAACTTGGACAGAAATAAACAGAGGACAGCCAAAAGTCATACAAAGGACAAGATGAATACCTAAAGGATGACAGAGAAGGGCGAGGACAAATTAATGTCGAAGCTCGATGGCAGAATGAACGCAATGATGGCCACGTTCGAAAAGAGCGTTGCCATCATGAGCGAAAAGATAAACTGCCTCGAGCTTTCAGTTGCCTCATCTTCTAAGGGTAACATGACGATGACTAACAGACTAACAGACAACACGACTTACCCGAACTGACAACGACGAAATATTCAGTCGACGGGGACTGACAGGTACCAGCACACATCTGGATACAACCACCGTGACCATGTCTGGAGGGTAGATGGGGCAGTCTAGAAGTGCTGGATCAAATTTGACGGCACATCCAAGACGATGGCGGTAGAGAGTTTCGTATTCCTCATTGAAACTCTTAGGAGGAAGAATGGTGTGATTTCTGACCAGCTGCTAGCCAAGTTCCATCTCCTAGTTTCAGGTCCTGCCGAATGATAATACTGGAAACATTTAGAAAAAATCGTGGGGGGAGAGTGAACAGCTCAGCTACCACGATTTTCAAACTGAGCTGGTCATGTACATATTATAGACGATTGTCTTAAATTGCGGTGGGTTCATAGGCCTGATTCTTATACTCTAATCGAGCTTTTGGAAGCTGTGCATTAAAGGAATTCGTCTAAAGGAATTCGCTCCTATTATTTCGACACACGCTAGTCTTTGAAGTTTTTTCCCCGGCTTAAAATAATACCAGCGCACTATAGCTAAGAATGCATCTACCTATGGCCAATACCTAACTAAGGGTCTTTGGCATGCAGAAAACTCTTAATGCTATTCTGCTTATTTCTTCGATGTTACGCACCCAACTGAGTTTACTGTCTGAGATGCTTCCTAGATATTTAGCTTCGTTCTCGTCAAAGAGCACCAAGAAACCCTGGGTTTTACTGTGCTACATGATGCGATGTTTTCTATATGTCAGGGTAAATTATACATAAGAGTACTCGTACGTTAAGTCCTTCGTTCGGGTCTGACCTAGTCGCTCCTGAAGCTCATATCCAATGCATACTTTGAGATCTGCTGAGTTTTACTGTGCTTAGGGTGGGCTACCAACAGGATATGGCAAATCACAGAGGCGTACATATATGTGACCATTTACAGTCGAAGGGCTCACATTTTGCCGCAACTTTGCTGCTACGTATATTCACTTTCTATTCCTATTCTTATAAAATGTTTTAATCCCAGCTTTTGTAGAGATTGCTCAATGGATTAGGTGTGCTCATACAGCTGCTCTATATTTACGTCTAAGAAAGTGGCAAAGTTTTGCTAAAAGTGAATCATTTTACCAATCATTTGCAAAACCTTGCAAAAAGCTATTCCCATAGATCTTCCCTTGACGTGCGTGAATAGTCTTAAGAATCTCTGAGTTGTGGATGAATGCAATTTCGTTAGTCTCAAATCTTTCACAGACTCATGCCCTCGATTTCCTACTTTTAGCACGAATACAAGTCACAGTCTTCCTTAGGTTTGTGGGACGTAAGCAGCTTCTAAAAATCACTGTAGTCTCTTTCGTAAGGAGTGCCATCTATGATACCTCTTAGGGCTGTTAACTCGACGCACAACCCAGTGTGTGTATTTCATTCAATTAAATCCATATTTCCATTATAGATCGATAGAAACTGTCAAGAAGAACTTTACTCTGACAAATGGCCTTCACTTTTCAGGCTTGGTAGCCATAAGCAGAATAACTTCAACTTATACCCATTATCTGTCGATACACCAATTTACTTGCTCTCGATTGTTGTTCATTGGAATCTCTCCACATAAACACCACATTAACCTTTTTCATAATTCTGTAATAACTATCGAACAGCCCTCATATCAGGTAGTCCACGTTAATGTCCGTAAAAATTTAGCCCAACTACATCGTATTAATCACTTTCAACTTTTTCCAGATCATGAAGCTCTACCGAGAATTTAATTTACCTATTACCAGGGGAAACCGATATCTACGTATTCGTATATCAAGCGAAACACAAGTACCTATCCACTGAGCCGCGAAAGAAACTTAAAACTCCGAAATCCAATTAGAAAGTTCAAAAAGCAGAAAAACATCTCATCAATCGTTCCTCTCGCCCTTGATGTACGAGTATGTATAATAGTTATGAACGTACGGATACATCTGTTTCGGTTCTCTTGTAACTGAGAAAATATCTTTTTTTGTTCATATCATCGGGCACGATTCAAATTAACACCGAAGGGAGATCTCAGGTTTAATAACTTAGTAATTACGCCTGTAAGATGGTAAGATGGTGCGATGGAAAGACAGACTCAAACGGCCAAACGGCCAAGCGGCCAAGCAATAAAGATAGAGACCTCGTTAAGGTTCGCTCCGCATCGTCGAACTGTAACTACTCGTACCTACAACTACTTCATCATCATCATCAAAGTTGTAGTCGTCAACTAGCCAACTCACCAACTAGCCGCCCCGCGGAAGATGATGGCGTTCAAGGTAAAAAAAAAAGTAGTCAAGTAGTCAGAAATGAAAAGTCCGTAACTTGACAGCTCAGTGATTTAACTGAGTAGCTCTTGGTCTTGACCATTAAATTGGCTACGAAAGGATTCCATTTCATCGTGCGCGACAGCTAAATGAAGCTAGTTCTGGCTTCTGTAACATTGTGCCTGAATCAGAGTATATTTTGTAGTTTGCACAGATGGTTGCACCATCACTTGCGCGATTTCCACGACTAGTCAGAGCACTTGCCCTACGCATGTTCGCATCCGAAGTGACACTTATTGCAGATGACGGATGGTATTCAAGCGGCAGTGGCGGTGGCTGTAATCGGAACTTATGTCAAACGCGCCGTGTACACATTAATGTGACGCGATCATCTCGGGAATCAATCGCGCACATTGGTTTTTAGTGAACTGCACCCTTATGACAAGGATAATGGATGCAGAATGTGATGCGGTTTAACGATCTTGGTGGCGACCCAAAGCCTCTTCTACATTTTACAGGGACAGTCGGCCTATGATAGAGATAGAAAAAAGATAGACAAGACAAAACAGGAGACAGACAGTGACGGTGACAGTGGTTAATGAGGGGGGACCTCATGCGGAGAAAATGACTACGAGTAGTGTATAGGAGAAAAACCAACATTTCGGTGGGAAAAATTTGTTTCGACATAATTTTTTCCTTCAAGAAACCGGAGAGATACAGATGCATTTTTGGACATTTGTCATAACTGCCTTCGTTTGATGGGCTCCCATGGTGAGCGTTTGTGTATACTTGGGTGCAGGGCGAATGACTGTTTAATCGAATGTCAACCAGGGCACACAGCTTAGTTAAACGATGATTGTCAGAGATACGACATGATAGATGTGGTAAGGTTGCATCGGGTTTTATGGTAATTTTATTACTTATTTTTATAGTGTCACCGTTTAGGATGGCATATGGGAGACGTTATTGATGGTGGAGTGGATTGGAAGCAGCCTATAGAGTACTTCTGTGGATCGGTTATTTATATTTTTTTTGTCGGGAAGTTTCTTGTGTATACCGGTTTTTGGGTAATCCTTGTGCTCAATCAAATGAAGACTGGCCAACACTTAAGGCAAGGAAGCAATTTGTGGTCTCAAAACAGATTCATTAGGTTTGTATCTGTATACTCATATCTCACAAAAGATCTCGGATTTTAATCAATTTCAAATAAGACAATAAGCACGCACGTTTGAGAGCGTTCTCTCTATTTGGAAAAAGTATAGACGAGCATGTATACCTATCTCGTTACCATATTCACTTAGTAATGGCCACACTCATCGATTGCAATTTTTCACAGTCAGTTTCGTAACGATCACCATTAAATAAATCACAATACCCTGTGGCAGAAAGTTAATTTCCAACTCCATCACCGCGATTGGCATAGCATCTTGACCTCTTTAAAAGATTAAACCAATCCCAAAAAGGCTAATTTCTATCCAAGTTCGATGCGAGGTGATTAGATGCAGAAAACACGATTCATAATGATAATTTTCAATGGTTGTTGTGGTTTAATCGAAACAAAATCTTCTCCATGTCAACCCGAACACAACACACATCTTCAATCCAAAGCTATCATCAACCTCATCCCCGTCCTCATCAGCATAATTCTTATCATTGGATTCGTCAAACAACCGAATTGTTCTCGAGTTGAGATATACTCGTACGTAAAAATAAGAAAAGAACTCAAGCAAGCCACCCGATATCTAATCAATTTGAGTCGCGCATCCAAGAGAGAAAGTGCATCTCAAGACCGGTCGTATACCTGCTTTGATTAGCTTGGACATGAGAGATTAACTTGAACATCTCAACATCTGAACATCTGAAAGATACCCACTTCTTTTCAAGGCTACGTAGGCGACGTGGGCCGATTACGGTTCTACATGCATCCATACTGGCCGGTACATTAATAATTTTTTTATTGGTCGTAGCTGAAAGCGTGCCTTGTTTACAATGGCCTCATGCGATCAGAAAATTCACACCTATCGATTTTACGACTGTGACGGACATTTGAGATACGAATAGTACATATTTCCCTTGCCCATAGATTGAAAGCATTATGAGTATTTGGTGTTCTAAAGTGCATTCGCCTGAGATGAGATGCTAATGGGAGTATGTTGTAGGTGGAGCATTGAACGATTAGGTCAAACTAAAGAAGTGGATTTGTAGAACATAAGTGGGTTACATGGTGCCCAGGCCCATAGACCAAACACCATAGACCACCATCGGTAGAGAACACTTTAATGGAGGGCGCTGTGTGACATAATTATCAAGGAATATCGATTTGTAAATGATAAGACTATTTTCGTTGAAGTGGATTTGTTGGAATGGCAGTAAATTTGGACACTTTATGGAGGCTTTTCAATTTTGAGATGGCACACACTGATTTTGGGGAAGGGGAAGGAGGACTTTTCTATTCGGGAAACGTTTAGAGAAGAGTGAGGTTGTTAGGCAATTTGTAGTACGTTTTGTCTTCATTTTGTGACAATGTTTAGTTCGGATCGTATTGGCTTTGATACTCAAATCAGAGGACAACCTGTAGGCAATGTGTATGCAACCATTGATTGAAGAAGAATTTTTGTATTTATATGACAGGTGATAGACAGGTATAGGTATAATGCCAGTAGCTTGACAGGGAAATAATCGAGGTGTGTCAATCACAGGGTTTTGAAGCCAAATTGGTAGGTCGATTTCTTCGAATCACCTTACTCCAAAATTGTGATTTCAAAAGTTCATAAATTTTTGTCAGTTTCATGTCGAAATCCCATTTCCTTCCGATAAGTGTTAGAATCATCTCTGTTGACGCTTTCCATATGAATTCACGATTCAAGCTGTAGAAAGTCTAGGCTAAGACTCGAGATGGTGTGCGATATTAATCCGCAGCGTGTTTATGTTTTCGACTCATATGTCTACTAAAGCGATAGAGGGATGATTCGCGTTGTTTTCAGCCGGAAAAACACATATGTATGACTAGTTTCCGCAGTCTAAGACATTGCTTTCCTTTGGAAACTTAGCGATTACTCTTTTATTCGGTACTTCAAAGAAGCCCTTACAGAACTAGCTTTTTGGTTGTACAATAGACGATTCTACTGCTGCGAAGGCTTCCGGGAATACATTGATGCGTTATATTGTTGCTTTCTAGACGTACACTATGCTTTACTTACTTATTTTCAAACGTTTCTGGATGTCCCTATACTGCTATGCTCTCCAGGTATCTGCCAGTTTCTCTATTTTTTAATCCGGTATGTCTTCCGTTGTGTGATCAGATCAACAGATCAAGTTGAGATATTTCCCGAATCTTTGTTGCACTACGAAACTCTAAAGACAATTTGTGTTCGTGAGTGCAAAGTTTCCGCGAAACTCCTTCAGCTCTGAGTAACCCTCAGCCAGAGTTCAGCAAAGCATCAAGGACCACACCGAAACTTTGTGAGCAGCTGCTTGAGGACTCCAAAAAAACTATATTCTACAGAAAGAATTTCCTACGCGAACATTTCTCATGAAAACTAATCAGCCAGTTAGGAGATGTCTGTGGTAACTGAGGTCTCCAAACCTAACTTCCATGGATTTGTTTCTATGTCATAGAGAAGAAAGAAAAATTCCGTCATGAAGTTCAAGATATCCAGTCAAGAACTTGATACGAAACACGGCGGTCCGCTTTTAACAGTATGTGCGACTAAATGTACTGCATTTGGACGATGTGTTCTTCACAACAAACAATCCACATTCTTTCGCTTTATGCTAAACTAAGTACCTTTTACCTGGGATTATTGAAGATGTTAGTGCTGCCATTAAATGGACACGGTGTGAAGATATCTTAGAGCTGCCACAAGATTGTGATCAGGTCCTGCCTCGGATATTGGAAATTCATCTATTGGGTTTCATGTTCGCTATATCTCGCATATGTCAGATGGCATCCAACTTATCTCTTCGAAATGATCATTTCGAGATGTATACTATACACGGATCGTATATTTGAGCGCGGTATTGTCACATGAAAGCAGACTTCTATAACAGTTACCATGTTACATTTCGCCACATAGTTGTAGGCGACATCAACTTTCTCGGTAATAATTGACCACAGCGATGTCTCCATGGTAAGAGTCTGTTTTGTGCTTCTGGTCTAAGCATTAACCCTGTCCTGGACATACGAACATCTTCAACTGGCTTGAAAGAATACGGAGGACAGTGTTTCCATTGGCAAAATCCACTGAGCATCTTCTTTCAATCAGTTTTGAGATTGTAAGGAAAGTAACGCTTTTGGAGTAGATTTCCATTTCAGTGAAATAAAAGTGCGTTTGGCCACACATCGGACTCATACTCATTTTAGATTTTCAAAAAAATTACCAGATTGGATCATGGAAACATAATAGATCTGCAAAGAATTCGACTCCATAGGCTCCTATTTCAAAGAGCTTTACGTCAAAAACTGCAAACAGAAGAACAGCTCTTAACAAATTAACACCTCTTGCCATTTTTTGCAAGGATTGCATGATTCGTTTCCTTCATCTCTAAACCCCTTCCCTAACATTGCATCTTTGGTTCTATTGTGAATTTGAAGAGAATGTATCTCATTGGTCTACCTGTACAAGTCGGCCGAATTGTTGCAAAATTCCGCAGTGATCTTGGCTTTATTGCGATTCGTTGGGACACTTTTCGCTTCTATGGAATCTGTGCTGTATTCTGAGAAGACTATTCGTTCGAGACTCACTTATAATGAAAGTCATCAAAGCCTCATTAGAAGGGGTTTTCGATCAGATCCATAGACCCTCAGGTGTCTAACATTATCGTAGTTACTTCAGGATGTCCTTTTCTGGAGGCATTGAATACATGTTTCCTTAGTAGCTATTATGTAGTTCACTCTATAATGCCTTACTATTGGGGCAATAAGAGAGTCCAATAGCTTCGCGGTGCCATAACACTAGTTCACTTAGTTTTCGAAAACGGCTACTAAATGGGGAGAAATCATATTCAGATATTTAACAACAATGATGAGGGAGAGTGAACGTATTTGAATACAATACCACGTGTATGGCCTCTGAGAACGTTTTCATGAAATAAATCATGTTTCGCAAGCTAGAAGACAGTACAATAAGGGGCAAAACTTTCTAACTAGAAAACGTATTACTGCAACATAAAATCGACATAAACGGGGCCCGATTTTTGGACTTGCAAATGAAAGAATACAAAATATATTATTACGAAACGGAAGCAATGGAGAATGGATTCGCCATCATCTTGACATCTGAACTCCTGGGTTGAAAACAGGGACCGACTAATGGCTACTAAACCATAACAGCACATGGCAATTTTTTTGTGAAGAACTCAGAAAAACAAACAACGTAAATCGGCATCTTTCGAGGAACCGGCGCAATTTGAACAAAGAATGGGGCCCAATTTATGAGGATTGCTTAAACGTGTCATAAGCCAAAAAGAAGAACTGATCGTGCAAGGAATGTGGAACAACTTCGAAAAAAAATGTAAGAAAAGTGAAAAAAACTCTGCTCGGTGCCTTATTTCACATTTTGGCAATTCTTGCACAAAATCAAGAGATCAAAATTGATACACAACAACTCCTTATTGATCTCAACGGCACATGTGCAAGCGTTCATAGAGATGAACTATACAAAGCCATGTCTAGTTTTGGCATCTCTGTCAAACGCATTCGACCATTCAGGATAACAATAGGGAACGCTCCCTTAGGATCGGCAACGACAAATGTGAGAACTTCAATGTCGAAGAATGTCTTGAACAAGACGATGCCCTTTTATGTGACTTCTTCAACATAGTTCTTGAAAGCATTATGCGAATCAATTGCAGAGGCAACTTTTAAAAGTCTCACATATTGTAGACATACGACATTGATATGGACACAACACAACGAGCTTTCAATCGAGCGTGTCCTACTTTTGAAGCAGAAGCGGCAAAGATGGAACCGGTCATCGAAGGAAAAAAAAAGTTTATGCTACTAACAAAGTGAGACCCACAAGCTACTATAACTTTGAGACAGAAAGGGAATTTATCTACCTAGGCTCCGCTATCAATTCGACAACGACACCCGTGCGGTGATCATGAGATGAATCAGTCTTGCTGTTCGCTGCTTTTTAGGGCCTGGAAAGCACTTGAGTAGTAAAGCGCTTTCTCGAGCAACCAACGAGGCTTTATACTGGACTCTGACCATCTCAGGCCTCCTTTATGGTGCAGAAGCGTCGACACTGAGTAAAGCAGTTAATTTTGGGTCCCTCTCGGAGGCGATACCGATCTGTTCAGAAAAACTCGAATAGCCCAGCTTAGAAGGCTAGGTCCAACCTCGGCCCGAAAATTTGTAGGCTTCAACACAGAGGAACAATGTGGAAGAGGACGACCTTGTCGTAGGTGGGGCCCACAATGGAAAGTGTACCTTGGTTAACTACATGCGAGGAACTGGAGGCAGCCGGAAAAAGACCACACCGGCTGGAGAGGAACGTTAGCTGATGTACTAGTCCACTCTAAATCATAAGCCATCACAGCCAATTAGCCGAGCAACCGAGAACATTGTCCAAGAACATTGAGCGGGGACGCTTGTAGTATCATTCATTTTGCTATCGAAGTAATCGGTGAGAAAACCACATATTTTATGAAAATCGAAACTGCCGGGCCGGTTCACCGGAGCAAAAGTTGAATATCTTCGGCTTAAATGACTCGCGATTTTATTCTATTGTTGAGTGGTGACTGGGTCTTGTGCCCTGTATAAAGGCAAAGCCGACACGAAAAACTGCAACAAGTACAGGCTGAAATATGAGGGAGTTCTAGACAGTCGATAACACAATATTATAAAACTACATACTCGTACTTAGAACTCAATGCTGCTCTATAAGAACGGTCGACATATGGCGCGATTCAAAGTTAATGGAGAAAAATTATGCGAAGCTTTAACAGATCTGCAAAATTGTCCTCATTGGTTTAGAAAATGCTTTCGATAGAGAACCCAAAATGCGTATAAGAATGTTTCATGTTAAGTATGATGCACAGCGGATATACTCGGAGAATTTAAAGTTGAGGTTCGAATACAGCAACGGAGTTTACAAATGCCGTCCACGATTTTCTATTGAAGACATACATTAACGGCGCCGAAACTATTTCTCATTTTCTTGGCGATAATAGCGCAACCATAGCGCAATGGCATGATAGGCAGAGCTGCCTGAAGACTCCAGCTACCTATGAATCAGTTGTACTAGGACCGAATATAACCATTGGCGCTTTTCCGAACCTGCAAACCCAACTCCTGACATCTATTTAGAAGGAGTCATCGTACCAAAGTGTGAACAATTTTAAGACGTAGGTTCTGTCGTTAACCACCAAGGAAATTGGGATGGCGATGTTGGAGCTGCTGTGAGGTGGCTTAAATGGCGCCATGAGTCGGCTGCATTTTGTTACAGGGAAATATGAAGTAGTATATTAAGTATGAAGGTTTGTTATACACGAGAGTTGTTCATCCAGCTTTAGCATATTCATGGCAATGCAGGGAATATCAGCGGCTGCAATGAAATGTGATCTACTAAGAAGCCTCCACATTAAGAAATCAACAGTGAATAAGCCCAAGGCTGGGCAAATAAGATGGTTTCACTAAGGTCGAAGAAGATTGTTGAAAAATGCAGTCTTAAAGGCAATGGAACTCAAGTTCCATCCGATGTTCGCATAAGAGGCCAAAAGACGAATTACTGCAGCACTCAAATGCAAGAACATAACCAAACTCTTGGTGATCTAAAATGGGACGGCCTGTAGAAATATTCGGAAATTTAGTTAAGGCAGAGGCAGTGGCAGTGGCAGATACGCGGGACAAATACGCTGTGCACGTTTCAATGCTGAATAAAAAATAAGACTTAGGGAGTGCACTAGCTCTCGGATCGATGCGGCCGTTTCTTGTTCATTCCCAGTGAAAAAAGGTCACAAAGTACCATACTTACAACCCTCATAAGTGGTTTCCTATACCACAATCAGAGACTGACCATCACATCCTCCCATTGCAGTGATTTCTAAATAAAATTAATCGATCCAAAGAAAAACTACAAACCACTTCCGTCACTCAACCACTAGCAAATCATTAAAATCAGAAAAAAAACAAGAAATAATTGCAAAATCATCCAACATCATCGACATCCCTTGCCATGTTGATTACCGTAAAGTATGCCCACATCTTCCGACCCAACCCTTCCTCAATCTAACACAGCGCATATCTCATCATGATGCCGGAAAGAGCATGTTTCTTGCATTAGAATTCATCATTTCATCATTTGGAAACGTCAGCGGGCGCGCATATCATTGAGCCTGTCATCGCAATCATCATCAACTGAACGTACGATCGTCTGTCTGTTTGTCCGTTTGTATGTTTGCCAATGCGTTCATCGTACCGCTAACTCAATTTATTTATGCAATTCGTCGGCTGATTTGGCGCTGAGTGAGAAAAGGGGTTCCACAGAAAATGCTAATGGTCTAAGAGTGCAAGTGACATGCCTACAATCTCTGAATGGAGCATTGGAGATTCGAGCCAACTTCCCAATTTGTCCACAATTGACACATAACAAATGACCTAGATTTGTAGGTCTCCCTTGAGTGATGTCGGATGCCTGTTGCACTCTGCCAGAACTCGTCGATTTGATTATTTTTGGAAAATCCGATTCATTCAATCCACACAAGAACAACACTGCACACAAGTTGCCCAATATTTCAATCTTACAATTCATCTGTCTCTCAGTCTCCCTAATGCACTGTTGTCCTACGACTGTCTCCAGTATTTCGTACGAGTATCTCATATCTCGAATCTTTCGAATGTACATAAATTGGTTTCAATTGCCTATATGAGCTATGGTCCGTCGATGATGACTTTATTCTCATGTTGCATAGTGCCACACTGCCCTCTGTTGATCTTACTCGTATTCCGTCCCAGAGAATTTGTATCTTTTTCTGTTTTCCCCTCCAATGGGGGCCGTTGTCGGTATTTTAATTACAAAAAAAAAATCGCTACATTTGTTCCGATGGCTTAGATGCCTCCAAGAACTTGTTGGTTTTTGTTCTGGTCTCGATATACGGTAATACTCGTATGTACGGATGCGTCTCGGTCTTGATTGTCGTATATGCAAAACGAATCAATGTGTTCTGGGAATTTTTTCGGATCTGTGAAATGTAAACAAGGACGCTGTGGTTATAAAAATACAATTATTTTTCTCATCGATTTACAGATGGTGGCGAACGATGGCGACGGCGGCTGTGTCTTATTCCGCACGGGATCCACTTCAGCCATCATGTGTTATTTAACTTTTTAAATTGACCGAATTAAAAGCTTCGCTCATGAGGTTTTGCCTCGATTTTTGTCTCTAGCACATGGGAGATGGTGATTCACTTCTAATTCTTCGAGTAAAAGATACAAAATTCAACGGTTTTTTGGGGAAACGAAAATCGTAGTGGTTATTATTTATGGGGGTTTTAAATTTATTGGAGTGAGATAAGGGAAATAGCGTTTGTAATTGTTTTGGCGCTAAGTGGCGCAAATCATAAAAAATTCATTAGATTGCTCAAACTTAGAAAGGATGCGATCGAACATAGTTGGTTTGCGCAATCGTTTGCTTCATTAAGAAATGCTCCAATTACAACATGGAGCAGAGATGATGGAAGTTACAAGAGTAAAGTTACAGAAGACATCTTTATAGTAATGACCAGAGGAGATGCTGATATTTGGACAGGTTTTATTGCTTTCAGCAGCTGAATACTATTTTAAGAAAACTTTTATGCAATAGATGAAGGCGTGCGCGATTGATTTACTATCTACACCTACATGGCGTCTTTGTGTAACATCTACGGTCAGGCTGATTGTGGTACTCTGCTTCTGGACTTGGCGGATGTCAAAACTGTCGCCCTTGCTCAATGACTTTTCATTATATCTATTCGATAGTTCCTCAATTAATCCTCCTTAAGTTCAGTGGATGGATAAATTATTATCACTTGAGTTTTGCTGCCTTCATTTATGGTTCGTCTTTTTGATTATCACTGTGTCTATTAATTTGTGATCCATCTCAAATGACATAGAAGCCCAAGGCATGGCCTACTGCATTCAAGTGGATGAGAAGCCATAAAACAGGTGGCTTACAGAGCTCTCGTAGTAGGTTTAAAGGCATTCACATGGTAATTCCAAACTTAATACTCGAGATCGGCTGTGATTCTGCTTTACTGCACTGTACCCCTAGGTTCGAGCCAAAAACTCTTTAGGCAGAAGCATCGGTGTCCGCCCTAATACATTTTTTCTGGTCTTCTGCGCTCTTGCATACCCAATTATGGTTATTTACTACATACGTACGAATGTATAGTACATAGAACGTAGAGCTCTTCGTGGTATATGTTCGTATCATACAACTAGCTTCTCTTTTGAAGCCGCCAAGGATACTTTCCTCTGCCTGGGTTAGAACCTGTGCTTCCGCACTGTAAAGCAGGACTTGGACGATAAAGACTATAGTCATTCTTGAAATTGATTTTATATGGGAATGCGTCTTTTGGTTGGTAAACCTCTGATTGATTTTCGTTGGATGAAGGTATTGTCGGACTTAAGTGTAAAACTTAAGAACTTAAACTCTTGCGCAACTTCAAAGTCCTACATGTTGATGGCGATATTTTCCGACATCAAAACGATAGGTATAGTTGTTCTCAGCTGAATGTGCTTCAACGCGATACTAAAGCCAGGTATAGGCGTGCGTTCTTCAAAACTCTACCATACGGGCTAAAAAGTCCACGTTAAGAAAGGATACGGGTAATGTTAAGGAGCCTGACTACTCAGATGCAACTGAACACCTCAATCAATGGAAGCACATCTGTGTGAAGTTCAGGTGTCAACGCATGTTCCAGACAAGGCAAAATACAGACATCGTGCCGGAGGAACCCCAAGATGGAATCAAGATCGACACCAGAGGCACGAACTCATTTGACGTAGATCAACATATGCGTATGAGGTCTTAAGCTTTTCGGGCATCACGCCAAGGTGTCGAAATGGTGATAGTGATGGAGGAGTTTCAAGTGAACCATGGGCGGGCCGCAAAACCCCAATAGTGAATATACAGACACTATACTCTGAAGGTTCTGGTCCTCCTGATTGGGGATTATACCATCGGATTAACTGCCATATGACGTAGAATACTATGTGTTGAGCAGAAAACAGCCTCAGATTTGTAGACTGGTATATCACTGTCATTCAACATGAAACGGACAGAAGAAGAATGGAAAACTATGATTTCTACGTTGGGTATTACTAGACAGAGCTAAAGCAGCGATAGCTAATATGTGTGCTTGTCATCAATCCCCAGCAAAACTAAATTCGCCAACATAAGCCTGATATGCGCTAACGTTCCTACAGGAGAAAATGTTGACTTTGCCAAAGATTACTTATACGAGCGCCTCAACCAGATTAGTAATGTCCTTAGCTGATGTCCTAGGCGCTGAAGGCATTGGCATTTTAGAAAGAAATTAGCCAATCGTTTGCGACCATTCAAGCAGAAGCCGCGAAGATCCTTTAAGTAGTAACTGAGGGTAAAATTAAATATATTCCTTTGGCAAGAAAGGACTACCAACACAAACGGCTCGGTACAAAATTTCGTCTTTCTAAATTCAGATAATAACACCACAGAAGAAATGAAACGAAGAGCTACTCTTGCTAATCGCTGTTTCTTTGGGCAACTTGGGGCTTATTGTATAAGACCCTAATCGTCTCAGTCTTACTATATACCGTAGAGAACAAAATTGCGCCTGATTGTTTCAAGATAAAAGTTCTTCAAATGATTTTTGGCTGCGTCAGCATAGACTGAATTTGCACAGTAGGAAATGACAACGAATGATAGCTCATACATCGGCTAGGTCAGAAGATCTGGGATTCCTCAGCACCAATGACTCGGACATATTGGGCTCCAGCTCGGAATATCTTCGAATCCATTCCGGAGACACACCGTCTTAGGTGGTTTAAGTGAAAATGGACACCAGGCAACTTGCTGGGTTCAACTCGAGGCGATTGACTTACGATCGCGTTAAACAGAAAAAGCTTTAGCATCAAATATATAACGCAAATGACACAAATCTGGAAATTTTGGACTTTTTTATAAAAGATCTACCGCAAAACGAAGATTACCTCGGAGATGGACCCCACCCTTGCTAAGGACATTCACTGTTGTCACATTATTGCAGACAGTAACCTGTAAGCCATACTTAGGAGGTTCATTCTAAAGTTCACCCCACATGTTTCGAAATAGAGACTGAATGAAGCTTTGCATATGAAAGGTAGCATTATTCACAGTACCCATATTCTTCGAAGCCTTAAGTCAACGGGATACAAGATTGGGAGAATTTATTGTACCCATTCGACCCAGAATTCGTCATCATATTTGGCCGTTTGTGTAGTATTTGCAAAACTATGATAACAAAATATAACTTGGCAATATCTAGGGAGTAACTTGCAGTTGCAGTCCAAAAAGTTTTGATATTCAAAAGTGGGCGAGCAACCTATGGATATTCCAATACTAAAGAGAAAATAGTTTTGGATTGGTCAGACCTTACGACGTGAAGACTGGAATCCACTTATGCAATCAGGTGGACCGCCTAACACAAACATGAAGAGCAACAGTTGAGGAGGAATCACGGACCCTGGAGTTAATCTAGAAGGAACTTAAGTGCATCGCGATACTCAGTACATAGGGGTTCGGGGAACTAAACAAGAACAATTAAACAATGGGAGATTGTAAGTTTTCCTTTGGCATACCACTTGGTTTCATAGATAGCCCCTATCTTGCACTCAGCTAATTCAAAGAAACACCCGTATTTCTCATCCAATCTAGAAAAGCGGTTAAGCTCAAGCCGATAGGATATTTTAGGATATTTTAGGATATTTTACCGAAAATGTAGTTTCGGTTCAATTGAAAGTTATCAGTCGATGAGAGTTAACGAAGCAAATTGAGTAACCACTTGAGTCTTGCCGGGCATAGTTGTTGAATCCTGAAATCGTGTTTGCAAAGATTATAGTCTGCGACGAATTTCTGTTCAATTTTAAGAGCACAGTAGTCCTTAATTTCAAATTTGGCAACATTCAATGGTCCACTTTTCCAGATGTAAATCTCCAAATTGTCTTCGAATGGCATGTCCCAAAATCAAGGATTCTGTTGGTATTACCTCCTTAGTTAGTGTGTGTACTAGTCTAGTTGTCCATATCTATGGACCCTATGGACCTCTTCTCTGCTTGCCAACTAGCAGTAGCAACAGTCAACCACTGTTGTAATGATAGAAGACCTGAAGTTTTTTTTGGCATTGACAGCTGCACTGTTTAGCTTAATCCAAAGTTGGAGCACTGCCATGTCCATGCAAGAAAAATTCAAACCAATTGCTTGCCGTATCTCCAAGAGCAAAGGTCTGGTTGATGTAGCTGGTATCTGTCATCGGCTTTGGTTACGGATGAGGCTATCAAATATTCTTTTGCTTCATTTGGTGGCTTCAAGTTGCTCGGCACCGACAACTTATATCTGCGATAGCTGTTCTATAAAAAGGTGCGGGCCATCCACTGGCAACTCAGAAGAAAATCTTTACTGGCTTTACTGGCTGGAATAGCAAAAGTGCCTTTATACAATACTAAGACCCGAAGAAAAATAATCTAATCAGTCTGACCTCCTTCATATTGAAAAGTATGCAAAGAATGTACAGCTAGCAATGACACTTTTACTTGTATACCTCTAGCGAAAGTTTGTTCGTTGAGTGGTTTGCTAATTTTCAGAAAGAATGGCTATCATTAACTCTTACTAGTTCCTTCGTAAGTTGTTGAGAGCCGCTTTTTGTTACTCCTTGTATATATTTTTGTATGCTTTGTTGTATGGCTCATACATAGCTTATGCGATGTTGTTACCCGTAAATAGGCGAACGCTTCCAGTCGTGTTTTATTGAGAAAGGAATCGCAAATTTAGCTACGTTTGTAATACTTACCGCCTGTATGTCAGATCCAAGAATAGAATTGATCTCAAACCCACTTACAGCACTGAGTTTCTGGTCTAACAAGAAAACATTTCCTCTATAGAAGGCGTAAGGTAGGTGATCCGTGAAGTTTACCTCCTCTACGTGGAAGGCTGTTAAGATATGAAATCAAGCCACCTTCCATGTACAAAATTACTTTACCGTCTTCACTTCTAAAATCTACTTCCGTTGAAATATTTAATTAGTTTTTTGCCCACATTTGAGTAAGTAGATATACAGACCCGTAAAAGCGCATACTGATTTACATTTTCGACTTTGATTGAATTCTCTTACATATCGTCGTTGCTCTTCTTAATAACATATATGGTAAGCATGTTCAGCTACCTCTGCCACGGGTAGATGTTCCTATAGCTGGGGACTGAACTGTTACCGAAGAAGGATTCCCATTGTTCTTTGCCTTCTTCGACGAACGTTTCGAAGAGAGGAATATATCATATTTATGATATTTATGAAGTTTTTTAGACCTGATACATAATAAGCAATTATATTAATTTTTAAATTATTTTTGAGTGAAACAATACTTAAGCATTTAAATTATATTTTTCAGAAGGTGACGGCAGTAGTACTAAAAACTATTTATTCGACGGCTAGTTGTCTGAACGCTTTGTGCAATTTGAGAACCATTGCTGCTGCTGGTCATGTCATGTGACACTTGGCCCTTATCATCTGTCAATTGCCGCAGAAACGTCATCCCTACTCCTTGCTCACAAGGTAAGTCATTCACGACATCAAAGTAAAAAGTTTTTGTTCCTATTATTAGTTTGTCCCCCTGAATTTGCATTTTGACGTTGCAATGTTTTGCGTGAAAATTTTTTGTTAGTTACAGCAACTGTCTTCTCTTTTCTCGCGTTTCCCTCGGATAGTCTTTATAAATATATTGTAACACCCTCGGTCTTCAGTTTTGTTGCAGATTGAAGGATGCGATACACATCATATTTATTCTGCATCTCTTCGATGATATTTTCAATATTCGCGTTACTGGATCGAATAGATCTTGCTGTTGACATCACTGATAGATGTGGGGTTTGAAGCAGATCCATCCATATTGTTTTGCCTTATCAACGGCAAGTACTTCATTCCGCGCCGGAAAGTGCACGACGGTATTTTTTCGCTTGTTTTTTTTTTTACTTGCCGTTCTAACGAGCCACAGCGAGACTCTATTTTCCCCAATTTAATTTGTAATAAAAGAAAAGGTGACCAGATAGGAACGATAGGAAAAAACATTTAAATAAAACAACAGCGGTGAGAGATATAAAATTCATTCTGACTTTATTTTGAAGATGCGTTCATGCCATTATGTGTGGTATAGCACATTCCGGCAATATCGTGTCGAATATTGCCCTTGAGATCGGTCAGAATGGTTGGATTGTTAGCGTAGAATAAGGACTTGACGTTGCCCCAGAGAAAATCGCATGATCGTGGCGGCCAATTGATGGACGCTCGCCGTGAGATGACGCAGTCGCCAAATTTCTTCTTCACAACTTCGAACGTGGAGTCGCTTATACTTATTTTATGTAGCGTTGTATTGTTGGAACGACGGCTTGGATATATCGATGTTGTCGAGCTCTGACCACAGAACGTCGGTTAACATCGCTCTATACCTGAGACCATTGACGGTAACAGTGTATCCTTCCCAATTTCGAAAGAAATAAGGTCCGATGATGCCGTCGTGCTATAAACCGCACTAAACAGTCAATCTTTGTGGATGCATTGATGCTTGACCGAACGCTTGTGGATTGAATTCGCTCCAATAATGGCAATTCTGCTTTTTGACATAGCCGCTGAGCCGCTGATATTAGTGCTATCTGGTCACCCATTGGTAATCTCATCTTTCCATATGAATCAGGCGTTGATCTGAATACTGGAAAATTCTACTTATAGCTGCGTCTGACATCAAATCGATAGACCAGCCTTCCATGCGCAGCTATAATCTTTTGTACATTGCGTCGTGGTTGTCACAGTTTTTCATAGTCTCTCTTGTCCAACTTATCTTCGTACTTCAAAATTGGCAGTGCAAATCACTTCATAGCGGCAGAAGGCTTTTTCTAGTTGCTAGACTACAACACGTGGCCTGTTAAAGCCATGCGTAGGCGAAAAATTGTTGTTCTTGTTTTCCAGTTATGAGTAAAATCAACCACATGATGTAAATCACAAAAAAATCAGTTTGACGTTTGTTAGTGAATATCTGAGATCCAATTTTTGTAATCAAACCGCAGTGAAGTGCAAAATTTTCCATTTTAATGACGTCCTTCGCCACACACGAGTAAGATTTCAGAATAAGCCAAGGCCTTTCCTGATCTAAAGAAAAATCCCAGCTACTTATGGTTAGCTAAAGTATCCGGAAATCTTTTCATGCTGTATCCCTAGTGCCGTCTTTCGGTACTAAACATAAGAAATTATAGTACAGTATGAACCAGAGCCAAGTCACTCCCTAGACGGACAATGAGAGGGGACATATGTCGTTAAAATGCTTCCTTTGCCAACTTTGAAAATCGGTAACGAGAGACTTTTCATGGGAAGAAGATTTCACTTGTTGAGGTTTACCACTATACGCCGATAGAATGGTGACATCAGCAAAGTAGATTAGTTTTTGTATTCATCAAATTTTCAACTCAGATGCCCTTACATAGTAGTCGCCGGTTCTGCCACCCACCTTGCCGGCTATGTATATGCGGCTTTAGCTCCCTTTTTGACGAAGTCAATATTTGTAGGCGAATCTTCAGCCAATTCTCCACGGAAATCATTGCGGCACATTGAGCATTAGAGCGGCAGCCTAAACCATAGAGATTTCTTGAAAAACTTAGCCAAGTAATAGTATTCGTTACCCGCTCCATTAAACCTCAGGGGTGACTAAATCTTTTCTGATGAATGAGTGTTCAACAGAAAATATTTCCACAATCGATCACTGCTTAGCCTTCAGTATGTTTACGTTCTCTTTGTACAAATTAATCAGAGAAACAAATGACAAGCATTTGCGCGTTTAAAAGCATTCGGCAATTATCTGATATTTTCGCCATCAATTTTGATTATCCCGCTGTCGGCAAGAATCTGCTCCAAATTACTTATCTCCGGGCACCACGCCAACGACACCAGCAAGCATTTCAATCCACCAGACCTTCAGTGGCTCATAATCCCGGAAAGTGTACGAGTATACATATTACGCGCTACATGTTTCGCCATTTTTCAAAGGCAACCAAAGTCGGTATTGTCAACCCCTGAACATAGGTACATATCCCACATCAAAGGGCAGTGATAGCATCCAGATCCACCCCTTGATGTGGGCAAAGAACAAAAAAAAGAAGGAAAACCCGCCATCAAAGTATTGAGAATAACGAACGGCGACAATCTGTGCACCGCTGATCTTCACTGATCTTCAGCGATCTGTGTGGATCTGTGTGCGCGTCGCTTTGATATTTTTTCGGCTAATTATCTCATTTGCTGAAAAATCAAATAATTTCGCGTTTGAATGTCGCGTCGCGGTCCCTTGAAATAGCCGCAGTACCGCCCCATGCACTAGTCTGATCACACCGCGCAATCTTGCGATTTGTGATGGGTGATCATGATCATGACGATGATCATCGAGATCTGGGGAAGAGCGCACTTAAGTGAGTGGTTTCTGGTTTCTGATTTCTGTTTGTGTGTCTCCCTATTTTTGGCGGTAGGATGTGGTGTTTGTGGAGTCCATTAAGTGATCCGATGATGTATGTGTCAAATGTGGGTTCGCTATTCAACAACGCACCAACATCACCGACCTACGCATAGACAGTCGAAAGTTGAAAGCCGACAATCACAGCAGTGGCAGCAACTCGTTGATGGAGTGCTCAGTGCCAAGAGAGCGCAAAGCATCCGCGAAACGTTCGTTTGGAATGAAAATAGTTGGCATACGACCGAAGCACTCTCTGGATTGCGGATGGAGAGATTTATTTTCGGGATTAATAAAGCTATAGATACATCATTAATAATTGTTCGAGGGTTGCTACAGTTTGCGCGCTCGTTTGTGCGGTGATTATGACAACTGTCTAGCAGCGTGTCTCTGGAGACATTCCACTTTCTTTGATATATTCAATTGGCTTAGGAGTGCGTGTCTGGATTTTTTTTTTTACTGAAACAGATGTTGAACAGATGAAAGGGGAAGTAGGTTCCACTGGGGTGTTTTATGCTTTCGTTGACAAATTGAGAGTGGAGGAATGAGTTTTAATTAAAATTCCGTACGTTGTTGGTTTGATGTAGGCGACACAGTTGAGGAATGGAAAGAAGATTAAGGTGATATTCTTGGTTTTGATTTTGCATATTTGAACTACGATTTGGGTTGATTTAAGCCAAAGAATCGTGTTTCTCATAACTTTTGCCCCATTGGATGGGTAGCATAGACCCATAACTTCTGACTTGGGATAAAAGTGTGCCTGTGCACCATCTGGGTCGATTGAATAGCTACTGTCTCTGAAGTTGTCCCCTTATCTATTCAATTCTGTCGCACTGAATAGCTCGAATTAATCTTCTGTCCAACTAGCAACGTCACTTCTTTCATCTCATATCATCTCATCTCATTCGCATGCAATTGAAATGGACAACGCCCAGGAACCTCCATCTGACTAGTCAGCCTGCACAAGTCATAATCCTCCAATCCTCCACAACCATCAGTTGATTCTAGAGTGTCAACTCATATGTGTCGCCCTGGAACAACTAGTTTAACATGTTGCCGCTGACATGAATCTCTTGAGCCCAGGAACGCATGGTGACTTTGCTACTCGACCGATCAGCTCAGTCGACCATATGTGGCTCCTTTTTCTTTATCAACGTCGTCATCGTCGCCAAGCCCCAACTAGATCTCGTTGCTGTGCTTTTTTTTTCACCATTGGGCATTTGGACATAACGTAATTAGATTTATGTCACATTGTACGGAGTGATAGTCCCTGCAGCAGTAGCAGTACCAAACCAAGCCGGCAATGGCAACGGTATCAGCAACAGCAAAAGCAACAACAAAAACAACAGCATCAGCAGCGCTCCACATGCCAGATTAAGACGATTCGCGTGCAACTACATACTTGTAGTGTGCCCTGCACCTTCTCTAGCAGGGAGCCTTCCAGCTACATTAGGCGTGCATAATGCAACATATGACATGATTAATTTGCATGATCTCAGGAAGTGATCTGCTTCAGTCTTGCAGTATACTCCATCAAGCGCGCTCTACCACTACCTGGATAGATGCCCTGATATGAGGCAGGCAAATTGATTTTCTGCTTCGGCAACTGCTAGTTGGAGGCAACTCGGTTGTGCCAATCTAGTAATATCATCACACAGCGATGCTGGTCATCTTTTCTGGCCCATTTCTTGCGATTATGATGGGCACAAGGCGCAAGCAAATCAGTGGTTTGGCAGAGAATTTATGTTCCACCGCAAGGAACAATGTGCGTAGGAGACAGAATTCCCTATATACGGTTAGGGGTATACGTATTCATACGTATGTATCAGCGATTAGAGATTGAGATAGTCCAGGCAAGGGACCGTTGAAAATTCTAGATTTTATACAGTAACTTTGTAACATACATACGAGTATGCATAAGCAGCTGACGTGACGATGGTGATGGTGTAGACATTGCTGGCGATGGTGCCGATGATTGGAGCTCGATAGTGGTGTTATTGCCCACGCGCATTTACCTTGAATTTGATTGCTGGTTTTCGCAGGAACAATTAAACCGTAAACTTAATTTTATTGGTAAAGTGCCATTGGATGTTGCATTTGGTTTATCTGGACGACTATGAATCGAGGATTATTGTATGCAATAGACCCTATCATGACTGATGGAGTACTGCGAGTGCTAGGGAAACTGTTTTATGGTGGTAAATTAAATTAGATGGAAATTGAAAAAGACTGCAATATTGGATTTGTTATACAGTATACACAGCATGACCTAGCCACTTGCAGGTGTTGAATGGTCAGCATTTTGAGTGCAATTGGTTTGTGACCTTGAGTAGTTGGTTGAAGGCGTTTTATTGCCTGCTCTAGAGGCTTCAATTCAAGCTGACATCAACATTTTATATAAGTAGGAGGACTTAGTGTGACCTAGTTGCAAACAAAGTATGCCACTTGCGAACAACAATCCATGACTTTGGCTGATTTTATCGAATAATTGGGTTACAACGAATTTTTAATATTTTTCCTGACTTTCTCTACTTCGATCGAGCTGAAGGTACTCAAGTTATGTTCGTACCATGTAATACATTCACAGACTGTAGTACTTTTAGCTTTTAACTTGGCACAATAGTAAAATTCGATACACGTCTCAGTAACAACAGTCAACTTGCAACAACTGAAAACCATGTACCACAAGGTTTCATCCTTACATCGCTTTTCTTTTAACAACCATTTTCTTTTAATAGTTGTCCTCGCTGCCGTTCGGAATCTCCGACAATTTCCTCGTTTCACCCATTTTACATTGCCACATTGTCCAATGACAGATCACCAGCAACTGAATCTTACTCCAGTTCACGTCTCATCCAACTATTCGTACCCATAGTACGCGATTGTGTTCTGCATGATTTCAGATCACCACCCAAGCAAACACGAATAGAAGCCGCAAAAACAGCAGCTTCCGTCTACCACCACCTGCACGGTGTTTTACCTCGATATCTGCTGCTGTCCTCGTACCTATCATAACAACAAGGTTGACCTCTGAGGGTAGCCAACGCCGGATCTGTTTTTTTTTTTTTTATAATTTCCTGGACGTGAGGTGAACTAGCGCACAACGAACTTGTGAATTTGCCACAATTGAAAAAGGTAGCTCACGCCCCATGACATTGTTCTACTAAAAATGGAATCCCACAAACCATAAGAGATACTCTCTCTCCTCCGAGGGATGGACAAGTCCCTGAATCGAATCCCTGTTTTGATTTTATAATTCACGACTTTGCACTGCCCTCTAGCTGGCGACGACGACAATGGCACCCAGCAACTATACTCGTACAACTACTATGGTGGGACATAATAAAAAGCATCTGTGGAACATGAGCGAAATTCATAAGAAGATCTCAATGTCATCATAGTGCTGCGGCAACGCGGTGGTAACAGCCCTAGGCTGCCTCCTTAAATTGCCGCCATCGCACCACTGTGTTGTGCCACCATTGTCACTGGGCAGACAAAGTACTATTCGTAGTCTTAAAATCGTTTAGGGAATCATTTTGTTTTGGTTATCCTCGTGATGAGCCCTAAAAAAGCTATGACCCACCATACTCTAGCAGGACCAGAAGAAGCACTGAAGGCAGAAATAGAAACAGAAACAGTCATAGTCATCCCTCACACTGTGGTAAGGGAGAGGGTGAACACATAAAACATTCGAATTTCGCAACCGTATAAAGCCGAATGGCAACTGACTTGAAGGCGGTCTGCTAGCCGAAGAGAAAGAAGCCATTTCAAGGGCGAAAAACCGCACCAGCAGCAGCACCAACGATAGAATTTAATCACGATTTTTATGCTTGTGAACGGCCGATAGGGAGGGGTTTATGGGGGATACTATGAGGGACACCAACTTTACATGCCCGCAGCTTGTAGACATAAATCCCATTTTGACTTTTGTTTGGTTCTTTGGTTCCTGAATTTCTCTCCTTTTCGGGGTTCACTGTTTGTTTTTTATTTTTGGTTTTGTTTGGTTAGGTTTGTGCCTGTATAGTGTCCCTTTATTTGGATTTATAGTTTTGAAGCTGCAACAACAATGCAATATGGTTTTGAGAATGCCAGACCCACCCGCTCTGGGTACGAGAAATTCAGACGAAATTCGAGGTTCGGTAGAAAATTATGAAGAACACCAATCGCGGTAATATGTCACATAAATTTTGTCATATACGGGGAGAGCTAAAAGAAACAAAGAAATCGCGACAACGACATTCAACATTCAGCATTCAACATTCCCACTGCGACATGCGAAATGCAAAACTGGTTGGCAAATGATAAGCTGTTTAGAGGAGGAATCGGTGGCTTGCATTTGTGGAATGATTGCACGAGTCGAATGACTAATCAGCCAAACGGTGGCGGCTCATACTCAAAAGCTATACTGTTAGATTTCATGGAAGCGGTTAAAGGCGGCAGGGTTGGGAAACCAGGCTGCAGAGGAAAATTTTGGAACACAGAGATATGAGATCACAAAATTAATTTAGACTTCTCCAGATGCTTTTCCCCTGAAAATAATGAAGTTTGGATGAATTTTCAAAGACAGTCATCTTCCCATGCTTCACAGAAAAATTGTTTGCCAAAATATCAGCACATATCTATCAGGCGTATCTTGAAACTGTGCCAGATCGATTTCGACCGATGATGCAAATATTATATAGAAGAAGTTGGACGACCTTCTAAAGATATCTTGTTCCGTGTACAAAACAGACAAGTGTCTCAGTAGTCCAGACTTCATAACGAGGCAATTAGCTGCAAAAACGATCGTAATTTGGTCTGTAGACGATACTGTAGACGAGAAAGCGGTTCCTAACTTGGGAAACTTGCACCAGCCCACTGTCAGGCTAAAGTAATCAGCATTGAATGTTAGGTAAATCAATTACCAGAACACTTCTTGAAAAAATTCCTATCCAGCGATGACCTCAAACTGGAAGAGAAAAGACACAAAGAGGTCTGCACCAGACGCTGTTAGAAGGATACCTAGTTCTTGCCCGGCCGTCAAACCCTTTTTATCTGTTGGAGGAGAGTTCTCATAAAATAATTGCACTGTAGGTGTACTTCTTGTATTTCCCTAGGAGTGATACGCAAGCATTTCAGTGATAAAGTGCCTACAGTAACAGAACCCACCACATCGGCGCCAAGAACCGTGAAGCGTAAGACGGATACTCATAAAGGAAGTGTTTTGAGCTATCATCATTTATCTCAAACGAACGGCAGCATTGCAGGATGTTGTGTCACTTATGACAGATACACTTATGTGCCCAGATTCCCCTTACGATTTCAATAAGTCACAAAAAATCTGTCGTCATGCTGTATCGTAATACCTTCTGCACGACACCAAATTATCTTTGGAACCCCTTACAGTGGACGCATGCAGACCTGACGAAGTTCGGGTCCTGAGAAACACTCCGCAATTAATTCAGCCTTGAGACTGCGTGTGAAGAAGCCTTGCTTGCTGGAACTAACTTGGATGTGATGATAGGGTTTAGCAAGGCCTTAAGCATAACTTGGCTGCAGCTTCTGGTGCTAATACTTCGCCTGTACAGGTTCAACTGTTCCTCATAATACAATTCATGACGGGGGTGAAATCTTGCGTTGCCTTCCTCCAAGCGCCGCATCCTAGCCTGTCTCAGAATCCGTAAGAAACCATTCCTGGGAGCACGAAAAGTCAACCAGCATATTCATAAAACTAGACTAATGAAGGCTACTTCCATTCAAACCGAAGTTGGCTTTCAAGCACACCACATGACATGAAAAAGAAATTCATCAGTGCGTCTAAAACAAGACAGACCGTTTGTGGAGGGTGATAAAGGCTCTAAACACGTAATTTCCTGAAAGCTTATTCCACCAAACTACCGACGCATTGGATATAAATGGTGTTATTACAGCCGTGAAGATCCAAATGGACCCTCCTCGGTGGCAAGACCCATGATTTGCCGGAAATCTCTTTACACTGCTAGATATTCGACAGCGCCTTGGAGGTTTTGGACTTGAGATTTTAGCCCGAAGTAGTTTGGATGACACCCAGATACTTAGTTTCAGTGGAAAAACATATGGCTATGCCTTCAATCAATTAGATGGTTAGACCAGTCAGCTCCCTCCTTGTCGTAGGGAGAACATCCTCAGTCTTGAGAGGACCGACTGAAAACCCATTTCGAGTGCCCTAATCGTTGATCAAGCAAAGCGTGATCCGAGAGAGTAGAGCTACATCATCTGAACATAGACATTGTTCAGAGTGTTAAACAAAGCGTCGATCATCATGCCCGATAGCAGTCTTCGCAGTTAAGCGCCGTTTTGTGTAGGTCCTTGTGTGAAAGCATTCATACATCATAGATATAGTCTCAGTCCCATATTTGTTCCTGATAGTTCTACATGGAGCACGTAGCTGATTATAACAAGAAACAGCAATGGCGAAAGAGTGCAGCTTTGAAGCACTCCACTGTAGACGTCTAATTCATCTGACACCTGACTGCCTTCATTATGGCGACCAGTTTTTCTGGTATACCTCTCCTACACGAAGCACGCTATATAGCATCTCGATTCAAGCTCTCGAAGGTTTACTTGAAATTGGCGAACAAGAATTTCAGCGGAGATCTATACTTCACGCATTGTTCAATCCGCAGTGAGTTGATGTGGTAAATGCAGGAGGATCTCGAAATCATGCCTGTTCGTGGTCGAGATACATTCTAACTCGTTCTAGAATTAATCTAACTATTCAATTGGCTACTGCTGGACGCACCCATATTCCTCTTCGTTTTCCACATTCTTACATGTTTTCCTTTTTTCCTAATTAGTAGCTGTTCCACTGAAATATTGGGTGGGGTTGGAGCAGTTCCGCTAGGATGTCATCTATGCCAATTGTCTTGATTTTCTTTAAAACCCTGGTCGCCAATACAATTCCAATACTTGGAGCGAAGGTTCGTATTCGGGAAATTATTTCTACGAAACGCTCATCAGGGATTGGGAGCGGTTGGTTACTTGCTTAATGGATTAGTACAACAGCAAAGTGATTCCTCGAAACTGGAAGTCATAGAATCTAAGTCTCGAACAGGTTGAGATTTTGAACTTTGGCCACCTGTAAGTTCCTTTGTGATATTGTACATGGTCTTACTGTCACACCTACTGGCGGCTAAGGTGGTGATATAATTATGCTTATCACTACTTACACGATGCTGCACTTCCTTCTGTTTTATGGGATATTGCACTTTAAACTTCAGTCACTCTACAGAGTTTTGGAAACGATACGCTGTCCGGTACCTGCTAAGAGCCATGTCATCTTGTTTTTTTAAACTTTTATCGACGAGTGTTTTTTCCCCAGACACAAATTAGTTTTCATTGCTCGTCAATATTTGCAGAAGTGGCGCTGCAGGTTGTTTAAGCTTCTGAAGCAAGGTGGTCCCGTATTTGTAGGTGCACATGGGATCTCAGAGCCTGTAGTACGCTATCAGTACGTACTACAGTACGAAGGGGTATTGAAGCTATCATGCAATGGTGCTACCTTTGCATAGAACAGACAATGTCTACGTCTATTTCGGGCGTCTTCAAGGCGATTTCTAAAGCTCCGACTAACCGCTATATGGTTGATCTAGTTCGATATTTCCTATCTGTCAGTCGAAAGCTAACTGATCTTGTAGCAGTTATTGTAGCTACTACTGTGCCTCCAATAACCAGGCTATTGACAAACCTTCCAAAGTTGTCATTTTGCATGCCCTGTGTTGTTGTTTCCTGCCCTCGCATTGAAATCGCCCGTCATGGTCCGCACAGTTTGATGGAGCGTGGCACTGGATGATGGTGATGTTCCCCAAACACCTTGTCCTCAACATGTGCTTTTGGGGTCAGTAGCTAGCCTACCCTATTTTTGAGTGTGGTTTTCTGCGGTTCGACGAAGTAGAAAAGGAAACTGTTTCCGGTTTCAGAGAGACGATTATTGTGGTCCCAACACCTTATCTCATCAACTCCAAAAACGCCAATTTCTACAGCATTACAGGTAGGACTAAACTATGTCTGAAACAAATACAACATCACACCAATACATAATAAATTATAAGAAATTGTGACCCAAATTCCGTAATGCACAATTTATTTGAGATATTTTGTAAACCTTAGATCATAATTAAGCTCAGTTGTGTTGCAAACTAGTACCACACCCCTTTGAAAACTCCCGCATAGACTCGTTGGTGAATTTCCATTAACATACCCATGGCATGCGAACAATTACCACACGCAAACAAGCTTTGAAAATTTTAACTCACCAATGCACGTCCATAAATCATGAGTTTCATCACGAGAAGCATGCCCAGACTATGAGTAGGTACTTGTGCTCCCATGTATCCGAGCAACAACAAATTGGATCACTTAGCAAATTGCATTAATTGGGGAATCACATCAGCATACATCATCATGCGATACGATTCGTCCTTTCTCCTTTGGCCAGATACACACTAGACTATTGAAATAAACGACATTAACGACAAACACGCCGTCAACTAGGATTCAGCTGAGTTAGACGGAGTTAGACACGGAGGCACGAGTCTACAGAAACGGACGCATCATACATATTTTCACCCTAAAATATCATATAAAAAAAAGAGTCACTGTAAACACTGGCTAATGCAGCAACATGAGTTGCATGGGTAAATACAAAAGCAAAACCATCACCTAGACGGAGGAAACTCTCAAACGATGCCTCATCTAAAGCATAGGACATGAGGGCATACTAGACAGACCCAGGGTACTCGGTCTCATATCAATGGCTATGACTATGACTACAACTATGACTATGACAAATAAATTAAATTTACTTGAACCAGCTCTGGTTAAATGCAGACCATCTCCATGCATCTTCTCCTATGAGCACACTATCATTACAGCTACCTCCTCCTAGACGATGACAGGACGACACACAGGGTAAACGACTGTGGCGACTACGATCCGACTACTATGCGTCTACTTCTCATAATTTGTCATATTACTATCGCACTATTATTACATTCACATTTCAACTGATTATGCCGAGTGCTGAAAATGTAATTTAGTATCTAGACTATCAGGCGTGTATCTACTGGGAAGCTGGAATGTGCATTTGGTCTCTGCAGAGCTGGCGAATTCAACTCAGTCAATGGTAAATTGAGTATAGCACAAGTTGACTTTGGAGAGTGCCACTTGACGACAGATGGAGTAATGGATTCAAATTGGAAATGAAAAGAGATTTTCATTTACATTTTCATTTGTCGGGCTGTTTTTCTGCCGAGAGATACTCGTACAAAGATACGAGTACACAAAGGTGCCAGTCAGCCATTGTGGGGTGTATGAGTACAAAGGGGTGTTGTGTGATTGGTTTGAAGTAGCGTCTGTGGTAATAATTTTCACTGCAACCATTCTGAAAGCACTTTAAACGACTCGGCTCCTTAAAAAGTCAATGATATGATTAAATCTGCGGATCCCTGATCGTGGAGATGTGAAATGTGGGTAAACACATTCACGTAAACATAAAATCATAACCACAACAAATCACCATAACATCCAGCTGCTCATATCTGCACTTAAGATGTTTCCCAGTCCAGAAATGGGCAACCGGAAGGGCAGTAAATTCCAACCAATGCACCATCGTCATAACTCATTCGAAAATTCAAACATTCACCATTGCCAATGCCAGTCCAATCCGATGCAGGACCAACACAACAAAACCCCCGTGCAGAGGTCAAAAATTGCTTTGGTATCTCGTTTTATTGGAAAACAATAAAATTATTTTGATAAGGCACTGGTCCTGCCTTAGAACCACACACACAGAAACTGCAAAAGTAAAACTGATTGTCCTTCCATGGAGGCGACCAATCGATCTGATTCGGGTTCTGCCTCTACCAGCACAAAAAAAAAAATAAAAAAATGAAAATTGGTATTCTATGCTGTAGAGAGCACTAGAGTGCAGTGGTTAACTACTATAGTGACCTTTTGTTGCGGTCATTGGAATCGATTTGACCAGCAGTATGGCGCTTCTAGAAGTCCTGTCATAGATACGACACACATACATACAGGAAACCTCTTCCTCTCCAGGTGCCAATGATTGCTCACATTCATGTAGTTCAAGTTGTCTGTGACATATAGACGAAGTGGACGTCCTCGTATATAAACAACCAGCAGTGATATATGAAACCACAGAGTCTTTACCCGAAAACGTCCCCTATCCAGGGAACTATTGTACTACCACTTCGTCGCCTGCAAAAGAAATAAAACCTCAAATTAGAGGGGCCATGAAGCTGGACATGGGCATAGAGCCACTATGCCATTCTATGCATTCTTCTTTCTTTTTTTTCTTTTTTGTTGGCAAAATTGAAGAACACGAATAATAGGATGAAAAGGCCATATGACATTACATCACACACACCCATCAGAAGAAAGGAAATATGAATCCAATCCGAACCGCACCGCACCGCACCGCACCGCACTGCACATGTAGACGCCATTAAAAAGCATATCAAACGTTGGTCACACATGATTCTATTTATACTCACTCATAACCAATCTAAACGATCAACCCCATTTCAGAGTACTGCCCCATATGCCTAGACTTCCATGCTAGAATATTCGGAGCTCCAGACGACGACGACGACGATGATTTCTCTGGCGACAATAAAACCGACACAAAAAGAACACCGAGCTGAGCCCACAAAAATCTGATAAATTCACTTCCATTGTCCCTTGCTTTATCCTTTCATCCTGGTCCTGATGTTCGTCCTGGTCCTGTTCTTAGACTCCATACCGGTTCAACTTCTTTCTCTAGCCTTACCCTTAGTCCTTCTTATGATCCTGGCCATGACAGTGGCAATACAGTATGAGCATGAGGACTCGTATTTTCACAGTGTGGTCATGTGCTTATTTAAAAATTTTTGTGTGTTTACTTTTCATTTACCATGGTCATCCTCCTCCTCTTGGTCTGTTTTGTATCGCAGCATACAATGCGGATGTCCGTTTTGTTTTTTTTGTAAAACGAAAAACTCTCCTCCAACTCCTTGGTACATGTCATATGCGGACAATGGCTAAGGAAAATCACTGCAGAGCAAAGAGAAATCCCACTTCGATGCATCGAACGAAGGAAAATTTATTCAGAATTAAATGCGGGAATTAGCGAAGGATTTCCCGGATACGAGTATTATTTGTGTGCAAGGGATGACCAAAGGACTCGGTCTCTCTCTCTCTCTCTCTCTATTTTTGCACTGATCATTTTTTTCAAGGGTAAACGTACACATGATTTTCAATTAGCACCAGATAAAGCACAAAGGCGGGTGGATTAATGGATTTGCATCGGACAAAAAGTTGAAACCATAGATAAATCCGAGCTTATATTGGGGGAGTAGTAGAGTGCTTGCTCATACGGTCTGCAACAGCAACATCTATAACATCAGACGTCATGGAGATTTTGGGGAAAAAATTTAATTGCGAAGCGATGTAATTCAAAGTGATATTCCCCGGAGAAAGTGCAAGAATATCTAGTGCTCGGGCACGGCAAAAACACTCTTCGATGAATCACTGTCACATGTCAGGCACGTCAAATTTAGACTGCACATACGGTGGTGGCATGACTGGCTTACTGGCCAAAATCACATGTTGTCACTGCAGAAGGATGCAACAAATGGGGTGGGCAAAAGAACAGTGAAGCCTGATGGAGGTTGTTTGAAAGTTTGTGGAAGAATAAGCAACTGATGCAAGGGATACCAATAAAAGAAAAAAAAAGCCTCCACGTGTACCTATCAGCGGAAATATTGAGTTAGGTCGAAGAGTGTAATTCACCAAAACTGCAAGTTTCAGCAGTAAACAGACCGAAACTACATAAGGCGGGACATTTGTAAATACATCAAGGCCTTGGCAAGACAGTACAATCACTCCTGCCTGCTTGACGAGGGACCTTGCTCTAAACAACATCCCATGACTAGTTTAAGACTTTCCTTTCTCATATTGGTTTAAGATCAGCTAAGGAAATGTAGGGAGTTCTTGGCGATGGTCTTAAACTATTTGGATGCCAATAGTGGAGCGAGTTCCCAGAAAATGAACAAATATCTGAGCTATTGAAACCCATCATATGAAGCGTGTTAGGAAATGGGTTTCTACGCCAGTACCAGGACGATTACCTGAGAAGCATCGTTTCGAATGGCGATGCCGACAAACTTGAAGTAGGTCTCAGTATTTTTAGGACGTATAAGAGTTTCAAGCATTTGGAACATTTTTCTGTTATATGGATGAAGTACTTGAATTGAAGTGTATCATTCGCATCTTTCTGAGAGTTTTCTCTATATAAAAACCTATAGAATCAGAAGCCTCTAGAACAGGTGGAAGTAGATCGGTCACCTTTAAAAGCACGGTCACAATTCCATTTTAAGGTAAGTCTTGAAAAGAAAAACACTAACTCAGTCACTAACCTAACGCTAAGTAGCTGAAGATGACATTTTCGATGAGGGGAAACGACCACAAACGCTTTGAGTAAGACCCAACAAGCAGAAGCACAGGTGCCGTTTAAAATTCTATGCCTATCGAAAGGGACCACTAAAATCCAGGATGAAGAAGAATTGGAGACAAAAACCACGATGAGTACGAAGATTCGAAAAATGAGCACCAACACTGCTGCTACCACGGGAACATACGAGTATCAACCCTTCATGTCCTGAGATGCCAAGTTGGTAATGTATTCTAAGCGTTCACTGCACTTAGCTGTGACGATAATATCAAATTCAAATCGATCTCCACGGGATCCTTGATAATTATGACGTCGTTATGGACAAATTAGGAGAAATTTTGGAGGAATTAACACAGCCATGGCCATGAGTTGCGTCCTATTAGCAATACTTAGAGGCCGTTGTGGTACTGCAAGTTGGCGAATTGTGGATTATTGATATACACCAGGCGGTTGTGGTTCAACTGATGCAAAGGCAACAGCGACAACTCTCCGAAATCTTGTACTTGAAGGTCCTGATTATTGTGTTTTCTCAAGATGTAGCACACGGATCATGTCGAGATTATTAAATGTCTTAGAGCGCTCTCAAGTTTCTCCTACCATCAAAGACTTATGGATGCAGGAATGTAAGATTGGTTCCATTATACTTATCGGTCGATTCCAGGGTTAGCTTATTCGGCGTATTATTGCGATTCTGCTCGCCACAATCGACAATGTTGGTAGACCAAGTGTCATACTCTTGCATTAGTTCTGGACTTCTGCAACCGGCGAGGCGTTGTCTTGATGCACCCCAATTCTTATATGGTGATGGCTAATATTAGACCTCGTAGTAGCAGTATATTCCGATAGATGTTCGTTCACCAAATAACGATATAGAAGCCTCTACAGTCGAACGTATTGTAGCTCTGTTAGCAAGCTAACCCGAGATGTCATCTGGGAATTTCCTTGTAAATTGCGATGTGAAGAAGACAAATAATGGAAAGCTTCCTGCCACAAAACAGGATTAGTGTCGATTGGTCTGTGGCTCAGCGAGAGGCAACAGCACGCCTCGGATACAGACTGATAATTTGTTGTCATTACCTTTGGGTAGTTGCACTTAAGGCTCGGATTGCAGCGATATCAGAAGTAGAGAAAACCCGAGTTAGAAGCCCAATATCGTGTGCAGAGGAAGGAAGTATATGATAGTGTCCGACGTGACATGCCTACAGCATCACAAAATCATTCACTGGCCGTCAGAGTTGAACAACATCCAGTGAAAAGTTCAAATGGCAGTCTGCTGATTTCGGATGAGGTTCAGTTCAACAGATGCAGGGAACCTAAAATAACTTAAACGACGGCATCATCGTCGGTGGGATTTCCTGGTGGATACTCTTGCTTAGATCACATCAACACCTTGCGAATCATCATTGAGCAAAGCGTCGAGTTTAGCTCACTATTTGGATAGCCTTGCGTTGGAGAGGTATCTCGGGAAAATTTATAGCTAATATTACGGCTAGTTACGAGGGTGGTAGCTGCACAATGGTAATGTGTGAGATGACTTTAAAGGCCATAGTGGAGTACGTCATATATACGTACGCTATATACTTTCACCCTTGTTATTCTTGGTAATCATCAGTAATGTACTTCGGGCAGCATATGCTATCACAAATTTGGAACCATAAAATTGCATTGCCAATTGAAATTTTATAAATTCTCTCTGTTACCGGCCACTTTTCATCACCACTGTGCACGGCAACTGCACGAAAAGAACAAATTCCAAACAAGAACAACCTACCCTACCCAACTCCCAAGTGGCAATCTGTGAGTTTAGGGATGTGCCGAAATTATTTCGTTTGTAATTGGGATCTCTGATTTCCCTCTGTTACGAGTATGTACATGTGGGAGGCCATACGAGTAGTTCGAATATGACCACCTCACATTGGCCATCCACCCGCCATCTATCTTCCCTTCATCATCACGCATCATCTATCTCCTGTATTATTCCAAATGTTTGCTATGATCCTTGCAGTGAAATTGTCCACTAGAATTGCTTCACGTTTGTCATGGCTGAGCATGATGACACTTGGGAACGCTTTAGATTCATCCTAGTCATACTCGTAGGCTGCCACACTGCCGAAAGCAATTGTCAAATGACTCCGCGGTGATGGATGACTGTAATTTGTGGCGTGAAGTTTACCATCGATTTTCTAATTGTTACTCCTGCAGTTGCCGGAATTTACAATAGAGTGCAGGTCTACAACAATATACACTATACGCCCAATTCAACTTGGCAGCCAAAGAATTCCATTAGAAGCCCCCTTACAGTGATTGGCTTCTTTTCTTCTGGTAAACGACTTTTCCTTGGTGGCTATTGTCTTCAGTATGCCACCGGCCGATTGAATGATGAGCCGAGGAGAATCAAAAGTGATCATCTAGCATTGTTGGAAGGTTTTCTTTCACCCGACTCGGTGAAGTCTCTCACAGTGTGGGTACTAGTGTGAGTATTACCATCTGCATGGTTGTTTCCACGTGTCTGAAGAGGATTGCACAATAAATGGTTTTTTTAGAAGAACACTTCGGAGGTGGTACGAGTATTGTTGAATGTGGAAGCATTGATGGGGCAGGAAGTGAAAAGACCGCAAAGTGCGTGTGTGGCTGCAATGTAGTGTGAGAATTGACCTTAGTCGGCGGGACTACTTTTGAAAACCACAATTATCTAACGAGGTGCTGCGGTACATGAAAGCGGTTATTTAGGAGAAAAGGTGCTAAAAGCATTCACCAAGTGTGGTCTGAGTGGGGTCTAAGAAGTGCATTGACGAATGATGTAAGATCCAATGAGTGGACACTATGGTAAAAGGAAAATGCACAGCAATTAGAATTTTACTTGTGGCGGCTGTCTATGTATAGTTAGCCACGGAGCTAAGGTTAATGGGGCCAACACTTGCCTCAATTAAACATTCGAGATAAGATAAAAATTAAAAAAAAAAGCTCCCTCTCCGTGACAGTGCTTTGAAACACTGCCGTGACCAGGATTCGAACCTGGGTTACCACGGCCACAACGTGGGGTCCTAACCACTAGACGATCACGGCTATCGGGGAGTTGTAGTTGGGGCTAGTCAAATGGAGCATTCTGCGTCGATACCCCACGTATCTGCTGCCTTATTGAAGAGTGAAAGTTATTTTCGTAGTGATTATCTGGGAACTGCTTGTCTAATTATTTCTTTCGATTTTATCTTCTGTTTTTTGTTGAAAGGGAAAAGCTTCTAAGGCGGTGCTTTGATAAAGCATAAAACGTTGTTAACATGATACAAGTGAGTTTATTCTTTCATGTTACTGACACCTTTTATGAATCCATTCACCCACAATTTGACCGCTTGTTGCCTAATAAGCTGGAAAGAGTTTGAAGTGGGCTACCACTTTTACACCAGCATTTCAGAAAGGGTAGTTCTGAGACTATTTGGTGTAGAAGTAGATAGCAATCAAAAATCAAACTTATAGTGGGTTTTATCCTTGGACTTACAACGAGCTGAGTTAATTACCGGTGACCTATTTACCTGAAAAATGTGTCTTTAAGGTGCTACAAGAGGAAATAATGCAGTTCATGAATAGATGGGGGTGGAATGAGTGATAACCTTGTAATTAAATAGAATCACCCACACTCGTTAGTTAAAAGAGACGCGCTCTTGCAACTAAAATAGGTGAAAAGACAGTTGAACTCAAAACAGTGATTGAAGGGTTTTCAAAAGTGTAAGCGTCTGGAAAGACGATCACTTCAGGATGTCAACAGAATCACTACCAATGATGACATTGACTGAGCTGATACCTTGACCAGTTCAGTTTGAATTGAACCACTATGAGGTTTACAGACAATTAAAGGAAAATGATGACATGAACTCTGTAGCACTCCAAAAAACAAATGCTCCCCTTAGATAGTCACACAGCGAATTTTATAAAATGTTGACAGACGTCTGACTTCAGGTGGCAGTGGTGACCGCTGATGATTTCAACGCTTCGGCTGTTGAATACGGTAGCATAGCTACAAATTCCAAATAGGAAGCCTTCTAAAAATGTTACCTACAATGCTTAGAAAACCCGGCACAGAGTCTGCCGTATTCATGAGCATGTATCTACAATAGTGAGGAATAAATCCATAACGTTCGTTAAAAAGGTGTTAGCGGAAATGACTGACATGGTGGGAATGGTAAAGTGAATAATTAAAGCATCATCCGCATCGATACCAAAGACAAGCTTCTTATTATTGATTGAGAGACAATATGCGTACTTTCGCTCAGAGAAGCCTGTTCCGAGTAGAGGAAAACCCGAACGTCGACTGAGGTTTAAAGACCCTATTGGCTCCCTAAAATACACTACAAAGACGTGCATAGAGGAGTGCTGCAAGTGCCAAACAAACTGACACCAATTTGATGGGGAACGAATTTATTGGTAAAATCACTGGAAGCCAGATTGTAGCTCATATAGAAAAGTACTTGAATCTAGAAATTAGAGCAAACCAGGCATTTACACCCAAACCTTCCAAGAATGTGCAATAAGCCACCAACATGCTGATCATTTCAAAGAATAGCTCCGGTGACAAAAGTGGTCCACAAAGTTCCATCTTCGGAACGATTAGCTTATCCTTGATTGATAAGGTAGTTCTCGGCGATTCGTTGTGAACGCCTCGTATAACTCTTGTATATATCACTGCTGCATAAGCTGCATCAGAAGCATCACAAAACCCATGCAGTTTTTTTTGTTAAAGAACTTAGCACTCAAGTGGGTATTACTACACTTCAAACGCCTGAGCACGTGCTAAATTTTTAGGAAAATAGGACAGAAAGAAAAAGAAAGATTTTTGGACTCAGTGGCTCTACTGTTCTACTTTTTGTGCGTCATCACCTCCAATCCATCTTGGAATTTTGATAGTTTCAGCCTTAAATTGGTTCCATGATTGCTAAAGTTCGGTTTGAATGAGTTTATCATTCCAGCCAAGTTCAACCTTGCAAACTCGCAGCATCAATATTTTCGCAGTGATTGTTACAGGCGCAAGCTATCCTATTGGATCAAAAAGCCGTGATATTACCGACAGTGGTACACATTTCGATGAAATTCTACGACCAGTTTTTGTGTGCAGCTTAAATTGATATGCATCAGATGAGGGACTCCAGTGAAAGCCTAAAGTTTTAATAACTTCATCTTTGTCAAAACTTATGCAAATTTGATCTTTTGCATGTGAACTTATCTTAAGTAGTTCCTTGTGGTTCGCTGCCAATTTTTTTAAGTGAAAACCTCCACTGTCCTGGAGTTCTATGCGCTTTCTTGCACTCGGCTAAATTTCTTCCTCCAGACATTAGGTCATCTTCAAAGTCAAAATGCTCTAAGCAAGGGGAAATTGTTGCTGCTAGTTGGAGGACAGTTGATGCAGAGTCCGATAGCCTTGATGATCACTATCTGTTTTAATTTGACTATGCATCTTTTTGATGTCCGCTGTAAATATGAAACGATGTCTTCTGATAATTGTCGTTAAATCTTCTTGAAGCCTTGGATCAACTACGAGTAGCATCGACTGGTTAAGCCTTACTCCGGTTGATGCCTCAAAAACAACACGTAATCGTACTGTCCGGCTTTAAAACGGCATGTGTGTGTGTCACTATATGTGTGTGTGGACTGATGGTTTTTAGATCTTCTTAAACTCAACCATGAGATTCCTTATAAATTCATTTAAGAATTCTGTACATTGCAGCCTCAAATGTGAATCCGCTTTTATAGTTGGAGCAATCTGGTTACGGCTCTACCTCGTAAGGAACCCAAGCTGTGTCTTTGTAAGAGTTCTTGATTAAACGATATGCTACCGTATATCGACCATTCTTCTCTCAGTAATGAGTATTCTGGTAGTTATTTTCGCAATATTGTTCCAACTATATTAAAAGAGCACATTTAGGTATTTTTACCAGTTCCCAAAACTGCTTTAACTGGTCTTATAAGTTGGTTTAAGCAACCATACTCACAATTTTGATGCTATCGAATTTGGACCATGTGGAACGTGTTACATCGATCCCAAGTTTTGGGCAATGAGGCTATAAAAAAACCTTTTGAATGCCATCGAGCATAATGTCACTGTAAATATCGGCACCGATGGTCATGTCAAGAATTCCAGGTTCGTAGACTTCGTAGAACAAGCGCCAAGGTCAAAAGTTTGAACTCCGATTTGAACCTCGGTTGTATACTAATGTCCACCTTATTTCTTACTACGCCTACATTCACCTACATAGGCCATTGATTTCAGTGAAAGTTTTCTCACTTTCTTAAGCGAAGGGACTGCTGAAGCTGTTACTTCTGTTATCATCCTCATCTGTTTATGTCACCCTCATCCTGTATGCTTTCAAATTTCTTCTATGTGAGGTTCGAAAGCATTTGGCCTTCATCCGTTGCATTCGATAGAAATGCCTCATGAAGCTTGGATATATGAAGGTCACCTCCAGCTCCGTTAAATAGCCCAACAGATAGTCCGTCTGCGCCAACAGATTTATCAGACTTTAGCTTCGATATTAACAGGTTAACTTTGTCTATGTCAATAGGGCGTCTCTGTCATCTTCGTCCAGGGTGAATAGTTCATTTGGCCTGACAGCGGTATTTTGTATATCATCGCTGCTATACGGTTTGCAGAAGTATTATAGTTCTTCCGCATTCTCAGCACCAACTTCAACTATATTACTAGTTATCTCTGTTCATCTTTGCACGCTGCCATTCCGGCCTTGTAATCCTCGCATGTTCATTTTATTCTCTGACTAAAGTTTCAAACGTCTTCCGCTTTTTGCTGATAGAGCTCAGGAGCAGTTTTCGCCCTTCGGTGTAGCGCAGCTTTATACTATATCTCATACGTACTTCTTGTTTGGATACATGATTACTGCTTACTTTCATTGTCAAATCAAAGTTCCACTTTCCGGTGAGACATGCCATCAAATGTGGACCTGTTGCTGCGAAACCCGTGTGTTTCGAGATATTTCATGAGCTGACGGTTTATCAGCGCTTCCATGACCTTGGAAAGAAGAGAACTAAGTGCAATGGGTTTTGTAGGAAGAGATAGAAGAATACTTGACTTTTTTAGGGACGGGCTAGACAATTGCTATTTTCCATCTGCTCGGAATGTACAGAGTCCTAACGAGTAGTTGATGAAAAAGCTTACGCAGTGGTTTTGCCAGTGAGGAAGAACATTTCTTCAGCAGATGGGGCGATATACCATTTGGACCAGAGGATTTGTATACGTTTAGATCTTTAAGTACTCTTGCTTCTCTGATGGCCGTAGGGGGGCTAGGTTATAGACAGCTCTTGAGCGAAATGCGATTGGTAACGATTGAATCAGGTTCTTGCGATTGGAACTTTTCAACGTCGACCTGTAGTGGTTTTAATTGACTCCGTTGTCCCTGTAATATTTAAATTCGTAATCTGGCTGAACAATGTAATGATCCGAGTCGATGTTTGCTGCTCGGAAAATTCGCAGCTCCAGAATACTGGAGGATTGTATGGAGTCGATCGGAATATGATCAGTCTGGATCAACTGAATCAACTGTCGGACTAAGTGTTATACAAACTATATCTTCCGATGACCTAGTAAAAAACACCTTCCTTATCCAGTTTTACTATAAGATCTTCTGGTACAATTTTCGTATCGTAGCAGGGGTACTGAACAGCCTACGAGCTAATAGAATTCGTTTTTGATACTGTCAACCTTATTCTTTGAAGGGCATGAACGCAACTCAGGTCTATATTTCCGAATTTGGACTTGATGCAGATTGCAATGAGGTGTTCACTGACTTGATTGGCAAATCCACATCCCAATAAACGATATTTTCCTTCGACCCATCCCATCGCATATCTTGGATTGCGGCAATATCTGCTTCGTAGCCATCTGGGACCTCTGCGAGCTGTTCAGTAGCACGTAATTCGCTCTCCTTGGATCACTATTTCGAGCATTTGGAGCTGTATCTTATTAACAAAGCGCCGAATGTGTCCTTCTAAGGAATAAATAGTTTGTGGTGTATCAGCATACACCAAAGGCCTTACATAACAACACAATAAGTAGTCCTATAGCATCAAATCGCAATATCTCGATGGCTAATTCACTTGTCCACCTCCCTATAAAAGTTGTCATTGAATCTCAGTTCTCAGCAAGATGAGCTCCGGTATTTTGATAAAATAAAGGACACTGTTGACTTGTGTTGGTTTAATTGAATCTCATCGGTCTCTTCTAGGCCGTCTCACTCATGAAATGGGAATTCTGCTTAACCCATTGAGACGAAAGTGAGCCTCGCCACAAAGCGCGTTTTTTTCAATACAAATGAGGTTCAACTTGCTTGCTGATGATATAAGCAACATTGGTAAAACATATTAACCCGACAAGAGCCATAATAAATGTTCCAGCTGCACGAATCCGTACTTAGTTGAAGGCAATAAGTTTTAAGTGGTTCTTTCCGTATTCTGTTTTCAGCCAAGTTTTCACTTAGGACGTCACAAAGTTTAGTTGTGAAAGCCACAAAGACCGAGTTTTCTACAGTCTCAGTATGTGACCCACAATTTGCATTCTTCAAGCATCAGATGGAGCGACCCACGCTCTAGAGATGAAACGGATTTATAGTCCGACAAACCGTATCCACCTGACAATATCGATGAAATGCAACCGCGAAGGGAAGATGGACGCATCACCTCATCCCGAATATAACAGAAACTCCGCTCCTGACTGCTCAGGAAAGATAGATTTGAAGAGATAGCTCATGACGTTGGTGAGGATTGAAGTGCAGGAAAGTGGGTTCAAATAAATCAACGCATTTCTGGTATCAATGGGAAGTTCTCATATCCATTGATCCAAGCATGAACAAAAAACAAAACATTCAAAAGCGTCAAGCTGCAGTCTTTAATGACAATGATGATTCCCGTCCTACCCTTTATTTTCCTGGTTGACACAACCCATCATGTGTGCTGAAAACGTAGAAGAATTCTCCCTTCCCAATTCCTAAGTAATTACGATCAATTTTCATAAAAGCTTATACTTCACTTGTCCTTGAGTGAAAGGCTAATTCCTTTCCAAGCAAACCAGACATTCAATAGAGTTGACTTACTCAAACTCTTCAACCCACCAAGATGACCACAGTAAAACGCAAACAAAAAAGAAATCGGAAAAACGGAAAACAAATGGAAAAAAGTAAGAGAAACATGACCATAACACTTCAAAACAAACTCCAGAGGAAATTGCAAAAATAAATACGGACACAGAGAGAAGAGACACATCCAGGCAATCTACAGAACCCATCTACCTGACCTGGACACCTTACCTTCATCCAAACAGTCAAGTAGTTGTATTACCACTGGGAATAGTCATATGTATCTTCGAGACTAGCTATCCGATTTTGAGATATGAAGGAGCACCAGCAGCGGGCTGTTACAACGAGGGCACCAGCACCAGCACCAGTGGTAGTGCAACAGCACCAGCACCAGCACCAGCATTAACAGCAGCAAAAGCATTTCAATGACATTGGGTAGCCTTCGCCAAGGTTTGGATAGGTATTGTATTTGTGTGTGCATAAATTTAAGCTGATGATAGGAATACTCGTATACCCTCTCCGGGATGGACCCAAAGACATTCCTGCAGCTCCAGTGCACATCCAGAAACTGAGAAATATTCCACGTAATAAATCCGGACACTGAGAGCGACACGGCCTGACTTCGAAGTCCAACATCCTCTCTGTGTCCGATTTCTAGTTTTTTTTTTTTTTTTTTTTTGTACTCTCTCCTGTTCTTTTTTTTTCTGTTTCTGAACTATGAACGATGTCGACTGGTAGATACACTAGGGTCTTCCAGGGGAAAGAGAATGCAAAATTCTCCTTCTGTGGATTTGTCCACCTTTTCAGACTAAACGGCTATTATTTATGGACTTGATGTGAGCGGTTTTTAATCTCTTCCAGATATTCTGCTTTTTGTTTTGGGTTATCATATCGTTTTATGAACAAAGCAATGGGAGACACAAATGGGGGCCTAGATCTGGATAACATGGAAAGACTACCAAGACGGGCCAAGACCAAGTGCAGCCGCCGCCGATTTATGGCTGTCATATGGGAATGAATCTAAATCATGGACAGCAACCGAGAAATGTTGTGCTTGTGCATTTAACCTGCAGCTTAGGCTTGCTAAGGGTTGATCGTATTGCATTTAAATATGATAAAGATGCCAGAGATTTTTCAGTCGATTTCCCTCAGATAAATGACTGGATGAAATAGAATTGTTCGAAGGAGGAATATTTAGTAAGAACAAAAATTTGCAAAGAAAACCAGCTGATGAATGGATACAGAAACAAATGTCAAAAATGCTTGAAAATGACAACTTTCATAGCATCATACATGAGAAGATCAGATTGTCTTTTCTCCAGTGTTCTAGTGTTTTTTTATCTGATGATAACCTGGCTCCCTACGAAACAGGTTGTATATGCTAAAACAAGGCATTTTTTAGGACAAAATTATGACACTGTCAGTCGCTGTAACTGAATGTGATCCATCCATAACCGGATTACTATCAAACACCACCTATTTCAATCGATGTTTCAATGTTTCACTAATCACCGTTGACCAAATGGCCTCCATTGTCCAATTAAATGATGATAAAACATTTTCCAAAATGACCTAGCAGACCAAACCGACTCAATCCAACCCGAGGCTTGTCCCGTTTTTTTTTTTGTCAATTGATTCCCATTTGTTATTAAATTATGAATCCGATAAGCATACTACTCGTAGCACATCAATTCCACTGTACGGATACCATCGCTAGCGCCACTATACCATTGCCAGACAAATTCGGAAGTGGCTCCACTTAAAATTCGATTATTCCATCTACAATGTAGAGTATCGAAGAGTAGCAGAAGCAGCAGAGTTCCGAGCCAGAAACGAAGACTAAAATTGAACTCCAAGTGCATTCGAGCTACGACCACCCTGATTTCCATAAACTGTCCTTATCGACCCGATGCGCTCTGTTGCTCCCAATGAGGACCCTATTTCTTTTAGTCTCTGTTTATTTTGTTTTTTTATTATTTTGGGAACCATTCAAAATTGAATTGAGATCTCTGGCATTGGCAACGAATTCCACCAGATATACTCCACCATATAGTATGACATAGAAACAGAGTAGATGCAATGTGTCTAATTATGAAATTCAATATACAGTTAGTGGTCCTTATCTTTGTGATTTATGGTCACTGCATCTGGAGCAAGTGGATAGTTCCTTCTTCCTTCGTTTTGAGTCTCTTTTCCCCAACTACTGGTATCTCACTGTGTGTCACTATTTCTTTCAGATATTTTTCGTCGTTTTTTTTAAAATAAAAATAATCGATGGTAATTACGGAACGAGGCCTGGTTAGGGTTACCCCTTTTAATGGTGCTGCCCATGTCATTTAGTGGCCAAATGAAGCTGAAATGAATGAGAAGTGTTAAGAGCCATTAGATTGGCCCTAAAAGTCAATTTTGATTTCCATGTGGAAGTGATTACAATAAATCTCGAAAAAAATAAGATCACTCGTTCGAGATACATTTACATAACTCAATTAACTAATTTTTTTATTTTTTATTTTTTTTTTATAAAAAGATTCTTCTCCATTAGATACCTGAGTATGTGAGTGTTGGATTAGCTTAGATGGAAAACCTACCAAAGCGCCTATGAAGACATTTGTAATGAGCCATGGCAGAGAGAAAGATTTAAAAAAATTTTCCAGCATTTTGGAGACCATCAGCTTATCTCTGATAATGGCGATTCTTTGTCAATGAAACGTTCTATTAGATACATTTTAGGGCATCGGATGCATAATTCCATTAATCAAGTTGGGCCTATCGATTGAGTTATAGGTTGATAAGGAACTTGACAGTTTACGAGTGGGTTTTTTGTTAGCATTGTTTGGCGGAAGCTCTCAGTGGGAAGAAGGAAGAATTCGTAGATGCAACTTCAAGTCACTGCAATCCACACAAAATGCTTTTATGATTATAGAAATCGTTTTCTATGAGTACGTATACCTGGGACTGGAGAGTAAATTTAAACGACTACGACAAGCTGGGCAATATCTTTAGAGGTTGTAAAGTTGACGGAATCGATCAACTTATGCGGACTTAAAATCCGGTAGCTTAAGACAAATTCAAAACTGGGAGAATTTAATTCCTCGGTTAAATGCGTGGGAAATGATGCGATAAATCGTATACTAATGAGTCAATCTGAAGTCGAATTGACATTTCTTTGGCGCACAGTTGCTCCATTGTATATTGGCCTCCGTAAAAGCGTTCTCGGGATTTTGTGATAATTTTGAAGAACCAATGAACATATTCTGCAAGAGTTCAATATTTGAGCACGGAAATAAAATCAAATCTTGATATATTCAAAAATGCTGACGAGCTTTTTTGTGCTTTGAGTGGCGCTTGAGTCAGGAGACGACCTGCGCTTCAGCTGATCGCCTGATCAATATAAACTGCTTCCAGTTGGATACATCGAGTTCTTTTTTCAAATAAAACGTGCTAAAGTTGTACTAAACTCTTTTCTTCTAAATAAATTTGAAGACTTTCTGGGCCCGACTATTGATGTTTATGCGCTTAACGTGTACTAGCTATCTGAGCTAATGACTTGACTTCCAATCTCTCAGTTCAAGTCAATCCAGCTATATAGCCCCTGGAGTAATAAGGATCTTATAGAGTTCTATTTAATTATTTATGAAAGGGACTTGAACATTCCCAACAATAAAACCTGTGTCTTTGTGTACCTGCAACGCGCTTGATTTCCCTTCAAATCATCTCCAAAGATCTGGATTCTCTACGACTGTCTTTCTTCATGTCTTCCTAGGTAGGCCTATTAGTCTACTTGCAATGAAACTGCCTTCGTGCCGTAAGATGCGACTAATCCACTGCCACTTTTTCTTCCATATTTTGACGTCTGTGGGTTCTTGGTTTATGCGGTTTGACTAGAAGTTGCGAAGGCATGAAGTTCTGCAGCTTCATTATGACGGTGTTGATCACGTTCCAGGTGCTTCACACTGTTAGCTTTGAAAACATTGACCCTCAAGATTTTTTATAGCATACCAAATGAAGTGTTTGCTTTCCGAATTCTGCTGTCCACATACTTTCTAGATAAACATAGAAAGCTGTTTACTTTCGCGACTTACTGTTCGACAATTTTGAATGGTCACACGTCAGTGAGTTCAACTGGATCAAGTGATACTATTCCTGAACAACAATTTGTCTTATGCCGTATAAAGTTTGGGGCGATAAGACTTCTGGATACCACTACCGCCCTTGAATGCCGATCATCTCTCATGGAGACGGCAGAGCAGTTTAACTTTCACCTTTGTTGGGTGCCAGACTACAAAGACATTCCAGGGAACTCCAGAGCCGATGAACTTGCCAAAATTGGAACCACTCTACCTATTCTACCGGAAAAGTGTAGCATAGGTATACCAATCGCTACGTGCATACTAAGACTAAAGCTGGATGCCAATAAGAGAACAGACCTTAGGTGGACTGTTGGGAAAACATGTTTAACGACCAAATAGATCTTGCCAAAGTTGAACCTGAATCGCTCTAGGAGTCTGATCCTAGGAAACATCTCAGCGCCATAATAGATGTCATCACTGGACACTGCCTCATAGGCAAACACGCAAGAAGGCTTGGCGCTTTTACAAATGATTTCTGTAGAACCTGCATGGACGAGGAAGAGGAGGAGACAATCCTCCACCTACTCTGTAAATGTCCAGTTCTCTCCCAGCTCCTAGATGAAGCTTTCTTCTACAACGACCTAAACGACCTAGAAAACATAGACGTTAACAGTCTCCTACGCATTATTATAAGCTCAAACTGGTTCCATTAGTAAGAGGATCATGGATCGACGTGGCCTCACAATGGGCCAATAGGCCTAAGTGGGTTGGTATTTCCAACAGCCACTCTTACCTAACCTAACCTAACCTAACCACTACGGTGTAACATTCTGTGACGGCTGGATGGGTTTTTTTCGACGAAGCATTCAGAAACAGATTGAATACAGATGTTTACGAGATGGTAGATGTCTTGTAATTCGATTGAATCGCAATAGATGTCAGTATTGTCAGGGAATGAGTCGACACCCTATTAGACGAACTGAATGGTACGCCCGACGAACAACAGCAAAATAACCATGTCAGTCCGCCCGGTTCATAAAGTAGTACGAGTACATTACAATATGCAATGTGGGTGGATTCACAACCCAATTACCATCGCCAACACAGATAGCCCCGGCGGAAGTCTCCGATATACCATCACCAGCAACCGAACTCACTGTCTACGATATAATTATGTGCATCTCGCAAGCTCATCATATGTCCTGCAATTATTCGGAGGAGCAAACTAGAAAGATAGTAAGTCGACCAATAGTTGTATCACTCAATGGAGTCAACGATGATAAGTTTGTGAAGGACGAGGAATACAAAGGATTTGGCTGCGGCAGCAATTTTCCGCTCATATGACACCAGGTGTTCAACGCGTTATGGAGTTTGCCAAACATGTACCTGGCTTCTGTAATTTTATACAAGATGGTGAATTGGATCTAATTGGGATTACTTGAAGTGTGGCTAACACATACCGCTAGTATGATCAATGATACGTCATATACCTTCGACGATGGAGTACAATACAAAGTATCTGAGACCTGGCCTTAATATCATAACGACATTGAATTATTTTCTCTTTAAATGGAACAAGAACTGTTCTGTTCCTTAACTTTGACCAAATTCAAGACTTATTGATTAAGCCTGCCTCTTAGGGCAAATCTTTATCGGGCAAATCATCGTATAATATGTCACAATTTTTAGTCCTCCTTATCCCTCTTGGATACCCACTGTATCCGCTTTATAGTAGCCTAGGGTCTCCGCGAGTTGCTCGGCTGCACGTGGTCTGTTAAAATTCTAGGGTCTACAATAAATGTAAAGGTAAACAAGCACATGAATCGAACTTAAAACTCTGAGGCATGTCTTCCTCAGATAGTGAGTAGTTACCCGCAAATTCTTCATCCATAATTGCAGTGCAGACACTATAATTCTGTGCAGAAGGGACCGTCGCATTAGATCGAAGAGTTGTATTTTCTCAAATCAGCCCATGGCAGCAAACAGAGTAGCTACAACCTGTCATGGGTTCGAATCTAGGCTAAGTCTCGAAACCTTCGCACATTATCTGCAAGTTATCCAACCGTCCATGCAGAAAATATAAGAACGGTTTCTAGCAAAGAAAACACTTATCTACAAAGCCTTTTCGCAAAGCCCTGTAGTTTTTCTTCAAAATTCAACTTTGTGGTACAATAAAAGAGTTGTGCAGGTTGTTGGTCTTGTAAAAAGGAATATCTTTTGCTATAACGCACGGCATTGTGGGTGTACGTAGTATGCAACAATGCTTTGACGTTTTTAAATTGACACTTCAATGATGACAATTGATTTAAGTCCACCTCTGAATACCTCTTAATTTATATAAATCCTATTGCTATAGAATACAACTGAAATATGTGTTTTATGAGCCTTGCCCAGTCACGTTTTCTTGGTTTCTGTCACCTGTCAAGATCAGAAAAGTGTCACATTACCCAAGCTAAACACAATCGAACTTAGAATTTACATTTCTACAATACATGTAACTCATTCCGTTTGTCAAACGGGGCACAATAGAAAAGATTTCAAGGTCCACCATACACATGTATCAGCAACCATAACCTGAGCCATATATGTAGGTACGCATGCATAATGCATAATCTTATACATAATAGCCACGCTTTGGACTCTTGTTTCTAGGAAAAGTATCTTACCATTCTCCCGCTAACACAAGGTCTTCCACCTACCACTCATGAATATTAAAAAGTTCAATCAATTCCCGCTATAGACAGTGCCTGGTTTCACAGAAAAAAGGCAATCGATGCGCCAACCCCCATCTCAAGCCACTATTGTCATGATGTCGTTGGTCTACGCTGACCCTCGTTTCCACTTAACGTCGTTTGTATAGTTTGCATGCCAAAGCGTTTCGACTGGCGCTAGGCTTCCGATTCCACGCAGAGGACCGTATTCCAAGTTCCAGCAACGGATAATTACTCTACACTCTACAGTGTTCAGTATTCAGTAATGTTTAACCGATTTGCTGCTTTTTAATGTGCAATAGCACCGCCGCCATAAATTATCGACATGACGCGCCAATTCCAAAACAAGAGGAGAGAACGATGACGATTCTATGGAATACCATGCCATGACATGTGTCAAGAGACAATTCCGAGAGTGGAAAATAGAGAATGTGAAGGTATCTAATAAGAGAAGTGAAAATTGGTCAAACAGATAAATTTACCGATCATCAGACAGCACAGTCACACAACACGGGCTTTACTGGAGACAGTTACAGCCTAAAAATTCCATAAATCGGGTGTCAATGTCTCCTTAAATGTTAAACTTCACCTTCATTGATAACCACCACTCGGCTGACCATCAGTCATTGTGCATGCATGCACAAATCCCCGCACGACCATTGTCAGCTTCAGTTACAATCGGCTGCGCATGCGCATGCGCACCCATCGTATCGAATCGAACATAATCATCGGTGCAATGTGCGCGCCCGTCCGAACGTTACTTAACCGCTCATTTGGCAACTTAAGTGTCGTCCGGGGAGGTAAAAGGAGTTTATCATCATCTTGAAGTTGGTCTTGGACTTTGTCTTCGTCTTCGTCTTCGTCGTCGTCGATTTCATCGTCATTGCCATAATCAGCGATGCGTTAAGAGGTCAGTGTGTAGCAACAACACCAACTACGAGCATTCGAGAAGGCTGAAGAAAGAAGGGTAAAGGACCAAGTTTCCTTTTTTTTTCTCGTATAAACCAAGACCAAGATCAGAGACCAACCGGTCCGAGGCGTTAATGACCGTCTTCACAATTGAAAATTACATTTTTTGCCGTCTCGAGAGAGATAGGATTGAGGATTGCCTCTAGTTCGGGATGGGTAGCCGTAGTGTACATACTCGTGCATTGTTTCCCCCTTTGGAGAAAATTGTTGAAATTGTTCTGCGTAGCTTCTACTGTGTGATTTTTAATGATCAGAGACACTGGACGCTTGCGGCGAGGAATGCTTTTGACAATTAGTAAAACATGACGGAATTTGGCACTGAATCAGGATGGCTATGGGATTGTGGTGGTTGTCTACGAGCATCTGTGGTTAACAGGAAAGTATATGTTTGCAACTAAAAGGGCATCGGGAATGCCTGCCATATTTGTGGACTTGAGCAATACTTCCTTGTTAACGAAAACGTACATGAACAGATACTTTGAATGTTTTGGATGCAATGGATGCAAGGCACAGGTGTGTGAGATGCTGTTAAGCTTATTTTGGAGGACGGTCAGTGATTGGATTTGTGATACGTGGGGGCATTTTTGAAGTCCGTTGGAGGTTCTTTTTTACACATGCATCAGATGAGCTGTACTCAATTAGTCTCAGGCAGCCGCTTGGCTTTAACACCTTTGAAAGCTAAGTAGACAAACGTAAAACACATGTTCTACTAGGTGGGTACCCAAATATGTGGCTCAGTTTTGAAGCCCAGTGCAGGCCATAAGTTGGTTGAAATTTAAGATAGAATATGGGATAGCTATGAAGAGGATCAATTTCTTCAGAAACAATGTGCATGGATCCATAATTAAATAATTCCTAAGTGTAAGGCCAAGAATTTTTTATTTTTCTGTGCCTCGGGCTATCCCCTTGGCGATTGATCTTATTGCGGTCGATGCCAGACGAATGCGGATATCACAAGCACAGCGAAGTCATGTAAGACCACCAGCTTTCAAAGTCGAGAAACTGCAATCGCAAGACTCCGCTAAAACATTTGTTGATAGCATTTGCCTCAAGCTCTTTGAAAATCCTAGGCCCCATACACAAACGGAAATGTTAGAAACCTCTGGTTTGACGATGAATGCAGGAACATGCAGCCAAGCAAGAATCATGTAAAGCTGTCCTGCATCGAAGGACGAGAGCTCCTTCTGAGCTATATGAGCAGAAAAGAAGGGGCTATACAGTAAGAATGGGAACTTGCAAATGTGAACATGGACAACTAGTAGCAGTCGTAGTCGTTGCTGACAATATAACTTATGCAGACAGACTATATAATGGCGATGCTGGTCAGAACGCTGCTATCTGGCAAAATTAACCCTTCACCCTGTACGAAGACAACAGAGAATTCCATCCTCCTGACCTAGATGTAGTGAAGTTGCTGCCTTATCGAAGCTTAAGAATAATAGAGCTGCTAACGCAGACTTACTCCATATTGTGCTACTTAAACCAAGAGGATATGATCTTGTTGGATAAGTATTTGCACCAGCTCATCTGTAAGATATGGTTAGGGGAAAACATGCCCAATGCAAGATAAGAGACTCTTTTGACTGTACCAACTATACAGAAATAATTCTCCTAAAGAGCGCCTATAAGGTTATTCCTTGGGTATTATGTAAGTTTATGAAACCATTCGCCATTTAAGCTGGTTCCGCTGGTGCAATTGCAGACCAAGAAAGTCCTCCATCGATCAAATATTCACACTACGGCAGAATTTGGAAAAGACCTGGGAATTTAAATCGATACTCACAATCTGTTTGATGTGAGGTTGATGTGAGCGAGTCTTCAGTGCAGTTTTCGTGAGTACTGAGGCAGATGTGGCCAAAATGTGTCTGACAATAATCGAGGGTAAAACAGAGGTTATGCTGTCATCAGAAGAGGAAGCACAACTTTGACGACCTGACCAGAACGTCACCTTTGGCAGTTGTAACTTCGAGGTAGTTAAGGACATCGCTTGCCCTAGCTCCGCAGTTATAAGCAATGAAATCAGAGCAGTATGCCGCAGAGCCCTTTCTAGTAAGACCAACGGTTTTTTACAAGACCTTTACCCGACTTTGCCGCTCTTCACAAACACTCTAAAGAGTCTCACGATCCCAAGGCAATCGACTTGACCGTGATACATTTTTCGAACCTAGCAAGTCGTGCAACAACCTTCAGCTGTTCTTCTATTACCAGAACGTAAGAGGATTGTGTTCTAAGACTAATATCCCCAATGTAAAAGAAGTTATTCCCTCCATCTATCAATGTTTTTCGGTATGACAGTGTCACACCTCCTACGATCGGTTCTCCTTCTTGAGTTGTTCTACTAGCTATTCACAATAGCTTTGACCCCTCTCGTTGCCACTTCGTCTTCTTCTAAGCTCGACTTTGTATCAGTTATCATAACTCTTACGCACAGATCCTTGTACTTCATGTGTTGCTATATTCTTCCTGCCCAACCTATCGAATCCTACCAGCTTGCTATTGATGCAATCGACGATTTGATTGATTTTTAAAACTCTCTTGATGATATCATTATCTTCGGCGAGTTTAATCTGCATCACCGGAAATGGACTCCATCGCTTCTAATCTCATTTCTACTGCGGAATGTCTTTTGTTGGATCGGTGAACTGACTACAGTTTATGTCAAGTTAGTGGGGTTTCCAACCAAGATATATGAAAAGGCAATTAGACCTTATTTTCTCAATTCCTCAGTGTCGTATTGTCCCCTATCTTCTTCTTCTTTCATTTTTCCTCTCCAGTCGCCTACCCCAGCAATTCTCTCCTTTTATAATTTTCACAAAGCTAATTGTCGTTCAATCAATACATATCTAAGCAGGGCTTCCTATCTACATATCTCTGGTCGATGCCCTCTCCATTTTCTACCGAGAAATATTCAAATCCATTTTCCTTCATGTACCATATTCCCGCCAAAAAACATGTTCTACATTCCCTCCTTGGTATAGTCGTAGACTTCGCTCTTTACGAAACAAAAGGGGCAAGTTATGAGCGGGATTGTGTCCCACCAATTCGCCTTCCTACTAATCAAACTATCTAGGTACAAATCTTCACTTCGTCGAGGTCTACAACTCTCTATCAACGCTACCTAAATAGTGCTCAAACCCATCTCATAGTTGTAATTTTTTCAATTTGTCAATTGAAAAACTTCCCCCATTTCTTTCGAAAACTGATCTTCAAGCTCCTACCATCGCCAACTTCTTGGTGCATTCTTCAAAGAACCATTTTCCAACAACTCCTTCGTACCAGATCCCTCTTACTTCAAGGACCTACCAAATCTCTCCCCATATCACTCAAGCTTTCGATCCTGCTGTTATTGAAGAAAAGTTACACAAAATTAAGAATGAATTTCTACCCGGGCTAGATGGCCTCCCCGCCCTTTCCCTTCAAAAATGCTCTTCCATATTTTCTCTCTCTCTTTCCTACCTATTTCGTCTAAACCTTACACAGGGATATTTCCTTTAGATTTGGACCTCATTTATAATCCCAATACACAGAAAGGGATCAAAGAATGAAGTTGCCAATTATCGTTCAATGCTAAAATCTCTCATATACCCAAACACTTCGAAAGCATTTTATAGTCCTTTATTTCCTCTAAACAACTTGGGTTTCTGAAAGGCAGATCAACTACCATAAGCCTAGCTGAAATGGAAAAAAAATCGATTTCCACTAAAGCTTTCGATAAGACATCTCTCAACAATTGCTCCTCTTCAAATTGTCTGCTCCCGGCTTTGAACCTCTTTCCTTAAAATGGATATCTTTCTACCTAGTAAGCAGATGTTATAGTATTCGGTTTAGATCCGCTCTTTCAGATCATTTCCTGGCCTCCTTTGGGGTTCCACAAGGCAGCAATCATGGTCCAATTTTATTCATTCTTACTAAAACGATGATAGAATGGTCATTAAACACTTCCCCATTTGTCTTTATGCTGACGACACATACCCTTTCCCATAACTCCACCATTCTTCAAAAAGACCTCGATCGGTTTTCAATTTGGGGCCTCAAATGCTGCTTAGAACTTAAGATGGCCAAATGCCAATCTATAACCTTCTCACGTAAATGCAAACAGTCTTCTCCCGGACTTTATTTTCCCTATGGTCAACCTATTCTCCTGGTTCAATCTTTTCAAGACTTTGGCTTATTATTCGACCGAGAGCTTAATTTTCGTTCGCACTTCGATAAGATGAGCCCTAAAGCCAACTCATTGCTTGGTTTGGACGGTGGTCCAAGGAATTTTCCAATTTGTAACTAGACCTCTCGATATCACTTTTGGTCGCTGCTTGCTTCAGTATGCCAGTCAAGCTTGGCCCCCTTTTCACTGAGTTCATGTTTCCCGAACCGTTGGTATTCAACCTCTATTCCTCCGATTTACTCTCAGTGAACTGCAATGGAACGACCCTGTAATCTCAGCCGACTGCTCATCCCTTTACAACTCTATTTCCTTCAACACCCGCCCACCGGTAGGGTCCACCATACCTGGTTCCAACCCACAAATCTCTCATATGCTCCGAAAGCTCAACTAAAACCCCTTCGTTTTTTATTTCAACCTAAACACTCCTCGTCTCAAACTAGATCTCATCCACCATTCCCTTGGTTTCTAGCTCTTGAGTCTTTTGTTTGTAAATAGGGGCCTCACCCCCCAAAAAATTATTAAAAACAATTAATCCGGGTCTGCCCTCTGCCGCAGAGGCTTGGGCCTTGTTGAAAGTAACTGCGTATGGTTTTCGGTATTGACGGAAAATAGAGAAGCATTTCCAACCAGAAGCTGTGCGGGCTGTGCAGGGACATCGGTCTTCTGATCCAGCTTCTGAAATGGCTGGGCCATGTACTCGAGGTAGAGGATGCCCGCCTGAAAGTATGTGGCGAGAAATCGAGGCTTGTAGGTTGATGCCCAGGTTCAAACAACTAATTCGTATTTTTTGTATCCACATTAACCACACAAGCTCTGTCCAATGTCCACTCTGCGGCATTGTCATTTCAATTTATTCCTTTAGCGTTTGAGAATCTTACGTTCACATGGGAAGGGAAAATTGCAGCAGGCATATTAAAGTCCTGAGGCATTTGATGGTAATAACTCTGGTAACAGCCTCAGGGACAGTCAGATTGAATTGAAATACCATCACATACCCATACACCCTGAAGGCACAGACTAATCCAATGGATTTATGTGTGGCTGAAGTCAACGATGTGGAAGAATGCGAATAAGAGAGTGTCCTATTCCAGCATCTTCTGTGGACGCAAAAAAAACGTCCAATTAGTATCGCTATCATAAAAAAGTTCGCTTTACATGGCCCATTAACCTCTAAAACTGGAATTGTAATGAATCACCTCATTTTAACTCTAATTTGTCATTGTTCCGTCACAGTAAACCCAGCACTGTGGGACTGCTGTCCCACAATCTTCGTACTAATATCTCAATTACGAGCCACACCATTCACCTTTGGCAGCATGGTACGTCTCAGTTCCGATTATGGAACTCGACATGAGATTCTCCAATCTCGTTGTTGCAACAGTCAACAGTCAACAGCCAACAAGCAACAGTCATAACCACTCCAATTCCTACCAAGTGGCACAATAGGCATTTATGACTGCCTTCCCATGATGCAAGAGGGTTTCGAGCCCAACCAGGCCAATCATCATATCCAAGCACGTGTGACACTTTTAATTCCCGCAACTTTCATTTCCTTCCCTTTGGTATTCTTCCGTCGATACGTGCCAACAGTGTTCTCTAGGTTAACACCAACTTGTAACCAAGAAGGTACTCGTACAACTTGACATGACCGACAACGATGAGGAGAACAACTACAATATCATACCACGGCGACTATGATGATGACGACGACGACGACGACGACGACGATTACGACGACGATGATGATGATGATGATGATGATGAGCAACAGTCGAACAAGAGAACAACTATCATCATCATCAATTATTGTCATTCTGTGTGTCGTTCCTGTGCAGAGGCAACAAACAATTAACCAAACAATAAAAGTTAATTGCTGCTGAAGCTTGGGATAGATGGCGCGGTACTTGTGCCCTTCTATTTACTATCACTACCAACACTGCCGCCACCGCCGCCAGGGACTCAAATGGGTTGGTATGACACACTGCCAAGACTGCTGAGAGTGCCAGGGTGACGAATGTGATGGCGACGCCGATTATAATTGAGGCTGCAATTAGATATTAGCTCAAGTGGACGAACAGATGTTGTCAGCGTTAGGCTTTTTATTTTTACCAGTTCTTTTTTTTTGGGGGCGAGGTTAATCATAGAAATGGCTTTCACCCGAGAATGTTTCCTAATTTCTTTCATTACGAAGAGTGGCACCGTTTTAATTAGGCTTAATGAAAGATGACGTTTTATGCTTAATTTTAATTGTGGACAGATAGACCGATAGACAGTCGAAGTTGGAGACTGCTCCTGCAATGCAGTAGAGACTCATAAAGTCATTCTATAATCTTAGATTTATATTGAGCAATTGTGTGGGCTTGATTAAGCCTGAGGGTGTCTATGGGCATATCACGATCGCGCACAGAGTTGTAGGTGGTCTAGAACTTACAGTTGGTTACTGTTTCCATGGCTTGTTTTCGTTGCATAAGTCGTTGTGAGGTTTGGTGGGATAAATAGAATTGTAAATGGTTCGGGTTCAGGGTCAGGTGACAGGAGTGGCACATGAATTGCCTCCGGCGTTGTATGCAAGGAAATGTCGCGAGCTTACCCTTGATTTCATGCATTAGTTCTACGATGTTGTTCAGTTGGATTGGAAACAATTCAGATTATCACTGGTCACGAGAAGTACTAATACCAGTCAGGCGGGTGGCATTTGTATTTAGTTCTAAGTGCCTCGTGATAGTACTAAGTTACTTATCAGGAATTGAGATAAATGAGATCCATCAGTCGGTAGAGAACCCAAGCATTCTGCAGTTGTCATCTTGGATAACACGCAGTTGATACACAATACACAAGACAAAGATCGGTTTATTTGCGGATTCTGAACGTCGAGACAAAGACGAAAGATTTGAGCTTTGAATATTTGTTATTCGCATTCGAATCCTTTGGACAGTAGCCGACAAACTAATTTGCGTCACGTCGACCATCATGTTACAATGTTTTCCTTGGGCTTCACTCTTCACGCGTAAGTTTTGAGATATGGAAAATACCAGTATAGGCACATTAAGCCTGACATTTTTAATGGTACCTTTGGTAATGAAGTACCATCCCGGGTCACAATGTTTCGCTAATTTTCCGAATCCAATTGTTGCCGTCGTTCGATCCAGAACAAATTTCGTGAAGGTCATCAAAAATCGGTTATTGTGCCAGAAAACATCGATGCTGCGCGGGAATTGCTACACGTGGTGTGACATTAATTCCACTCGCATGACCGAACAAGTGACACAAAGCTGATCAAGCATTGTTGTTCCATATCCACTCGTTATAGAGCATTTATTGAAAAATTCTGAACCTGAATTAAGTGAAACAGAAGAACGTTGTGCTACTGTCCGGAGTAAACTTGGCCCTCAAACAGCAAGCCTCAGCAAATAACAGCTGTGTCCAATGCGGCAATCCAAGTTGGTGAAGGTCCTCTTTATATGAGAGTTTGCTGTCCATTTTCTCAACAATACCACCCATCTCAGACATTGAATTCGTAGTCGTTTGACTAGACCGGTTTTGCTTTGCACCTTCAACAGTTCCTGAATCTCACTATAAGGCATAGTAGCTCTCTCTCAAAACTTATTCTAGAGCAGGGCTAGTTTAGTCTTACAAAAGAGGGCTCTATAACTCAATTGCCTCCTGAGGCTAATGCCGTTGGTGTTTGTAATTGGGGAGGTAGAGGAAGACTTTAACTACCTCGAAGCTATAACTGCCAATTGTGATGTTCCGCTTAACCCGTCGGAGAGGTGCGTAATTTTCTGATGAACTTTGCGTTTTAACCCTCGTTTATCGTCTGTGTCAGACTTTACCCTGGATATTGCTACTTTAATTTCGAGTAGCTAGTATGGACTAAGTTTTCTGTCGTCCTTGTTCAGGGTTAATGGTTCGTTCAGCTTGACAGCGATATTTTGACCTTCATCGACTGTATACAGCCTGCAGAAATAGCCTTTCCATATTCACAGCACCGACTGCGCCCCAACTACAAGTTGTCCATGTTCATTTTGGCATCAAATTAGATATTTCCTTGTAGCAACGCGTTAGGTAAAAATTCTTGCGGTCCCATGTGATTGTACCTTTTCAACGACCAACTCTGGTGGTCTTACTTTACTCGGTTGTGCTTGTCATATCTGCATTTTTACCCTGCCTTTAACAAGGTAATGATCCCAGTCTATGTTGGCTCCTCGGAGAGTCGGACATCTAAAATTCTGGAGGAGTGTCTTTCGTCGATCCTTATACAAGTGCTTTAATGGATGTTGAGATGTGGGAATCGCGCGCTAACTCCTAAAAGGCTAAGAATTTTGAAAATCACTTGGTGAGATGCAGGCAGTGTTTTCCGATGACCCGCTCAAAGACGGCTACCTTCGCACAACCTTGCGAAGGACACTGAGCAAATGTTAGGTCTAGAAGGTCGTAGATTTCGTTGTTGATTCTGTCTTCCTTTTTTATATTTCCTAAGTAAGCCTTGATGGGAATTGTCACGAGGCATTCATTAACATTCTGAAAGCTTAAGACTTTTTACTTTAGTTTCCCTCGAACAGCAAATCCCATCCAAGTAGCCGTTGTCTTCCTCCTATATAGCAGCTGCCACAGTTTCGAACATTGTCGTCCAAGTAGCTCTAAACTGTAGTGTAAGTAAGTCAAACTGACTAGAGCTGTGATAAAAGCACAATGAGAACTCTAGAAAAGTAAACTCCCAGATCTGAAGTTCGATAGATATGCGTAAATCACTTTTTAACCTTGCAAAAGGCTAGTTCCACACAGACTGCCCTTTATTCTGTAATCAACATGAGTCAAGAGGGTTCAGCATGGTGATCTTCCTTCACAGAAAGGAAGCCCTTTAACAAAACTGAATCTACATCGATATTAAGTCCTTTAGAGAGCCCAAGCATATTTTCTCGAGATATAATTAATTTCCGGCCAGTTCTCATCTGAACACTGTTGTTCCCTCGACGTCTCGTGTCATTTATTTTTCTGTAGCCGGCACAGTTATCAAAGACATTTTTCCAATAGCCCAATTGGAGCTACTCTGTTAAATGCTCATGGCCGCTTCTCAATAAAAACACCGTGAAAGAGCCTCAATTCACCAAAGTCATTCCCTGTAGCTGCTGCAAAAATGGGACCATAACTCACTTCCTCTACATTTGGACGGCACTCATCAACGTTAACATTGCGATCTTAGCAGTACCTGCAGGTCTAATATCTTAAATTTGTCATACCAAATGGTTGGTTCCCTGTGTATATCCCACAACACTGTGGCAGTTTGGTCATCAACAGAAGTGCTCCTCATCAAGGTCCACAATCAAACTGCCTACATACGTACACAATTATCGGTTGAGAAAGGAACTTAACTGAATACAAAATTGTTCCTACTAATCCCGCGGAATGCCTCTACCGCGCACCACCAAATGCATAGAATTGAAAATAAAAAATAAACATATTCTTCAGACTACAAATGAAGCCATCATCACCTTTAACGTTGTCCTTTTCCGGTTCGCTGCGACTTAACGTCACAAAAAGATGTCTAAAAATAAATCCTGTTGGCAGACAAATTACACAACGCAACCCATATGAGCACTCCCAACAGTTTTGTAGATCTAGATACGAGTATACCCAGAAATACAATTCCATTCCCACATACATAAGCTCACACTATAGAAAGCTCTAGTCGCCCCTAAATTGTCCTCTTCTCAGTTTCATGTTTTGTATCACTACAATTGGAATTATGCTTACCATTGTTGTCCCTTTGTTGTTACCTACAGCCTACAAAAAATACAAGAGAAGACAAGAACAAGCCCTATAACACCGAAAAGATCCAAATTCTATTCTATTCGTACTTAAATCCACCCCATTCCACCACTTAGACAAAACATTTTGACTGCTAACATAAAGCGGACAGCACACAGCACACACAAAACAGACAACAGCTACAGCCACAGCAACACAGAAACTACAATAGCCTTTAACTACCAAAGGTTATGCAATTAATTTTGTCCTTTTACGTCCTACGTCGCGCGCTTTTTACGGATTAAATCTTTTCCTATCTGCTTTAGCTACTCGACCCATCCACTCAAGTTAAAACGCATAGAGGACAACCGGAACAGGAACAGGGACAGAGAATAAAGAATAGAGAAGAGAATCAGGATTCAGGATACTTGTATGAGCAGAGCATACCTTTGAAAACGTCGTTCGTATTCATATGTGGATTTCCCACAGCAATTAAAAGTACCCCAAACTCTTACCACGCCTACGCAGTAATAGTGGCTATACATCCATATATCCACACATACTTGTATTGTATCCTTGCTTTGGTAAATGGTAAATGTATGTGTGCATTGTCCATAAAAAGGACGACGAAAATTAGATTGGGTGTGGTAGACCTTGATGCAGGAGACCGTATTATACGGGTGCATGGGACTGAAAATGAATGTTATTACACTTGGCTAAACAAAAAAGGACTTTTCTGTCAAAGGACATCCCTATTACACCCATCCGACACAGTAGAGTCGAGTCAAGTTGAGTTGGGTGAAGAAGAGCTGAAAAAAACCAGCAAAAAGAACAAGAAGCTGGTAATTTACTTTTAATCCTTAAAGACAAATCGACAAAATGCGGTCGTATTTTACCCCAGCCAACTGGTAAGGACCTTTGGTACTTTTTTTCTTTTTTCATCTTTTCATACCTAGGCATGTGCTGCTGCCGTGAAAGTTTTGACTTGGATATTTCGGCTTGGTCATAGTCATAAAGATCCTCCTTCATGCGAAAAAGTTACGTGCGTTGGTTTTGAATGTATGAAAATTGCAATGAAATGAAACAACAAAATCGATTTCTTTGTTTCTACGCAAATTTTGTTAAATGTGTAAGTATATCTGATTTAACTCAAGACATGTGATAAAAATGAGTCAAGGACACACGTTTTTAGTCCGTTTACATCCCTTTTTGTCGCGGCATTGTGGAAGTAAGAACTTAAGCACTAGCGATTCAAAGACAACAGCGAGTCCGTACGACTGTGTAGTGATATTTAGTCATCTCCCATCTCATTCAGCTTAAACTTAAAAGCAAGGCTATTAACCGATGCCAACAATGACCAGCAGAATCTGGGTCCTTTTAGATATTCATTCAGCTTTCAAGCTGAATTCACACGCATTAAAAAGAGGACAAACTACGAATAAAACAGAAAACACGGCAACAAAATTCCCTGCACAGGAAAGTGGAAGATTACGAGTAATGTCCTGTTTGCGCAACGGTATGTTAAGTGCCATTTATATGGGTGGTGGCAGCAGCACTGACAAAATGGGGCCGCAGTGTACGAGTATTCCTGCTGCAGACAAAAAAACAAAAATAAGGCTGAAGCAAATTTTTTAATGCTCTCGAATAATTGTTCAGAAAATTGATGCGAAAAGTTTTTCTGTTTCTTTAGAAAAATTTTTTTTCTTTTTATTTGAAAATAGGTGGGTGGATAAATGATTGAGGTGGGAGGATATTAAAAAAACGTTAAACGATGTCTCTTCGACCATCGTCATTTGCTTTAACTATTGCCATGCTAACGTTTCTGTGAAAAGATAGAGAATACGAATACTCGTAGGTACGGTGGGTATCTTTCTGCTAATCATTTCCTTTTGAAGCTCAGAAATGTTGAGAACGTTCATTTTTCGACGACAAACAGGAGGGCCAGAACCAAGACCAAGACCATGTACTCGTACAACGAGGACGATCGCAATCAATGCGATGAGTTAGCAGAATGTCCTTATCGTAAATGTTCCATTCACAGACGATGAAAAGTGGGCATGTTGGTTGTATGGGTATTGGTATGAAGATGAAGATGGGCATCCGTTTTGCATAGGAAGTGGGAGTCTTTAAATTATCTACTCGCTGATTGCTTAGTCATTTGAGTGTGTCCTTATGCTGTGTTGATGGTGAAACTGGGCGATGGTGGACCTGAGAAACTGCGAAACTGAGAAACTTTTCCGAATACGAATAGCAATGGTGTGGCCATTAAATTTTCGGTAGCTAGTGATAAGCGTCAGGACAGTTATTGAAAATTTGCCTCACTTCTCTGGAGGGCGTTGTTATTGTAATGGTAAAGCGGTAGCAAAGATAAAATTTATTTGTCATCGTTGTCACCGATGTTTTTTGGAGTCGTTTTCATCTTCGCTTGGATGGTTATTTAAGAGTTGGTTTGTGGACCATTGATGGTCTGGTTTATTGTTTAATTAGGAAATTAGGTAGATTGTTGCAAAGGAATTAGGGGGAGATTTAAAATATGGCAACGAATGACAAGGAGTCATTTTGCTATTCGATTTTTAGCAGTTTTTCTTCTTTTTTTTTCTTGTGAGAATCTATATAAAGTGCTTAGATAATTTGCAAAGACTTGTGATTTAACTCTTACTGCATTAAAAATTCTCAGCCGGAAGAAGGATACTTGTGAACGCTTCAATAAAAGAAGCTAATCTCTCCTTAAGTCAATTCAAATTCCACAATCTTTTTGATTTATGAATGTAATTTATCTCTATCAGGTGCAAACCTGGCTTCAGTCACATTATTGCGAATAGAATGAATTAGTTTCGTCCAGACAAGACACAATACTAACGTTCAGGAATTATCCAGATGGAATAAAGACATTGAAAATTGCATTCACTCTCACTTTGTGTAAGCCGTTTCGCCACACTTTGAGCTCAAGTTGTTTAAGGATTGTTCAGCATCTCGGTAGGATATCTAAAAGAAGACGTCGACAAACGCGTTTGCAACCAACCAACGGCAGCGCCCATAACTTGTTAATAGGCAATTAGCACTATCCTTTGAAGGGTCTGGTTCTCCAGGTGAATCGTGAACACGCGTAATTCAAATTAGGCTGAGGTTTGATGTAGCTGCTGATATACCTCAACTCCGCCGCTATCATTTGAGCTTCATACTTCTTATACATCTCCAAACACTACGATGCGTATGTCAAAGCCGGATGCAAGATTATCGTTTAATGCAAACCTTTCAGTTTAATATCATGTGCCGTCTGAAGGCTTGAGAAGTCGTCAATTTATAGGTCTTTTGTCGCTAAGTAAATGAGTAGTCTTTGCGGAACATCGATGTGCTGTTTCAGTAAATCTTGAATGACTAAGCAAATAATTACCACTTCGCGTTATAGTGTTACATTCTGACAATCTGATATAAATTATCGAACCCTTACACTGTCACAACCCTACGGAACACGTTCTATAGATCGATGAAGACGTATTTAGATATATATTTCTGGACATTGACTACAAGGGAGTTTGATTATATTGAGCTGTCGATTGCCTAAAACTCGCTCAAGTATGCGACATACGCTAATTGTGAATTGATACAGTTTCTCGTGTCGACTCTGGCTTTATAGGGCGGAACATCAGAAGGGCCTCTTAATTTAACAGAGGAAATCTTACTGCAAATTCTTTGTTAGGTAAAGTATTAAAATATTCTGTTTATCTACTGCAAACTTTGTTAAGAATGGTCGTTCTACGTCTTCTATCAATCAAGGCGATTGAATCTCCTGCAAAATTGTTTTTTGTTGAGCCAGAATCTTCAAAATATTTGACCGCTTGCTTGTACTTCCAAGTAGCACTCTTGTCACTCATTTATTGATTGCATAATTAATCTTGTAGGTCCCTACACACAGTCTCGTGGCATTATGGCTATGAAATGAATGGAGGTTGCCACAAATTCGTTGTTAGCTTATTTTCTCTATGATTCGCTGCTGCCGACACCGTCAAAGATAGTAGCCGTACGCATTGAACGATTGATTCCAGGAAGATGGAACTTATGATATACTGAGATGATAATACTCAGAATATTCCGAATACATTTTGCCAACAATTTGTTACGAAAGCATGCAGCAAGTAATCAACTAAACGCTATCCAACAGGAACGTATATCCACGGCCTCCATATCAGACCAGAAGTACACCAAATGCAGGATCGGGCGTAAGCTCTCGGCCTTGTTGAAGAGGATGAATTTGAAAAAAAAAAACTGAACACGCTCTAAGGACGATCTAGGCAAATCAGTCAATGCTCAGACAAAGGTTTGGAAAAACTCCTGCAAATCGACCGTCCCATGCTAAAACACAGATTTGCAGCGACAATTTAGGGAAACACGAAAACTTCTAAAAAAGTCACTTAAGACTAATTTGGACCAAGATACTCAGTGAAACTAATCAAAGTCATCGACTCACCTGTCGGAATTAGTGATCCTTAATCTCAGCTCACTATTAGCTCCTATCTTCGAAGCTGCAAGTGAGCTGAGTAGTAACACAAATACTGTAGCTGGACACATATATCGGTTGTAGTGTGTTGCTTCCGCTGTTACTTCCTTTCATGGCTATAAATCGCCTGGCACTGAAGAGAATCTTTATTCGCATACAAACCGTAAATTGTTACTTTACGCTCGCCAAGACTTTCAGACTACCTTCATACTAGAAGAGAATGGTCGTGCTTAATGTGCACAAAACTACTTCGCGAATGCAAACCCTATCCGAGATGCAACGGAAAATCCTGTGAGACTTCAAAACATGGTGACCAAAATTGATGGAGCACTAGACAAGAAGAGCATTGTGATCGACATTGAGGCTGCTTTCGACAACGCGGATTTTGACGGGATATGTAACTCGACCAGGCAATACTACATAGAACGATTCGTCTTCGACTTCGATAAGAGCGATTCTGGTGATTAAAACCCTGGCAGCGGATGCTCTGAGAAAAATAGTTAATGCCGGGATAAGCTGGAATATCCGTAAGGAGACGGCCTGTTTCCACTGCTACGATGCATGTTGGTTGACTGCCTAAACTAATCAATAACTCTGACGCCAATGTTCAGTCATATGCAAATGATTTAGCCGTACTGTCTGTTAGATCATACCTAGTTCTAAAGTGCAGGCAGCTCTAGACATGATAAGCAATTACTGCAATAGAAGTGGACTTTCAGTCAATTCTCTCTAAATTGAGGTAGTTTTCTTTACGAGAAGGGGAAAGGCGATAGGTGCTGCTCTGTCTAGTGTTAAAATGAAACACATTTCTTTAACAGAGCTAAGTATTTGGGTGTCATCCTGGATAGCAGACTTCTTCCACCTACATACGTCTCATTGAAAACCTCTATGGCCCTATCGCCTTTCTTATACGATAAAAGACCTTTCGACAAAACGTGGAGCATGTCATCAGGGAGGGTGAGGACGCTTTAACGAAAACACATTGCTGTTGCTGTTGCTTTGACAGATTGTAATGAACGGTATGTCTTGGCTGCATGGGGACTTCCCTATTATGCGCTGTTTTACAAGTGCTGACAATATTCGTACCATGGGCAACAATATCAAGGCTATCTCCCGCCTAAAGACAAGTGTTCCGTCTGATGGAACTCCTATTGCTGCCGAAGTACGACGTCGACTGTTTCGGGATTTTGTTCATCTAGAACCTGAGTTGGAAAGATCAAGAAATGTGTTCGGACTTTTACATGGTACTGGTGGCGGTGGCTTCAGGAGCACAACATTAGATTTCATGTTAGGAAAACAACTGTCAAGCGGAAGAATGGGAAGAAATTATATTCCGATGAATCGGTGGAAGGTGGAGGCGGGCTGGCCAACCTTTGAAATATTGTAAGTCCAAAAATGTTTGGCTTTTCTGAATGAACAATGGGAACACAGCATACGAGATATCTGATGAACTTGCTATGCAAGGCTGAGACTAGAGTTTATCAGTACGCAATCCTGCGTTACGACTGTCTGCCTCTTCATGTATGTATAACGTGCAGATGAGATGGTCTCAAGGGTCGAGAGACCAGATGTTTCCTTCCGTTTCTAAGGCGTTAGTGAATTTTTGGGTGTTCCTCAGGTTCATTTCTATTGGCGAAATACTGGGACACTATGCTTTTGTTAAACACTTAAATTTTCTAGATATAAGTGACACGATAACCTGCGGCGTTTGCTATGAAAGTAATAATGAAACCGCGAAATGTCCGTCCTTGAGGTACACGACAGTGGTGTGGTGTCTACTGGTTCCATTTCCACTTTATTACTAAACCGAGTACTGATTTACTCCGCAACACGGAACAATTTTATTAAAAGGAACATTCTTGGCGTAAACTGAATCAGTTCTTAGCCGGAGTGCAATTTATCGGTACGTTTCCTTATTTTTATAAAGCTGGCCCTTCTAAAACTAGAGCAGGCCTTTTAAACTTCTCTTGCATTTTTTCCTAGCCTAGAGTCTTCCATTATGTTCATGGTATTAAGGATCCACTCTCGCAAATTTAATGTCCAGTGAGGGCATTCGTCCTTTTTTATGTTCATTTATACGTCAGAAACTTTTACAGAAAAAGCTGCGTGCGTTATTCCAGCATACGGGTTTGGTGTTCACCGCTTCAGTTTGTAATTATTCTTACTTCGATTCGGTAAGGTGTCATATTTCTGTCCTTGAGTTTCCGCCTTTTTTCGATTGCTCACTACCTAATTGCAGAGTGTAGGCATCGACAATATCCCAGATTTATTCCAAGTTTTCTATTTAGTCTCTTAGCCATTGCCGTAAGGCGCACGGAATAGAGAATGAAGGATTTACACTGATGGTTCAAGCGATTAATATAAGACATAAACCAAGATGCTAGTTGTAGTTACATCAAAATTAAATATTGATGCCCGTCAATAGCGGATTTTTCACAAAACGTCTGTCACTGTTTTGGATCTCTTCACATCCGACTCATTCCTAAGATTACAACCACACCAACTGTCTTCATTTCACAGTACTACGAGTATGTATAAATCATGTTTCTCCTTCACGTTCAACCCCTAAATTCTCTAACGGCTTATAATTTCCAGTGAATGTCCAAGTGCATGCATAAATAAAAGGACAAACACTACATAATCCGTGCTGTCATAAAACCAAAATGTCAGCGTCATCTCTATATCCGTATCCGTAATTTCCCATTCATCTGTCTTGCCATGGATTCAATAAGCCACTTAAAAGGATTACTGCCGGACACACATATACCTACACGCCACGATAGACAATGCTTTAAGGCGTCGTCGGTCGATCGTCGCGGTGGTCGCCATCGTGACTAAAGTGGGATTAACCGCGACTAAATCTCACAAATCAGATGCATTATGTGGTTTAGATAATATTCCTGTTTTAATTATTACTTTCGCTAATTACGAACATCACAGAAAGGAGGAAGGGCCGCCGCTGGGAGGTGTATGTTTTTTTTTTTTTGTTTCTGGAAAGGGAAGAGGCGACCACCAACGCTGCTGTCCTTTCTGGGCAATTGTCATGTTAATCCCTCGTCTCTCAAGAGAATGAGAAGGCAATTGACGGGCTTAAGTTTTCACGCGTAATCTCAAACCATGCGTAGGATTAAGGAATACATAGTCCGGGGAGCTGGTACAAATAGCACCCGGGGGTGGTATGAGATAAGCGCTCCTGGCCTAAGTCCTTTAATGGCATGTTATTCACAATAAAAATAAAATATAAAAATAAAAACCAAGTAGGATTCAAAGAAATGCAATTACTTAGTATCTCTGCGGGATAACGGCCAAAAAATATCTACAAACATACATACAATGCATACAAGCGAGTATATCAAGAAAATACATCACTTAGGGATTAAAGGAGGAAGTCATAAGATATACGACTTATGGACTGGGACACAAAAACACAAAGCCGTCACTGCTAATTGCACGCACAGGTAGTTTCGATTGACTTGCATTTTCAAGAGATCAACCTGATTTGTGAAGTCTCACAGAAGGACAATAGATCTCTTTAAGGAGGAATTCGTCAGCAATACAAATTTATAATTTTGTTTCGAAAACATAACCTGAATGTGGAGGGATATAGACGTCCCGCAGGAATTTCGTAGAAGAAGTGTGCATGATTTTCAGAGTATCTAGGGTAAGATCTCTAGACGGAATTGCTCTGGTTTTTTCAGAAATAGACATGGGAACGTCGCTGGGATTGACAAGTGCAAATCACTTTTTAATGAGACTAAAATGAGCAGATTCACTTTTTGTAGGAGATACAGACATTTATTCTTACAAATAAGCCGAGGAACAGCAGGTACATAAATATGATTTGAGTGACGACTGTCAACATACGTATTCGTCAAGGTTGCACAAGTAGTATCGGCAAGTTTAAGTTAGACTGCATCGGAGATAGAATGGAATCTGAATGTCTTGACACTAAAAGCTGAGGAGCTTCGAGAAAACGTTACCACAAATTCAACTGCGGCTTTCCGATATTTATCAATAAAAAGCGCAAAAATGATTTTTCTATTGACGAAAGGTATAGGACAGTTGCTTATTCTTTACTCTACAAAATCTGTGCGTGTAATTCGTGGTGGCTCGCGTTACGAAGCATACAATTCAATTGTCCAGTTGTCATTGATCTTTAATTTGACTCTATTTTGAGAGCAGGTTCTAGCCTGGATCTTCTCAAGTTGATCGAAAATAGCGTTGCAGACTACGTTCCCATGAAACCACCACCAACATTCTGCAGTACGCTGAGTTTTACATAGTCCGACGCGAGCACAACTCGACGAACTGCAGTGGATACGCAGGTTTTGACGAATAAACTGTTCAGATGGGGCAAACAGCGGCGTTAAAGGCATAAACCATCTCATTTGTGCTACTTAAATATATTCTAAGTCCAGGTCATATGAGGATTTTTTCGTCAGTATAGAGATGTTGACGCAAGAGTTGCAAGCAAACAACGTCCACAGTAATATCCTGGCACTACCTTCTGAAGGCGGTTGGGGGTTCTACCTGACCACGTAAAATACTATATGAAGTAAAAACCAACCTCGGGTGTGGATGTACTTAATGGTCCTAACCCCAGTGATGAAGAAGCTTACACCGGCTTTAAGATTTTCACTTTAAGTGATTGGATCATTAACAATGGTACAGGACGAACAAAGAAACACTGTGATATTGCTATAGAGAGCACAACTAGCGCTTATTTGGTTGTGGATTTGTTATCAGAGCAAGATTTTGGCAAGAAATCTTCAACTTGAGGCATCCGAATTAACACCTAATTACAAGTACAATCCACATTAAGGCTAAACTCGACAACATAAGTCTTTATCAACAAAAGATAAAGACGATCTTCCCAAGTGTCCAAGGCATGACATCGAGATCGTCCTTGATATTTTAACGCATCAAAGAAAAGCCTCTATGACAGTACGTTTGGATAATACAACACCAGCACCGAAAATGGACCATGGACCGTCTCCAGATGATATAGCCATGGGACGAAATGTCATCACACGTTTCCTACATCCCCAAAGGTACCTGATTGATAACCTTCCGATTGATGCAAGTATTCTAGAATATCCGAGTATTCCGAGGGGGGCGCATGGACTGAGTTCACCACCTTGTTGTTTCCTATATGCGAATACGAGTATCCCGCACGACAGAACAAAAATAATCGCAAAGTACTTTTCTGGTCGAGTCTCCCAAAACTTTTCGAGAAGTTCTATGCTGCCAGGACCAAGAGCAAGAAACTAGTTGTGAAAACCTCAGTAAGACATTACAGACGCCACACCTGGTGTACTAGGTTTCATTAGGTTCAGAGACGCGAAGACTCTAGGGAAGCGCATACAAGCCGGTGCTGCGAAGAAGGACGTAGGTTCCTCAGAAACTCTATGAGCCTAGGAGAGGAGAGAAACATCGGCTCCTCAGAAAGAAAGAAACGTTATCAATGGAGGCGCTCGCTGTGTATAAAATTAGCTAATGACACCACCGGAGTGTTTGTTGTCAGAAAAAAATATTGAGGAAGGGTTTAGCTTACTTATTAACGGGTTTACTTACCTAACGAGCTCCCGACCCGTGAGGAGTCTCTGCCTGAGACACAACAGCCTCACACTCCCTTCAGTCCGCGGGCTGTGAATCGAAGACCCTCTTTGCTGGAGCATTATTGCCCATTCGCACCATGTGGCCGAGTATAGTCGACGTGTTTTAGCTTCCACATTTTGATACAGTTCATAGAGTTCGCAGTTGTATCTTTTCTTCTATTTGACCTCCTCGCATACGAGACCAAATATTCGACGAAGAATTTTTCTCTCGAAAGTGTTCAGCCTCTGCTCTGCTTTACTACTTATCGTCCAGCACTCGATTCCATAGAGTAGAAGTGGCAGGATCAATGTTTTAAGTTCTGAACCCATTTGTTTCAAAAAACCGAAGTAGCACGGGTGCCCTAGGGTAAGTCGTAAATTTGATGTTTACTCTAAGAACGTTTCTTGTGTTTAACGTAAGTACCTGCCATGTGGGCTTAAACTTACGGGATGCCCATACATCCATGAGAGCAAGGATACGCCTTGCCATCGCTCACCGTCAATCCACTGATACCAATTCGGAACTGTGTTGCCGGCACAAGTTCCACCCTTGGTAAGAGTCGAGGACGACCTAAAACCTCTTACTTCTCTTAGGGTCGCAGCACCCAGTACTTATTGCAACTCTACATTGGGCCGAAACGCTTCCCGCGATTTTGGGCTTAAACCACAGCCACCATGACGCTCCCACAAGGGGGCCTACTTCTAACAAGTCCGGTCCGGACCGAGATTCGGGGGACTCTAAGGTAGAAGTTACTGTTGTCAACAGTGTGGAGCTCAAGAGGATGCATGTTGTAATATGCGGCTGTGAAGTCGCTGAAAGGCTTATGAGTCTCGACTTATACTTAAGTCTTAAGACTTATACTTCTGCTACTTAATCAGAAGCGGCGAAGATGTGTTTAGTGGCAAATGAGGGTAAAACAAAGTATGTACATCGTTTTGACGGCAAACTGCGTTATAAATTCAAACCATGGCACGATATTGCCTCTTGCCAATCCTTTTCATTAAAAACGAACAAAAAAAAAAACTCCTTCGTCCCCATCTTATCATATAACTAGCGCGGAAGCACGGGCTTTATTCAAATCAGGCGAAAGTGCCCTTGGTCGTTACAGAGAAAAGTACTTCGAGTGACCATATAAACGGTGATATCAGACGCATTCTCGCATATATCATAGATTTAGGAACAAGTGCTAATTTTCACTACTGGAGGCCATTCCATTTCCTAAAAGCTACATCCTCGTTAAGAGCTCTTCAAGTTCGAGGTATTTCGGTTTTGGTTTTCCTCCTTTCCTCCCAATGTACGAAAATTCTCCTCAGCTCGGCTATCTTGGATGTTTATCAGTTTAGCGATTGCCTAGCATTCCTTGGACTCCATTCTCCAGGTTTAGAAGCCTCAACTCCAGACATTTTCGGAATCAAACTGTGACTCTGTTTATTACTATCAATCTAGGGTGGTTGAGCCAAGAAGAGTTTCCTTTGTTACAGCAGCTAAATGGTTCTTTTAAAGTACGCAGTCATAAATCGATGTCATCTAAACTCTTTGCTAAGACCGTCTCAGCCCCTTAACACTGATCACAATGGCAATATTCGCTCTAATTCCCACGAACTCAACTTGCGATTAAGTGAAATTTATGTGAAATATATCGGCTCCGTCCCCATCTTTCCTGGACAATCACCCCCAAATCCTATTAAAGATCCATCGCTGCAACTCTCACCCTCGATTCCGTAAGTCAATTGTTTCATTTTCATCGATTAAATAATTAATCCAATTTAATTTCAATTTTCCTCCACGATAAACCAATACCCGACGATGAAGGGAATAATATCACCGTCGACATCGGGTCACCAAGTCTTTTTCCCTGTCACCGTTTTCTTTCTTTCGAAAACAACAGCTAAGCCTGCGGATAAAATAAAAGACGAAGGAAAGCGCAAGTAAATAACACCTAGAGAAACCCAACAGAAATCTATTGTACAAAGCTGACACTATCCAGGTTGACAAGACCAAAAGTATCATCCAAGAATCCTCCTCCACCACCACCTTTGAATTCGAAATTGCTGGACATTCAACTTTATAGACTGCAGCACCTCTCTCACCAACCAAGTTGTCTAAGGTGGTTTACTTGTCAGATAAGGTATGGAAAGTTTCTCTCATGTCAGCAGGATGAAGTAGAAGAAAAGGTTTCTACTTCCTCCAAGACTTCAACTGTCCCTTAACGGTAATCTCATTACAATAATGGGAACAATTGATTTTTGAATAGATACAGACATTGGTGTGGACACCTTTACTACGAGGCGGATAGAGACGTTTTCGAGGGAAGGACGAGGTTGAGTCGAATTATTAAAACGGTATCTAGTCAATAACAACGGCAGGTTGACAAGCTCCTTCCGTTGAAGACCGTTTTCTGATTTTCTTTTTTTTTTTTAATTTCGGTAATGCAGGAAACTTTTTTGGATTTACCTTTGTGATTCTATTAAATTGGTCCCATGGCAGGAAAAGCTGGGTTATGAATGAGAAGAACTAGGGCAAGGACATCCCAATGCCATCAGGGTAAATACGAGTACATACATTCAAAGCTACGGTCTGTACGTTTTGTTTCCAATTTGACGTCGTTGGCTGAATTGAATGTAGGCAACCAGAGAGTGACCACTCAAGGTGGTGGGGTTTAAAGTGTTTGGTGTTTGAAAGGGGAAATGTTTAAAAAGCGGAAGTCATTCAATTGGAGGGATTTGAAAATAAAATGTGTGTATTGCTCGCATAAGGCCTCTGAAGGTTTTTAATATTTCGAAAGTCTTTAACGACACGAACATGGGTGGGATTGGTGGTGTGTCTTTGGAAGCGAATCCCAAACAGTATAAGCTTGACAGGACTTTCCTTTACATGCAAATCACCAACATTTGTTCAACACATCCCTGATCCTTTCAGTTCTGCTTTATGGCATCGATTATTGGATGATAAGGGGAAAGACCGAGCTGTCATTGAAGTCGTACTACGATAAACAAAGTCCATCTGCGTTAGTGCTTCACGCAGTAGAAAGGGTAATCGCGAACTCTATTAGCTCTACCAGGATGTAGGATGTAGTCGAAAAAGTTGAGATATGGACGGATATTACGAGGGTGGAACAATCTCTCTGAATTTTCTCCACTATATTTTTCAATAGACTATGACACGACAATTTTGTGTGCTCAATTCTGAAGGATTGTTTGGCATTTTTCAACAGCAATTTGCAAGAGTAGATCCATGGATCCATCACAACACACCTGAGATCAAGCAGCAGATGGAACAGTGGGTTTCTTCTGACGAATCGGCGCCGAAGAAGATCAAAGTGGATCTGCTTGAAACAAGGTCATGGAGACATCTCTTTGGGTAACTCACATCGACGACCTTCAAGAGAGAAAAACCAATAATCAGCGAATGTGTTCCCAACTTTTTGGATCGATTCAACGACAAAGAAGCAAGTGTTCTACCAGCTAGACAATGCATGGATGCACATGTGCAAAGTCACCATGGCGACTTTGTCAACGAATTACTCCCTCGTTCACCATATTCTCCGGATTCCATCCCCAGGGACTATTCTCTATTTCCAAGCCAGAGGAAATGAGTCGAAGGAAATGGAGCGATGAAATAACCGGCCAAACAAACGTCTACATTGAGGACCTCGACAAATCTTCTTGTTTGGGATGTACGCGTCCCTGTTGGAAAAACTATCGTCATTCAAAAAGTCTCAGCTTTATTGATCCAACCTCGAACATTGGGTCGGCCACATCAACCAAAATCCTTTGGTGAGTATGCTATTGCTAAGTAGAGGTTTAAAATTACAAATCAAGAAAGACAGAATCACCGGTTTCAGTAACGATCGTAACTGGCAGAATGTTTTGCAGAAGGTATTTCTTGGAAGGCGACTGTGTTTCAGATAGAGACATTCCTTAACGGCCACTTAAATAAGTTACTAAGTCAAAGCATTATACAACTTTAGAAGCGACAATGATCTCTATGCATTTTTTTTTCCAATCCATTCAAGAGCCCATTCCGTAAACTCCTGTCGCAAGCTTTAGATTCTGCAGATTTAGTTTGGGATTGACGTTGAATTGAAAATTGCTAATACACCGCCACACTTTCGCCCACAGTTTCTACAGCTTTTGCTGTACGCACATCACGGGGACGTGTTGTTAGCTTTGTGTCATTAAGAGCATATGCGGTACGAAACATGAAAAATTACGTAAATTTGCTAAAGGCAGTCAAAATTATTAGAAATTCTGTTTCATCCTCTATCTCAATTCTCATTTATAGTAACATTCCAGCTGTCAGCTTTTCACACCCAATCTACTCCCTGTGCCCTTCGTAGCCAACTCAACGCTTTCAAATTGTGTCAGGTCTTGAAAGCGATAATAAGCCGTCACCTCATGCAATAGCTCATACAAAAACTTCTCTAATACTGGTAGTACGGTTTTCGTTATACAAGGTTCTACTGGGGGTTTGAAAGCAGGTGTCTACGAGAAAAGAAACCAAAGTCCTTTTGTCGGGCCTTGGGGTAAAATTTATTTTTAAGTTGACATGAAGGAGACCAAATACTCTGTAAACTCAGGAATTCTACAGTTTCCTAAAAACAAGTTAAGACGATTTGTTTAGCCTTGCTGCCTCCTATGTTGACAGGAATCTTTTTAGAGTGTAAACAAGAATGAAACAAAAACTATAATGTACGAGTTGTGAAGCTTGGGTAGATTTTAATGCGTTGGTCTTGAAGGTATCGAGTATTGGATGAGTTATTTCCCAACAGATCGCATAGCCAAGAATCCTTGCATTCCTCAATTCAGGCAGAAAACCTTCCTATAAGGAAAGAAGGTGAACGATGACTTTCTTGCTCTTTTTTTACCATTCAATGCTCAGGTGTTTGGCACGATGGTTGGTCCTATCTGAAACCTCAAGGTACCACAATAATATCAATCAGTTATTGTTTCTCAAATGATTGTCGTATTCTTCTACGTCGACATATTGAAATTTACTAAAATATTTCAAATAAACGTACGAGTATTTCTCGTCATTTTCTGGTCGATCATAGCCTTACACGGTTCTGCACATACAGAACTTACAAACCTCAACAAATAAACCTCTCCAGTTAGTTCGGTCTTTGACCAACTCTTTCCAGTTCCGCAGTTAAAGTGCCCTTTCCACTTTTGAGCATCATCTAAAGCCGGGTCTTCAAACCTTTGCCCACCAGGGCGCTATTATCCGTTCAGTGTATATATCCTAGCCATCTGAGAACTCAGCAAAAGATCTAGATGTCAGTGTACATCTCGTAGAGTTCGTTGTTATATCTTCTCCTACAAAGAATCATAGGTTGGAAACGACAAAAATGTCTTTATCCGCCCTAGTTACATATGTGCAAACACCAGCACCATTGCCAGCACCAGGCGATGAATTTGACACGTTTATCCGGTCGATTACAAAAAATAATTAATTATTTCACAATTTCCTGGAAACACCTCAATTCGGTCGGTGTATTCCCAGAAAATATGTGCAATTGCAAAATCGCTGACATTACGTCTGCCGATTAACAACCCAGAAAATTGAATGTAATAAATAGAGGCGAACTACACGAAATGTGTGTAGTATCCCGTGTTAAGTCTTACAATAAGTTTTTTTGATAATAAACGTTCCTAGTTACCAGTGATTTTGTTGTTTTTTTTTTTATAATCCGCTCAAACCCCGTTTATGTTATTCCCTCGGTTACATCCATACTTATTCGCCATATCGTTGGATTGGGATATCAATGATCTCCTTAGGGCTTCCTGATAAAGCGTTATTATCGGACTCCCTTTTTAGGCCCAAGAAACAGTGATTAGTGTAACTGTTAGTCTCATTTCTGACGAGGTGTCATTATCAGAGTTGGAATTGGACCCTAGGTAGACAAAATCCCTAACTACCACAAAGTGAAAGCTGTCTAATATGACATTCCGTATGTCCCTTCTTCTCGATAGCATATATTTGGTTGAATTCATTCATTGAGAGCTAAACCCATCTTTACCGCTTCTACATATTTCAATACTTGTGTATGTCTGCAAGTTCCACACAGTTTCCTCATATATGAGTACAAGAAAATGCAAGTGCATCACCTTGTCTAAGGCATTTTCTGATGTCAATTGCCTTGGTATCTATCTGAACCTCCCAAGTTTTCTTTAAGATCTCTCGGAATGTCAATATTTTACCAATTTTGGATTTACCAGGCCTAGAACTGAAGTAACAGAGAGGGCCTGATCAGATCGTCGACAAATAGTTTCTGGCATTCACATAATACCGCAGACAGCATCTTGGAGATGGTGTTGGTTAGGATGATGTTGGGATTTCATTCATCAGATATGGTTTCCTCCAAACTGATCTTGGAAATTAATTGGTGTGAACGACTCTACCAAGTCATCAATCATCTAATGCTAGGCAGGTAGCCCGTTCCTCCTGCTCTTGGTATACATAAGCCTTAATACTGCTATATTTACTTCAATTTGGTTGGGTTAACAAAAATCTTGGCTTTCATCGCCCAAGACTAATGGTTCGTTCTGCCTTGCGAATTATTTCGGGTCATAGTTTTCCATCTCCGCAGCACCGACTGGTTTTCCTTGCTAATCTCAACAGGTTTCGATTCAGACCTTGATGGCTTGGAACAGTAAAACGCCTCCATTTCTTCGATCTTGCTAGTAGTGTAAAGGAGCCACTGGCGTTCTTCCTTCCATAGAATTCATGCAGCTGATCGGGTGAAAGCCTGCACATCATAATCTTCAGAACTTAATAAAGTTTATAAAGCTTGAGGAATACGATATCGGCAAAGGTTCTGGCGGCATTTGCAATCGCAGGACTATTAATTTTTTCACAGTATATAAGTACTGTTGTTGTGGCATCTAAGATAACCTTGGCTACAAGTAAATAGTGCTCCGAGTTTACATCGGCGGACATTTGCTTCAGATGGCGGGAGAATGTGAATGTTGCACTTTTTATTCGTACCCACATAAGAGGACAAGCCTCATCAAGACTAATGTAGAACATAATGGGGTCTGCGAAGATATTTGTGAGTATTTTTCCATGTTGATCTGGAATGCTGAATGGATAATTTGCTGTTACTACTTCATACTCGTCTTCCTACTTTCAATTTTTTATTGGTTTTCTTGTGCCGGGGACTGACCCTACATCAAAAACGTAAATAGTACAAGAATATCTAGATGTGCTACGCCTATTCAATTTGTGCACCTTCCAAAGCAATTCATTTCTTCTTGGGTCCACCCCTCAACAAGGCTCCACCAATCAGCTGAAAACCTTCACCCAACATTGTCTGGATGTACACATAATTTTCATGGCTTACCGTACGGCAGGACCAAATTTAATAAAAATAACTTTTATCACCACAAAGTCCAACACTACCCTATGTGCTCTGTTACCCTGTAATCATTTAATTTAAATTGGATCGCCCTTAATCGCAGTTCTATTACCATATCATTATCGAACCCTCCAATCTTACCTAGGTCCTACACAAATGTTGCTGTAATTTCATCAAATCTCGCCGATTAAACATTCATAATCAAATTGCTGTCATATGACCGTAACGGTGCTATCACTAAACCTATAATCTGTTCCCGGTCCCGCACATCACTAGTTGTCCACTGCCCATGACCTTCTAATTAAATTCCAAAAATATGACAATTTACCGCTGCATTTATGCATTTTTAATTCTCCAGCTCCGATTGGGAGAGTCCCTTTGCTAAACGTCCCATTCAATTGAAAACCGTCACAACATATCCAAATATGTAGATGAATACGAGAATCTAGATACATTTATATGCACACGTTACCGTATATAAGCGTATTCCCCGGAAACAATTAGAAAATTTTCAACAAAAACGAAAAACCACCCACCTTAGGTCATGTATCTATAACTCACCACGGCTCATGGAAAAAAAAGAAGAAAAAACCACAGAAAGGCTATAACAAAACAATTACACCGAATAGCTGGGCTGTCCTGGCTTGGCTTACGGTGGAGCAATTATGCAATTACTTAATTCGATATTCCTAGGACGCGATATCCTTTGCGGGTTCCATGTTATACTAGTACATGAGAGAGTATCTGGAGTACGAATAAGACTGCTTTAATATGAATTATATAACAAAATTTTATGAGGTTTTCTGTTTCTAGTAGAAATGGTTCTACTACTGACAGCGGCTGGACTGGAAAAGCTAAATTGAACTTTGTCCTGGCCTCATGAAACAATTCTCAAGCGATTCGCATGCCGCATGAAATCCCATCAGAGACACTCAACTCGACGTTCATTGTGCATACAATTCTACCCTTGCTCGTAGTTTAAACTACATAGCCGCCCATCATCTAGGCAATACTCGGTGGTATGAGAGGCAACAACACTGGCCCAGTTGATGTGGCAAGCAACCATCACAATTCCTTGGGGAATCAGACTGTAAAGCATTTCAATTATTTTATATCCTTGTAACGGTCTCGTCAATTATGACTTTTATTTCCATTCGCGCTGCCGGTCTACTCTCGTAAACTGCCATAAATGGGGAAATTACCACAGAGCAACTGAAAAGTCAGGATTTTGCAGCAACGAATACAAGAAATGTGATTAAAGCGGTGCTAGTGCTGCAGTCACGCAAAGTGGAATAAGTGCAATGTCCTGGTGCTGTAGCTAGTGCTGGGTGTCGGTTTTGTTTGCTGGTACTTTGGACGCACTAGAACGTCAAATGCATGCCACACAATACGTCACAACAACTTGAAAACCAAGTGAGTGAATGGTTTCTTTCGTGTGCTCTATGACACATGGTCCTTCGGAGAAAGAAAGTCAGCTTAGGGTTAGGCTAGCTGGCCTGATTCCTTCGATGAAGAGTTGGAGGTTACATTCAAATAAATAAATTTTTATGATCCCTTCCAAGGATATTAAAATGAATTTGTTGGGTGGTAAATTGTCAACAAAAATATCATACGAGTATGTAGTTAGTTGTGGCCATGGAAAGAGCGTTGCCACTGCAGAGGTTTGATTGCGATTTACGTATTTTCTGACTAAGCAGACTTTTCTTAAACTGTCGAGATACAAACTATGCTGGGAGGACAAAATTTAACGATTCGTTCTCTCAAAACTCGTAGAAGCAACCAATGCTTAAGCTTATTTTAGGAGCAGCCGATCTTTATTTCAGGGATCGTTGCTTCAAGTGATCTTAAGCGCAATCTTTCAAGTGATCTTGAAGATGTTCTTTTTGGTAAAATTGACACATTGAAGGTAGTAAGTATACGACAAAGTAGGAAACCGAGTGGACACCGCCAAAAATAGCAATTTTCTTATTAAAAATCACTGCTCCTCTGGCCACTATTTTCACCATTTTTCAGTGGCAACTCTGGGTGGCAGAAGCACTCAATGCAAATGTCAAACATTCGCAAACTGTTGTTTCGGTTAATTTATAGCCCATAATAGCAGCACAGTTTTTGTATGAGAGCCAGATACCCACACGAGGTAACATATCCTTTTTCTTCCGAATGTCTCAATGCGAGAGTGAGCTGGCTAAAACAAAAGAAAAAAGGAAATAGAACACAGAAGCGCAAACAGATTGCTACCTGATGTTGAAAATTGCCTGCAATAAAACGCTATAAATCAGGCAAACATACAAGGATACCCAAACATTTCCTTATAGCCCTTCGTATAGCCTTTCTATGGAACTTTGCTACTACTCCAAAGTCGAGAATCGGGGACAAAACAAAAAAAACAAAAAAAAAAAAGGATTCGCATTGTTTTTATGAGATCCTTTTCATCTTCTCCACTTTGCATCAAAAATTATTTATAACGGGCAATAATCCAGTTCATATACGAGACAAATGTAGCTCACAGGACTCATTCAGCTACAGGGTACATACCTGTGTGTATGCTGTTGGTAGCAGTCCTACTAAGGCGACATGTGATGGCAATAAATTTGTCAACATACCTGGGAACAAAGTAAATTGTGAGTTGAATCCTTTTCCTATTTTTATTCATTTTTTTTTTTTCATCACACTTTCCATGTTCGTCCTGGTGTTGCTTCTGTTCGGTTTTGATGTCACTCTTCGGGTGACTTTTGCACCTAGTTTTGGCCTGAGGATAGAGGTAAGACCGTGCCTTCTGCAGACCGGAAATAAATTCGATTGTCAGGTGATGATGCGCGATGTTGGAATCATAATCATGGTGTCGAGGGGGAGTATGAAATTTATGGAAGCCCATTTGGAGTAGCAATAGGCTGAGCTGACGAAGCTCTGTACAGATTCGTTTTTTTTTTTTTTTTTTTTTTTCCTTCAAGACTGAAGGAAACCTACTCGTAGTTACGGGTGAAAAATGACGTAAAGGGTTCTGATTAAGCGATGCGATGTGACGTGATATGTGCTGGGTAAATTGCGCTAATTACGCCGGCTGTCTTCAAGTGAGTGATGGAAGTTACTTTTCCTTCTTTAAAGAAAAAATGCGGTGTGACATATCCTGGTGAAGAAGAGATGGATGTGATTGAAGAGGACAGGGATTTATACATTGGGAAGGGCATTTGGCAGTAATTGATGTTGTCTGATGTGACTTGAAGGTGTGAAATTACGGCTATTGGATGCTATTTGTGGAATAAATAAAAAAAAGCTCAGATTTTAGTGCTCCTGTGTGAATTTTTTATATGAGTCCGTCTTGGCATTTGTGCACAGGATATCGTATTTGATTTCTTGCGGAAGCGAGAGGCTTCTTCAAAGTCAGAACATTGAATTCTCCAAGTGTGATATTGCGTACCAAAACTTCGTGACTTTCGAAAAATGGCTTATTCTGGAGTTTGATTTTAGCAGGCACTTGTCGCAACACTCAGCATCCTTATAGATTGATACATCAACAAATATCGAAAATTATTTATGCATGCAACGCCGGAAAAAACGAAACGTTCTTAAGAACGGCTTGTGCTGATGGACACATGAAGTCTAAACAGTGACCAGAAATCGCTATCAAAAGATTCTCTACATCGAGAGACATGATATGGAAATTCTTCACACTAATATCAGAGTTGTTACTGATGAATCTTTACAAAACATCAGAAAGACCTCCTGTAGAAGCAATGCTATCGAAGCCCCTAGACTGCTATATAGAACTCCAAGATGGTAAATATGCTAAGGCCCTCAGTTGTTTTACCAATATTGTGCTGGAAGATCTTAATGATAGACTGGGTAAGGGAGCCGCTTTTGAGCAGCACATCGAAAGACGCCGCCTGCATATCCCGACAATCGGTTCGGGTTTGTAGAATTTGTAACGTAGTCCCATTTCCCAGCATCCATAAACGGACTATCTCCTGATTATGCCAGCGCTTTAAAGCCTAAATGTAAGCCTGCGAAGATACGCAGATACGTAACGTCGACGGTTTCAGCTTTTGCACATCACTAGGACCACTTTAAGGAGGATTTTAAAGCAAGGCGTTCACATGTTTCCATACAAAGTGCAGTTGACTCAAAGGTTTTTCTAAATAGACCATCGTGAATTATGTCGTTCGAATGATTAGAATTGAGCCGAAATGAAGCACCATTACACGATGAGAAAGTGGTTGTTTGGGACGGTGTTTGCTCCAGAACCATCATTGAGCCATTTTTCTTTAAAGCTGTAGAGACCATCGATGGCAATTTTTATCGGTGGATGTTGGCAAACCTTGTGCATTCGCAATTGCGTGAAAAAGGTCTACAAGACTTCTGGTTCCAACAACGCTGCGTGCCAAACACTGAACTTTTTGAAGCAAAAATTTCTGTAACGTGTTGTTTCGTACAACGATTACATGGACAGGGCTTCAAGATCTTTAGATTTGGCTACTCGGACTTCTTTCTGTGGGGTTATTTAAAAAGAAAAGTTTATTTCAACATGCCGAAGGCTCTAGATGAACTCAGAAATAACATTCAAGCTGAAATAGCCACGATATCACCTAGACGTTGGCCAATATTAGAAAAATAGCCCAACTTTGTATCAGCAATCAAGGCGCTGATTTATCTATATTGTGCTCAAAATATAGCTCATTGTGAAAGTTCAAGCTGAATACAATAAAAACTTGCGGCATTACGAAATCTAATGCTTTTTTCTTCAAGTTATTAAACATTTATACAACGATACTCCAAATGGAGTATCCTGAGCTATGGTTCATCTGATTGGGAACATAAACCAGCTCATATGTAAGATATGGTAGGAGGAAAGTAGGTCATAGGTCATCGGCAAGAAAGCAGACCCCTTTTGACTGCGCCATTTATAGATTAAGAAGTCTCCCATGCATCGCCTCTAAAATCTTTTCTGCCGTATAATGTGAGAATCTGACCAATTAATGGAAACTCCGGTTTGTCCATATCAATTGGTCCATAACATCGATCAAATATTCACACTATGACAGATCTTGGAGAATATTTGGGGATTTCATATCGGCACTATTTGTCGACTTCAAAGCCGCATCTAACAGCGTACATAGGGACGTTCGTCCAACACCAATTTATAGTTTTGATGTGCCTACCAAGCACATCAGGATGATTATAAAGAATTCGAACCATCAATCTTCGAAACCATCAATCTTAAGAAAGGTTTTAGACAAGATAACAATCTGTCATGTGACTCTTAAAACATCGCTCTAAACAGAACCGTGCAAGATTTTCCAACCAACAAAAGAGGCATGATCTTGGCAGTTACAAGCAGTAAGGGCAGAAATCAGACGCAAAATTATACGACTCTTTTTATCACGGTCCTGCTCTATGAGTCAGAGATTTTGACCTTGTGAAAAGCCAATGGAGAATCACTAGCTGTTTCGAGGGAGAGATACTGCGTGAAATTTTCGGCAACGTTTATATTTACTGAGAATGAAGGAACTATATGGGATATACAGCGGGTCATGAACGGGCCATGTTGAACGAATGGATCCAAAGGGTCTTCGAGTTCAAGGTCAAGGCACGGCTCAGCAGGGGACGACCGTATAGAATGCGGCACCGGAGGCAGCGGAGGACTGTAGGACCATCTAAGACCATCTAGAACAAGAACATATTGCATTGGGGCTGTACTAACTATCATTTGAGCAATATTCTTTCCAAGAGAAACGATTTTGTCGAACGGCGATACCTACCCTCTTTACCATCACTTCTGTCATTTCTATAGAACCAAGCCACAGTTAGTCCTATCTCTTATTCAGAAAGTACAACTACTGAATACTGTACCACTATATTCTAGTCTGTCATGCATTTACGGCCCAATGGAAGGGAAAAACTACTTTGTCAAGGATTCTCCAAGCCTCTAGATCAAACGTTCCAGCAAAGTTTTGCGACGTTTTTGCTGATTTTTGCACAATAGCATATCGCCCGGTATGGAAGGGAAGAATAAAACTATGTAGAGTGGGGCTAAAGGTCAATATCATGAGATTCCCATACCTCTTCATCGTTGAAGAAACCAGGCAGTCCACTGGTTTAAAATTACAAATCAAATTGAATATTTCGAGGAGCCAATAATAATTCGAGACATCACATTGTTATAGGTAGAGTCTCCCAAAAGCCCTCGTGGAGTTCAATGACAGCAAAATCAAGAGCAAAGGGCCATTGATGACATTATTACCTACCCACCAGAAAGAAGAAATCTAATGCCCGTGCACCACTATGAATTTGCTGGTTCGATGAAAACTGCTGGAAAGCACCTGCAGCGTTCAAAAGACATACGAGATGGCAAGACCAACCAGGACGAGAATTGCTCGCAAATTCTGAAAACAGGGAAGAGGAGGTTTGAATTACGACATACGAATTACAGATCAAGAAAATTGATGGAGCATATGATGCACGATATATGTGGTCTTTGGATAGTCGTCAAGACACTGTGCAAGGAACTGTATTCTGAAATTCATTACCCACACATGGATCCAATATCGTTTTTATGTCAACAATGTAACATCTCTCAATTAGAGCGGCCTTAGGCTTGGTAAGACCTCCATCAACTTGCAAAAACCTAGCCGATGCCCACCATCCGATTATCAATTTTAGGGCCGCATGTTAAAAGTCATTTCTAGTTTCACAAATCTTAGTAAACTCGTCCCTCTATGAAGTATGGCAATCGAGAGAGAATGAGATCGAAAATATCAAAGGTGTTGGACAAGGCACATTAATATTATGACATAGCTCAACATTAGTCATGAAAGGATTGCGCCATGTTAGCGGGAAAATTTAGAGGCAAAAACCCCTACAATAGTTCCCATTCTCTAACAACTTTGACATGTTGAGAAGTTTGCTTTATCTACAGACACAGAAGAGGCAAAGACGTTCCTAGTGGTAAATGGAGTCAGAAGAAAGCAGGATATACTATCAATAAGGAATTTACCCGACGCCAAAGTCTATAACGAGTTTATGTAGCAAAAAATTGTGTCTACCTGGGCTACTCCTTATACACTTCAAGATGATGGTGGAACCCCCAAAGGACTTTAAATTTTTTTTCCTGGATTTATCCACTTAATTGTATCCTTCTCGACATCTTTGAATTTCCCGTCGATTTTTTATGAGATTTGCATTCTCCTTAATATTCTGAATTTTCCTCCTCATCATGTTATCGATTCTCTCTCTTTTTTTTGAGACACCACTGTTTGTGTCTTTCTTAGGTTTAGCTCTATAGGTAAACAAAATACAACTTCTTATGGATGTTTCTAGTGGATTTCTGCACTTGATGCCCCAACTTTCACAACTTACGAGTACCTATATCTCACAGTGTTAATGTTAAAATGGAGATGTATACCATCAGAATTTGCCCGAATTTGATGAAATTTTTGTTAAACCGATAGCGAGATGCACAGTACGCAATAAAATCAAGTTCAGGAGAGGCATAAAGCATCACCAAACCTACTAAAAGCGCTCTCCTTCCCAACTTCGAATGACGTACTTCTTAACCCGGAACAACCTGTTGGAAAAGCCAGCAGACCTACAGAGATTTATGTGTCGGAACTCATACCCCATTAACGATCTCAATCTAAGTACCGTTCTTCATTTTCACTAATTGATTGAGCAACAGTTTTACTGCAAAAATATCCCCTATTCGGTTAAACATCCCTCCTTCCCTGGGTCTGGTCTGATTACGCTAAAATTCCGTTATGTCATCTTACTTCAAAATGTCTTCAACCCATCTCATATAGCCTTTTGGTCCTCTTTCAGTACCATAAAACTCCGAACGTAACGTGTAGGAAAGGAGAATAATTAGAGGCAAAGCTTAACAAAAGAAAGGCGCGCACACATAAATAACCAGCGGTAGCCCCGTAAATCTCCAATTTCCCCAGAACCCTGAACCAAAACGGAGATGAAGATGAACAAGAGGAATAGTCCCAGACGAGAAGACGAAAAAAAAACCATTCCTCCTGGGTCAATTGCAAGAAATCTCCTAGAAGATGGATTGTTGTCAGCTCTTCATATCAAAAGAATTATTATTACTCGTATTACGAGTATTCGTATTCCTTGCCGCTCTTGAGATTCTACCGTCAAGGGCTGGGTCATAAAAGATGTCATCGTTGGCCCTTAGGGGGGCCTGCAATGCCACACTCTCCCTCTGCAAGTCTCACTACACATTACTAAGTGCCGGCGCGTTCTCAAGTCGAAAATTTAGTATTTTAATGTTCGTAGACCATAAAAGCGCTCCGCACAAACAAATATCTAACATAAAACAGGCAAACTGACAGATGTACATGCATACAAAAATACACGAATACTCGTAGATACTCATACTACCGTATCTATTTGGTTTTAGTGTCGACTATGACTAGGACTAGAAGTTGGAATCTCTTCAATCTCATGTTCAACACGCAATGAAAAATGAGACTAAAATTGCTCTGGATTTTTAACGAGCTGTCCCGTGTCCGCGCTTGTATTCGTATCCCGTCGCTGCTCGTGCACAGTTGGTCTTGAGAATTTCATTATGAATTTCTTTTACTATTTTTCTTTTCGAGTAAAAATAAATTAAAATTTCGAAGAACGGCCAAATGCGGATACTTACACATTGAGGTCAAAATATCAGCGCATACGGGGATATAAATTATTTTCGAGACTTTTATTACACACTCGAGCGGAGTCTGGGAACAGTTTAGTGTAGGGTTTGGCCGGCTTATCTGCTTAGGTCGTCTGGCCAGGAATCCATCAAAGTCGCGCGCATACCTAGTGAAGGGTCGCACCTTAGAATTTTTAAATTTCGAGAACCGAAAAACGAACAACGACTATTGAAATGTGACAAACAATAACCAACAATCGGCAGCAAGACTTAGTGTCAGGGGACAGTACTCGAGGGAGTATGCTTTATGGGAGCATTCAATGAGTTTTATGATCATCTAAGGAGGAGTTGTAAAAATTCGTTTCCAAAAGAGTTCCAAACAGCCAACAATTGACAGGGAATATTTCGGGGTAGAACAGGGTCTTTGACACTCTTATTAGAAAATCTATTGTGCTGGTAATTTTACGAGCCATAGCTGAAGGAATTTTTGAAGAGTCTGCGAGTTTTATTGACCTGGCTGTGCTGTGAAATTGATTTGATGCAGATGAAGATGTTATTTTGCCCAAGGCAAAGGCGGAACGAGGAATTTTGGTTGCTTGGATAAGAATGCACAATGAGGGGATACATATATATACATACGTACTATAAAGGTGAAGGGCTCTCCACTGAGGTATCTAGAAGCAGTGGTTGCAGGAAAGTAGTGAAGTGGCGGCGCTGACCTACTGGTCATACACATATCATCTATCAGTTCAATGGTCCTGGCCACAAAATTGGAAATCTTTATGAACCCTAAGAAGTAGAGATTGGAAATACATTTTGTATAAACATTCACTATCTGGCTGACAGACAAATTTTTACAATGTGTTGCAACAAGCATCATCCTGACTGGAGTTCTGATTGAAGCGGAATAGATATGACAAATCTTGCGGCTTTCTAAATTGCTTCAATCGTACTTTTTTATGAAAACAAGAACCTGAGGGATATGCGATAAAAAAATTTGAAAGAAAATGACCGAAAGTCTACTGAAATACAAAGAAGCCTTACAATAGCAGCGCTCCATAAGATTTTCTGTCAAAATCTTCTCTTCAAATTATGCTGGAAGACAGACGACTTGAGGAAATGAGCCCACCTGCAGCAACTAGTTGATTGGATATCTCCAGCTCATAAGAAATAAAAGCCTAAACGCAATACTTTGGCTGACATTTGCTAAGGAACCGAACCTTGAACGACGAACAATATTAACGAAAAATCTGTGGTTTTTTTGAATTAGTGTTGAAGTTCATTTATAGCTGGTTTTGACTGCTTTTAACATTTCCCTCATAAATGACATGCAATTGACAGGGGGTTTTTCAAATCTTACAATCGATAAGAGAGCCTTGCCAACAACATTGCAGTCGGGGCCATCTTCTTGTGGGACAAGACTGGCAAAAACAACAGCAACTCCAATTAATCAACTTTTTAAGCAGTTACGTCCACTTGGGCTTTTTTCCATTCACCCGATTAAGTGACAGTTTGGTGTAATGGTGACTTCTGCTTAAGGATGGTTTCAAGTCTGATATTCACAAAATAAATACTGGTGTGCCCCAGGTTTCCGTTCTGTCCCCTACACTCTTTTTAATCTTGATCAATAATCTCCTGTCTGCTGCTTCTAATCCAATATATTGATGTGTTGATGACAGTACTCTCTGCTTTTCATATTCGTCCATCGACTCACGTCCCAGCTTTTCGGCTGTAGAACGGGAACGCATTTAGATGGGAAACCACCAACACAGAGGAATTTAATTCCTCCAAAACACAATGCCATTATCTATGAATAGCTCTTGCATCGTCGAAACCGAAAAATTTTCCATTCTCGGTATGTGTGTCGATGACAACTTACGTATGAATGACCACACATTTGATGTTGCCAAAAATTCTGCGAAATTTCTAGGTTTCCTCCAGCTATGTAAGAAATATTTTACCCCCTCTGATCTGGCCTCAATATATAAAGCATTCATCCGGCCAAAATACGATCCAAAACCGTGCGATAAATCTCATAGCCGACGCCAATATTACCGACGTAATGTCTCCTGTCTCACATTGTTCTATCGTTCTTTTCACTATGAATGCTCATCAGTATACCCTCAAGCCCCGGACTTACTCTAAAATATCGTGATTCTTCTTAAAGTCCTGCCGAGCTCTCTACTTCCTAGTCGTTATAACTTGCAAACATTTAAGACCAACGCAAATCGGTATCGCTCTTTTTTCCCTCCCTAACTACCCTTCGTCCGCGCGCTGAGTGCAAGCAATTTCAGTTTACGCAATCCCTTGAACGCGCTCGAATTAACCAAAAAACTGGACTTTCTTGCGCTTTGTATTAGCCGCAGAATTTGATTTCGAATGCTCCTTCTTAGCAGGAGCTTATACAGCCTCGAAGGTCTTCAAAATTTTGAAAATCTTAACAGCGATATTCCTGTCGAGGGTTTGAATAATCTGGTGGATTATTCTCTTACGGTGAATATTTCGACTTAAATATTTTTGTTGGCCTTTTCCTGAAGATATGGTTGGCAACAAGACGAAAGCAAAAAATAAAATAATTATGCGCCTAAAATTCTCCACACCGGATTTTGAAGCCCAGACTCGCAGGATCGTGCATCATAGACAGAGGTTGCATTCTCAATGGAGTTTTCCTTATATGAGATTCAATTCATTTCATACTCATAGGTCTGAACTTTTGCGGATTACGCTGAGGACAGCTACTGAAGGCCATATTTCCAACGTCCTCGATAGTATAGTAGTCAGTATCCCAACCATTTAAACTTAATGCATATACTTATACCAGGAGAAACAAAACACAGGGGTCTGCTATTAGATGCGGTGGACACGCTTGAATATAATAATTATTTACACTTTCAAAATAAGTATGTTGAAATTATGTATATACAAAGTTTTAAAAAATAGTTTTTCCCATACCGGGAATCGAACCCGGGCCTCCTGGGTGAGAGCCAGGTATCCTAACCACTAGACAATATGGGAGTTATGTTTAAATTCCAAATACTGTATTTATAGCGCTCCAAAATCATAGTTAGACCCAAAGATTCTTAAATCATTATAGCACGCTGAACGTTAAGGCACGTGGGGGTTAAGGCATACGTCGGGGTTAGAGCCAAAGGGGGGAAGCGAAAGATACAATTTTTCCTGGTTCAGCTGAGTCCCAGCAGCAAACTGGATGGTCTAAGGAATATTAAAGTCCTAGATTACCAGGTTGTGCACTGGCCAAAGGTAAGGTAAGGTAAGGACGGAACGTCAGAAAAGGCCAACTCTCTTGTGCCTTATGTAGGAACACGGGACACAACGCAAACTGTTCGGGTTGTCCAAAATTCCAATATAGAAACTCCAGCCGTTACTCATCAAGTTACCTACGCCCAAATACGATACAACAAGCGGGGGTAGCTTCTCAGGCACCAGCGCCTAGAGCACCGGAACCCTGTACCTGACATGCTAGCTATCTTGCTCTCTATCCAGATGGGGATAGATGGCTCAAATGACCTTCACCACCTCTGTTGCACAACCAAGTTATTTTGATGAAATTGCTCATAATATTTTCGCACATTTGTGTATCTATTCCATTGATAGCAGCACAGCTGTTGGCTTTGAGTACTTTAACTGACCGAGAAACGTTGGCACAAACTTTCTTTTCCACATAGCCCCAAAGAAAACAGTCGCGCGGTGTTAAATTCCATGATTTCGGTATGATGACGCAACCATCGAGAACATAACCAAATTCATATACATTTCTATAAGTAGGAACCGTCATGATGATTTTACTTTTACGAATAAGTCAGACATTTTTTGAAGGTACATACTTCGAAAAAATCGATTCTAAGAATGACTAACTAAAAACAAAAAAATTCACTTTTACCTCCCCGACGGGGAATTGAACCCCGGTCTCCCGCGTGACAGGCGGGGATACTGACCACTATACTATCGAGGATGTTGAAATTTGTTTGTCAAATATTGTTTATAGGAATGCCTAACGGTTATTCAACATTTTTTTCATTTATACTACTCTAACTTGGCAACAACAACCTTGTCATCCCCGTTTTTAGCCACTTCTGGTGTCCCACAAGGCAGCCATCTTGGTCTCTTCTTTTCATTTCAATTATAAACGATCTTGAGTTGCTTTAAGGGGTTAGTTTAAGCTTGTATTAATCGAAATAAATGGGTGCGTTAGCCCCTTGATATTTCAAATAGTAGTTCGTGGCGACCTTTCGAATACATACGAAATGAAGGAAATACATACACAAACGTATCCGGGCACTGCAGTAAAAAGGAGTCAACAAAACAAAACGCTGTACCCAAATTCAACACCACAATCAGTACATATACTCACGAAAGCTACGAAGATACTGAAAATTGTCGCCATAAACTGAAAATTTTACAAGAATGGTAATTATCTCGGATTTGGAGAACTACCTGTACCACATTGTTCTTAAAAAGAACATTTTACGAGTACATACGGACGCAAGCAACAAACCGACGGGCTTTCACACACGCGTACTAACGAGTTACTTAGCATGTACATATCTAGGCAGAGGAAGAAGTATGTGTATATGCTTGGATTTGTTGACAACTGCCTCGAAAAAAAAACTGCAAAACCCATAGATAACAGCACACATTTGTGTTTGTTTCGGACTGTCTTTCCTAGATATTGGCAATATTTGGGAAGATCAAGAGCCGAGAAAAAATAATTCAGGGAAACGCACCCTTATGCTCATACATACATAGGTTTCGGTGACATTGCTACCGACTTTTACGGAGCAACGAGCGTTTTCCATCGTCATTCTGCGAAATCTGAAGAGTTTGACTGAGATGCCAAGACTATACATGACTTTGTATAAGCCCGTTTTGATAGGGGCTGTCATATAGGGCCTCGAAATCGGTCTGGTCTTCTTGGGTGTTCCCTATGATCTGCCCTACCACGTCTCCGGTGTTTTGCATGAGCGTCTGACAATAGGTGATTTAAGTTCACGGGATCCCCATACATACATGGGTGCCAGGTCATGCCTGGCCAGGGCTTACCCAAATTAGTAGTGTAATATCAAAGCGGAACCTATGCTGAAGGCACAATCTTCACCCTTGATATGAGTCGAGGACGACCTATACCCTCTTGCCGATCTTAGGATCACAGCACCCAGTACTCATTGCAACTCTAAATAGGATCAAAACCAAGTGGAAGGCCCTTCATGGGATTTCGGGACAAATCAGGACCGGACCGGAGTTCGGGGGCCTGACTTCCACGGTACCTTATTTTTAAAAGTCTCGGTAAGGAGTACCGGTAGTCCTGCCCACCAACAGGACTTTAATGACCGGCAGTATGCAATATTATTATTACATGACGTAGAGTGAATATTTGGTCAATTGTACGCCATGTTAAGGATATTAATGTCTCTGTAGTTGGCGCAGTTTAAAGGGTCTCCCGTTTTATGAATCGTACCAACGATGCCAAGTTTGTATTCGTCACTCATACTTTCCCAGTAATAACACTGCCTCCACTTAAACAGTTGGTTCTGCTCGACGGCGAAGCTGGAGTTGTCAATTGAGCACCGATTGAAACTCTATCGAAAAATTTGTATGGTAAAAAAAATTTACCGGTCTCTATTCGGATCTCGTAGGCCGGAAATGATCTTTTTATTTTTTCTAAACGTTATTTCTGGAGTACCTCTCCATGTCCTAATTTCCTAGATCACTCGCTATCCACGCTCTTTTTCTTCCTCTGACGCAGGCGATGTTTTTTCCTCCCTCCTGGCTAGCAGAGTCCTCGATTCTAATTCTAATTCTGGTCTAACTCTTTCATTCAGAGCTAGCTTGCACTCTTTAACAAAGAAAAACATTGTTAGTGGACAAACTTCAGGCTGAAAACATCAGCAACTTATGTCATATCCAGCAAAAGTGGACGGAAAATCGGGTCCAAAAATAGGTCAGACTTCATGCAAGGTTTAAAGAAGAGACCGACAAAAAAGTAATTAAATCACCAAATTCAAAAAAAAAATATTTTTACTAATGAGGAAGCCAAAAGAGAGCCTGCAGAATGGTTCTAAGGTCCTCAAATCAAATCAAGTCATGCCTACAAACGACGCAGTAACGTGAGGGATGGTTGTTTTGAATGGTTTCAAGTCTGATATTCACAAACTAAATGCTGGTATGCCCCATGGCTCCGTTCTGCCTTGTTCAAGAGTTTGAGATTTAACAAAGGTGTCTTCTCTCTTCTTTAGTATTTGCAGGTGAACAATTAGGCAACATTTGTTGAGTGCTTGTGTACCGCCATTCTCCTCAATTGCTACATGAAGCGGGGCTAGATCTAATAAGTCGTCGATGCCGGCAGTCGATGTCGTTTTCATAGCCCCTGTAATGCATAGACAGCGAGCCATTGAATCCTGCTCAGTTTAATAATTATTGATTTTTGTTTGGTCTTGCCTCACCACACAACCACAGCATATATTGTAACGTGATTGGCTTAACCATTTGATTGTACAGCCAGTATGCCATTTGGGGTTTAGGCCCCATAGGTATGTCATAGCCTTGTTTGCTGTATACCTAGTTGATATGGGGTTCCCAAGTGACTTTTTTCTATAGAGTTATGCCTAAGTAATTAGTTAGCCACTTCCTGCAAATGCACCACAGTTCCATCGAAAAACATATCGAAGAAGTTCGTCTCGTTTTTCGATTTGAAAGAAGTAATTGTTGTTTTAGGGGAATTTATTGAGACCCTCCTTCCTACACATGGGCCATCTTGTATGAAATCCACTAATAATAGCTTCTTTTGAGTTCAGGATTTCCACGTATTCATTCACTAGTGCAGACCACAAAAGAGGGGACAGTACTACACTCTGAGGGCAAATGGTTAGAGCAGTGATATATTTAATCCCTCATGGCCTAACTTTGCCTTTATTTTCCTTAGGTGTAGGGTGCTAGTCCACTTTGAAGTCTTTGGAGTTGCACCTCTCTTAAGGAGGGCATTCTCCATTGATCTAAAGTTCGCTTTGTCAAGAGCAGAGGGCTGTGCTTTCAGAGTTTAATGCCCATTCTACGCCGTAGGCCAGTGTGCTTAGTGTTGAGTTTGTGAATTTGGTTTTCTTAGAAAGATGGGACTCTATTCTGATACACCACTTAACGTCGTTCTCTGCGCCCATATATTCGAATGTTTATCTTTCTATTTTAGTCTTTCACTTTAAGTTCATTGTCTTCCTAGCGACTTACCACCCATCTAAAATACCATATGTCAATATAGGCCACTGGGTTGCTCTATATTTCCGGAGTTATTTTGGGATTAGACCCTTACCTTCTGGAATATTGTATTCTCCTTTTTAAAATATTTCTTGTTGCACCGTGCATATATAGTAGACGCAAATACCTTCTGATTACTGTCATCAAAATCATGATCAAAACCAAGGTCGACGTTTAAGCTGATCCTTGTGCATATTTAGGCAACATATCCCCTTCAATTGAGGTATTTAACACAACCCCCACATTGCCAGTTACAGTATGGATTGCCTCGACTGGTAAGTCATTTATATTCTTGTTTTAGTATGCTTCGAAAACCCAGCTATTTGCAGAATTAAGATTCTCTCAAGGAATAAGGAATAACCTAAACGATGAGGCAATAAATACTGATAAACGGCGACTTTAGCGTTGTGGTCTACGTTTAGCGTATTTAGGGCCATAAGCAAGCTTTTTTTCGTTGAAATATATATATTTCTCCAAGCTTCCAGATGATGTAGGATCTTTGTACAAACTGCTCAGATAGGCGCTATATGCAACCTAGGAATTGTGAAATTAGCCAAAGACGTACAAAAAGAGGACCTATTTGAATACTGTCTTAGGGAAGTGGGCAATGCTCTTTATTTTCTTTCCTTATGTCTAGCTTTTACTTACTGCTTTTACAATCTGTTTCTTCAGTAAATAAGTAAACTACTACAATTAAAACTTTCTTTAGGTAACAATCTGTTTGATTTTTGAAACACCAATAACACCAGTCAAACTTGAACCCCAATTAACTTGTGACCTTCGTCAAAACATGTAATTAAAAAGGTTGCCATGTGGCTAGGTAACCTTCCTACTAAGGTTCTCATTTTCAAATCAACACCGCTCGCGTGTTCAGAAGTATCTTCGTATACCCGTACGTATGATACCCCATCTCTGGCTAGCTAATAAAATTGCGTGCTTCGATGTAATCTTTTTCTCAAATTTGGATTTGGATTAGAGCAGCAACAAGAATAACCCACCAAACCACAAAAGAACCCTTAAAAATCACTTTACGGCTTTTATGCCAAAACGATTCAGTTCCACTAATTTCGTCAAATTATGACGAATCGCGTGCATAAGGTCGCAACAAATTACACTCACAAGAGCAGACAATCTTTTCATAAGTATCTCATCAGCATCTGCAAAACAGATTTCCATGTCTTTGGTATTGCAGACCGCAGATCCAGCCGCAAACTCATCGTCCGGTTTAATGAAGTTCCATTGAAGTCGAGCCTACAACTGACAGCCTACAGTCTCTACATCTGATCATTCCAAATCAGAAGTGTGACCAATTTCATGAAAAATTCTCCCATTCTCTGGAACGCGGCGAATAACATACTCGTACTCATAAATGCGAGAAATTAAATTAATCAACTTCTTGTGGTCCCTGGACAGTTTACACACATTCTGCACGGGCGTTGATGACTAATGAGTCAACGGTAATCGTGATGGTGGTGGTGTTGGAGCTGTCTTACAAATTTCTTGCGAATGTCAGAAATTCATTAAAAGCTTTCGCGTAGGAAGATGTAAAGGTGCCACCAAAAAAAAAACCAAAAGATGAGACGAAAGAACATCATCAGCAGATACATAACATAATGAAGGTAACAGCCACCGACGAGGTAGCTGCGCTTCACTGACCTAATGCCGGACAACAAATTGTCCAACAGCATTATTTGCCAGTAAAATTGACAGTCGCTCATTTGATTAATTATTCATGAATTTTATTCTGTCCATGTGTGTTTGGATGGCTGGGTGTTTTGAGAGCTTAATTGCTGACAAAAACACATCAGTCAATTTGGAGAGAAGAAAACAAAAGATTCTTCTTCTGGTTTTGAATTCGAAGTGGCGGGAAAGTGCGCGATAAATGGTAGTTGATGTCTTTTGAAGTATTGATGATGCGACACTTTAAGTGAGCGCTCATGTGGGCGTATTAATAAATTTGCCTACTATTCTGGCCCATGTGTGGTTATGGTTAAATTCCTCTGCGGCTGACAGAGAAATTTGCATAATTTTTATCCAATGAATAATAAATCATTTGTAGGAAGTGCGAGAACGCTTATGTGGGTGACATGCACAAGTTTTTTTCTACATATCTGTTTGGATTTATGTGAGAGCGAGCTTAATATCAGCGGTTTATTTTTTTTATGTTCTACTCTTCAGCCATAATGGTGTCAATGTGCCAACGACAGAGCGTTCTATGAGGAATGTGAAAATTATTTCCAGATGACATGGTTTAAAGTCAAAATTGGTTCAAAATTCTCTCAGAGATGAAATTTTATTTCGACACGAGCTTAAACTTTAATAGGGCTTCGACGTTTGCACTTCGGATTGACAACTGAACAGTTGGAGTTAATCTGAACAGAGGTATTTACTCAGTAGCCAGTGACCTAGGACTAATGGGTGGTGTAAAAAGGTGACCAAACATGGCTATCCTAATCAAAAAATGGCCGAACAAAGGTTAGAAAAACGGATTTAGTAACATAGGGGTTGGAGAATTCCTTAGATTAACGCTTGATAAAAGCGAGTGCGGAGTTGACTTTATTTATGATAGTGTCAATGTTTGTACCAAAATTTACGAAGAGAATTTGGGAAAAGTTCAGGAGTTTCATTTCTTTAGGCGCAAAGAAGAAAATGTGTCCAAATTATTCTGCAGCGGAAGACAATCAGAGTAGGCTGATGAATGTTGGATGATTTTCACGTCATCGACGTGAACGTATATGTTATATATATATTACGATCAACATCATTGATTGTTAGTATAAACAGCAAAGGCCCAAGATGGCTACCTTGAGGTACTCCGGAAGAGGCTTTAATGGGGTTAGAATTCTAGGACCAAAATAAAACATTATACTGTCGATCTTATAAGTAGGATTTAATCCACATAATACTCGTAAAGAGCGACTGAAAGCCAAGAGTCTTTAGTGTGAGCAAACTAATTTTATGAGAGATTTTGTCGTAAGATTTGCTGAATTCAGTGGCGATCCCACATTCTAGTACACATTAGGTACTTGAGATGAATTCAGTAAGGTTAGAGACCGACCTTTCAGAAATCCATTCTGATTTGGGAAAAGGTAGACTTGCAATGACAAAACCTTGAGTCACAAATAATACTCTCAAACAGTTTGGGAATGCATGAGAGCATAGCCATGGGTCGATAGTTAGAAATTTCATCAGTATGTAGGAATTCTTCCAGATTATGGGAAGCAGTGAGAGGTTGATCTCAATAAACTGCTTTTTTTCTAGAAGTACGGCGGGCAACTCATCGGGGCCAATGGAGTAGTCGTCCTTGAGATCTCCAATTTGTTTGCTTACTTGTTCCAAAGTTATATATACTGATACTAGCGTAGTTTGCGAACTATCATCTGCGGATAATCAGGTTCATGAATGTGGCTAGTAAAAGCCTGGCTGAAGAAATCGGCAAGCAATTTAGGATTACTTGCTGATCATTGGAGGATTTGTTCAAAAAAATAGGGATGATGGGTAGTTATCAGACTTCGATTTGGTGTTAATGAGATGATGAACATCAGGTCATCGACGCCAAAAAGCCATCACAAATGCCACATCTAGTATGCTGGGTTTCATCAGACCTTTAAATCTTTAGTTTAATGAAGATGTCAAGCAAGTATACGTAGCAAAACAGCTTGTTGCATAGAGGAAGGGCAGCAGGCTTCTTCGTAGAAAATAGATATCTTGAGGCGGGAGGGATCATGGAAATGGAAAGGTGGTACTCCAGGAAGAACGTTGGGAAGTTTTATGGAACGTGTTAAGCTAATAAGACCCGAACAAAAACCTGTAGAGATTACTAAGTAAATTTAATAAAAGAGTCACAGTCGGTGCTGAGGATATGGGAAAACCAATTCTACAAGCTGTTCAAAGCGATTATGACCCAAACTCTGCTGTTTGGCAGAAGAAACAATCCAAATTGGGCAACGAAAGCTCTCAAGCCAGATAGATAATAACTACGTTCGAATACGTACCTGGAACGTGAGGACCATTCACACCTGCTGAAGGCACTTGAAGACTTTAAGACAGAAATAACCGTCATCCGAAAAATGCAATGCGGCAGACCAGACAAGAAAACAATTAGAAACTACACTCTATATCTACTACACCGCTTGTTATTGGAAGCAAAGGTAAGAATAAAATCATTCGTTTTAGACAGGAACAACTGGTGACTGGCTTGTATGAGTTCCAATGCAGAACCTATGAGCAGTGTCTCATTACGACGCAAAGTCCAATATTGCAGACATTCCGAAGTGCCAACATTTCGCAGAACGACTGCCTTGTAGTAACTAAAAGACGAATGGGGAAATCAAAGTCAATACAGCGCCAGGAAAATACTGTACGAATCTTATACCTCGGGATCACCAGAGTGCTTACCTCTCTCATAATAACCTCTCTCTACAACATAAATTGCGGAAGGCTAGTGGAAATCCTGCAAAAAGTCCATCAAAAATGCCGCCTCTGATCTGCTAGGCTTAACAAAGGCCATCACTGACTATAAACCCAGGGTTCGACGACGAATTCCGATGTGCCCTTTCGGTTAAACAGAAGACCTATCGTTTAGGACGCGAGGTTCAGAACCGATTTAAGAGCTGCTGTCAAGGCGTACCAGCACAGGAGAACAATCGAACGCAAACTTCTGCGAAGAAAAAACAGCAAGTTCGAAAAACACGAAGTTGTAGAGATTGAATGATAATACTCTTCCAACCTAGAGATCTAGTAAGATGATGCCCCAGCTCATATGTACTATTAGGTCAAAGGAACTCATGCACACTGAATGGAATCTGAACATCGCCTGTCTGGGTCTGAAGAAAGTACGGACGCTGCCTGAACTGTGCTTATTAGATCCTTGCTAACACATTACATGAAAGATCGTCAACAACCTGATAGGTTCACATCAATGCAGTATTTGGCCTGGTAAATCCACCATCGATCTAGTCTTCACTCTGTGACTGATCTTGGAGAAGGCCCGAGAATACCAAATCATTTCTTCATCGATTGTACGGTTACTTACCATAACGTCTATAATACCACCGAATCGTCTGATATTAAAAAGGATCTCAGACAGGGCGATGCCAGTATCAGTACCGATATAAACTGAAGAAACCAGCGGGATGTTAGTGAGGCTTTTGTGAGTATTGAGGCGAAATAGTAAAAAATGGGTCTGGCGGAACAAACTTTGATTCTTTACCGAACGCAGTTAGAAGCGGACCTTAACCATGGTTTGTTTCACTGGAGGCACCTCGCTTGGGGTCAAGCTGGCTGGAGAAGCATGTGAGTTGAGGCCCAGAACCGCCACAATCTGTAAGATCCCATCAAAAGAAAGTAAGTGTGCGTAATCAATTGAACCTGAGTATCATTTGTCCAATCCAAAAGATGGAACATCCCTTACAAGTTCTTGTATAACTTATTATGTGAACGGCTGAAACCATTTGTCAATGTTGAGTTTCAAGGGCCCATATGACAGCTTATATAGAGGCGTGCCATATAAGGCCATTCTTAATTTTGGCATCCCTGCCATTGGGAACCATAATGACTAACGAGGCGTTCCCGTGCTCCTTTATAAGGCAGACGCACCCTTTTATTGAAGATTTTATGGAAGATTGTACGAAATTCGTAGGCCAACACCAGAGGCACATTTGCAATTATTTGCTTACGTGACATTGATATTAATAGCACTTTCATCCAAGCCCTACTCTTTGACAAAGAAGAAATCCCAAGTCGATTTGAACTTAAAATTCTTCGAACCATGATGGACTTTGGGGGAGGAGATGTGACATCGAACTCTACGAACTATACATCCACATCGAATTGGTCATAAAAATACTCACCAGTCACCTGAAACGGCTAGGATACGTAAAACGAAAGAATCTTAAAGCTCCGGCCTGAAAAATCTTCCTTTCCCACTCGGTAGCACAACGCAATATAGAAGGACTTTGTCTAAGGTAGAGGCTACAGGTGAAAAAAGATGTCAATCATCTTGCAGGCCGCAACTGGAGGGAGTTAGGAATAATCATGCTAATTGAAGGGGTTTATTCATTAAGGCGCAAGTCTATCCCGGACTGTAACGCCACTTACACAAACCGCAGATCTCTTAAAGGCCCGTAGTTGTCAAATTGATCTCCTACAAAAATCTGAAGGCCATTTAATATTGAGTTACAGAGAAAAGCTAGGTTAGGCTTATCAAGCCTATACACACTCTGCCCTTCCTTAAGTAAAACTTCTTGCTTGCGTATGTTTCATGCTTGCGATGATGATCTGTCCAACAGCGCGGCTGGAAGTACATTAAGTTCCAGCCTTCCACATAAATATTATGAAAACTGCAGCTGTAAGTGGCCAGAAGCTGGACATACGAAGATCCTTTCAAAAATCCCGATTATAACCCTGTCAGAAGTATCCCAATCCGTCCTTTCCGAATTAGAGTTAACTTTCGACCCCTTGCGCAAATAACTGTTGACCCTAGTACGTTTGAATCTGAAGATATTTATAGAGGCGAAGTTGTTGGTTACCAAGAAGAAGTTGACAACTATCATAGTCATAGATTTTTGTCTACAAAAATTCCATCTTGCCATAGCGTGAGACTTAGAAAAGTGTGTCTCGATTCCTAGAACAGTATCAAACTATCGGAAGCGTTAGGCATGCTATCTATTGTCACCTTTAAGGAACAAAAACACGTGAATCGTCGTACGCCATCGTCACACTTAATTATCCCTTTTCTCGTTAATATCATCTTAGAACAACGACCTCTACACACCATATGACACGCTTCAAATCTCAGCATCCTGACATCTACATATATTCGCATCATCATTTCACTCCTCTCTCAATTGGAGTAGTAAATTTTCTGCATCCTCTGTCATTTTGTGTCCGTTGCTTGATCCTTTTTCCAGTTCCTATCATTTCAGCAAGCTCGTGGCAATTCGTTACGCCATCCCAGGATAGTCGAACAGCTCTGTATACGTACGAAGCTTAAGAATTTTTTTCTGTTCTATTTCCTGTTAGATTCCTTTGTTCTTCTAAATTAGTTGACATAGGTAGATAGTGAGAAAGGCATTCTATTCATATACCCATAGTCATGGTCGTACGTACTACGTACCAGTCGCATCCTTTACATGGAATCCAATTTGTCGCGTGGCAATTTCTTGGCCTTTTATTTCGCTATCCTTCAGTACGTTCTCTCGTATCTTCCAAAGTCAAAGTGATAACCATTTTCATGGATCATAAAAACCGTAACAAGGACGAAAAATTAAATGGCATACTCGTAGTTCAGCATGTTACTTGTATACCAACGGCTTTGGCTATGTGAATCTTTGGAATCCGAAATCCTTGTGTGCAAGTGGATATTCGTTTCTAGTGTTCCTTTTCTCTTGTTTTTTTGTTTTTGGTTCGTTTCCTATGAATCTTCTTAACAATGTCCTTATGTAATATAGTCTAAGAAGTCCTTTTAGGTCCTTCTGGGTGCTAGAGAGTTTAGGTAGTGTCCCTTTGTCTTAAGTGGACATGTAATTGCTTATGGGACACCATTCAGTGTATCGCTGTTTGTGTATTATTTTGTGTATCGGAGCAGATGAGAAACGCAAACAAACTAAAATCGAGACGACAAAGGACGATTTATTGCTTTACGGCCGAATGCAAGTTAATAGCGAGACGCGTGAGGTTGTCATGGTTGCAAAGGATTCTCGTGAACCAAATGACTCTAACAGAGCGCTATAAACATCCCAGAGGGAAGTGACGCGGAAGCTGTAACTCGTAATAACCGACTTCCTATTGAGTTGCGAAGATGTTGTCCTTTCGATGATTTATGAAGGAAATTCAATATCAATATGAGGCAGTTGGACACGAATCGTACTACTGTCAGCTGAGAGGTGTGAGATTTCAGAAGACCAGATAATACACAATCAAAAACGGATCACAATCCCTACGTATCACTCATGAGTGCATGTGCATTTGCATTTGAATTTTACAAAGGATTCAGACGAAGACACAACAAATGTGACAACTCAACCACGTACGAGTATGCATACGTTCCATAAAGTTAAAATCCTTTTTCTATCCCCAAATGCATGAGTGCGCTTCATGACAATGCCCAAAATATTCAGAGTTGGCAAAATCAAAAAGCTTCCTTTAATTTGTGTCCGAAAATAGTCATAAAAGGATACACTAAGCCTTACAGATGATGAAGGACATCACAGGATGTTCGCCGAAAGCCATTACAACTTTTTCTGCAAATCCCTCTTCACAACAAAGGACCAACCGACGACGAGGAAAACAAAAAAGAAGAAAAACAAAGGATAACTTTCTATTCCAAGGTAAAAGTTAGAAGGTAACCATTGGAACATTGGAGCAGTACCACGAAACTAACTAGAGCAACATCCGGACAGTGGAAATTAATTTCTCAAATGAAAATTAAATGGAATCCGATATTTGTGTGAAAGATGGAAGCCACAAAGTGTACTCAGACAAATCACTTTTTCTGTTAAACCCCAACGCCAACGCCAACGCCAAGACCAACCCCAACCAGGCAGTCGACCTACTAAAATTCCACTTCATCTGGGAAGGCAAGTTTTCTCGGAATCCCAGAAAGGATTTATCATCTTTTCACTAGAAACAGTTAATTTTAGTTTGCTCCTGTTCGACCATTTGTATGTGGAGGAGAATTGCTTGATGGCAGAATTGAATTCAGGTGCTGATAAGGGATCGTATGCTGTATTTTATGAAATCTAAAATCGATGCCATGTGGAATATTTGTGCAGGAATTCGTAACGCTATGGAGCAGCGCTAGAGCTTAATTGCTTACGAATTAGTCGTAAAAAGACGGAACATCTACATTGTCGATCCTTCGAATCCGTAGAGCCAATACCTGACATCCATTAAGAAGGAGTCATCGTGCGAATTGTGATCCATCAAGGATACTGATCGTCACATATAGAATCAGCGTTGCAAAGTTTAAGTGGCGCAGTACCTTATGAAAGAAAAATCCGGTTATGTCTTCACATCACGAGGCCTATAGTGGAAAACTTCAGGCTGTAAATCAGTTGGTTCAGATTCTCCGTCTCAAGACTCCAGTTGCAGCCAAGTATGGATCACTCAAATGCAAAACGTCAGTAAACTATAATTGGACTTACTAACGAGATGATCTGAAATAGAACTGGCTGTAGAATGGTACTTAGGTCCGCACATTTATTTTGATGTTGTCACCTTTGCCATTGTACTATCGGCTTTAGATAGGTTTGGCGCTATACTGGCCAGTTCCGTGCCGTAAAAGAGACAACTGCCGTAATAGAGAAAATACGGAGATTTAGGTAACACAGTATATAAAGGCGATAGGTGCCACGGGCAAACAAAGAGTCGGAAGCTTATTGTTTGGAACTAACCGTGACTACAAGATAATATTTTCTCAAAAATAGTTACTTTTTTAAGGTGGTGCTACAGTCTTTAGTGGACGTCGGCCTCAAGCAACAGTTCTCTCCATTTAGTTCAATCGCAGATATGAATAAGAATCATTGGATCCCACTACGAAATCGAGATCACACCGGAAAAACAAGGGACCCATGCAATTAGCAACACATACCCCACGAAGACTATTAAATTCAAGAATTTTACGCACTGGTGGACCAATGCAGCACTGGGAAGAACCGTAGTGAGAGAGGTACCCAGAAGAGAGGAGTGATATCATCGCTTCTGACCCAGGTCCACAAAACACTTCTAAATCTGAGAGGGAATAAAAGCCACTGAGTACGTGGATGCTATGGTTCTTACTGGCGCCAACAAGTTGTTTCTTACAATCAGCGCAGCTCCGAATTATGCCTTGAGAATCCTCGGGAACAAAGATGATTACACAATTTCACCTTCCCTCCATATATTGGACAACTCTCGGACTATCCAATAGTGCTTAGTGCCTAAATATCATACTAGATAGGTTGCAAACTGAGCTGGGAACTCAATGTTGAAGAACGTGTAAAGAATGCAATGATCGTTTTCTTTTGAAAAAGGTGAGGACCTAACCTGTCTTATGGATGTACGTCTAAGGCCAGACCCATTTTAACCTTCGGTGGCAATCTACAAATGCAATAAGTAACCTTATGTTAATAACAAAAGCATAAGAGGATTGCCTGTGCTGGAAACTTGGTCTCCTTCCTCAATGTCTACATGCAAGAATCCCAGGAAAAACTGCTCTAAGATTGAGGTGGAAACCAAATTCGAACAACCAAAACTCAAAACTCTCAAATAAACTGGATTTATGCTCCAGTATGAACTATGTGATACCCCATCATGACCTTGAATACCATTCGGCTGTATTTCCTCAAGCAGACGTAGAAGACTCGATATCCACTTCCACGGATAGATCGAAGATAAGAACTGGCGTTGGGATCTTCTTCTATGAGTAGATGCTTAGGTCGCCTGTTAGACTACAGCAGTGTTTTCCAGACTGATATATATATAAAGGAGCGGCCAAACTAGTGACAATAAAGCCAATATCCCATGCCATAAAGCGAGTACTGTCGTGAAGAGCAAGTCTCTTGCGAGTTGAGATTGGGTTTGTGGGCTCAATGAAGTGTCAGACAACGAACACGCAGATGAGTTAGCCTTCGATAAATAACTGGCGAGTTAAAGTATTAAACCCAACCTCTGTAACCTAAGAATGCCAAAGCAAACAATACAAATCAATGCCAATGAAAGGTGGGAAATCTTTCCAATCTGTGCAACTTCAAGACAATTTTGGCCGGAGCTCAGAGAATCCAAACCAAGTAAAATTCTCTGGATTACTCATAGGTCATAATCTTCTGGGTGCGCATGCAACAAAGATGCGTCTTACCGACGACGACCTATGCAGAATCTGTGAGGAGATGGACCAAAATGATTGAGACCCACTCAAGAACCAAGTAGCAACAAATGAGAGACGGAGAGCGGGTAACTTTAACTAGTAACCGCAATTCAATTCTCATTCCCTCCTATTTACACGCGTGGGCATCACAATAAGTCTACCCAAGTGCGATGAAGTGCTATGGAGTCTTTCGACCCCAGATACGCCATCAACTAGCAAACCTAACGTAACCCTAATTCGGCGTTGCACCACCTTCTAAGACGAAATTGTAATACTGGTCTTCTCCATCGTTACGCAGTCTGCAGAAATAATCCTTTCGAATTTTCTGAACAGACTGTAACTCTGCAATAATGTTCCTTTTATCTCGTTATCAAGTTCTTTTGTCTCTTTGGTAGAACGTCCAAACGTAATCTCTTCAAAAGCACCTCTAGATGACCTTGAACGGCCTTATGAAGCCAAGGTTTATAAGCAGCTCTAGTCCTTCTATGAAGCTCAATCGTACACGTCTCTTGCACGCTTGATGCATACGGCATAGTAATTCCCGAAAAGTTTTGAATGACTCAATTAAAAAGGGCTCTTGATCAGAGGACCGCTCTATCCCTTAATGGATTGTGGGGAATGGAAAATGTGTGCATCCCAACATGGCGATAACATTTTAAGAAAAATGTTAAATTATTGTAAAAGCAATCTCTGGTAAAGTGCTTCTTTTACTCTCTGAGTGTTTGTGCCCATTATGTTGCCAATTGTAGCCTTTAAGTTCGAGTTCCCTGATGACAAAACAACATCTTATTGTCAATGATTCAGCTGTTCACATCAGTCATCGTAGAAGATGTCACAGTCCTTCACCTTTCTTTCAGTGTTTCTGCTAATTGTTCGGCTGCTTGTGGACTATTATGGACTATTGTGTCACCATTAGGTAGTTCATCCATATCCCCTGGCTGGTTATGGCTTCGTAGTTAACCCGACGAGACAATTCCTAACCTGGAGTCCCATATCCACCAGAGAATAGAACCAGTAACCCACTACTAGCCTTCGTAACCATATCCATTTCGACGACTTGTTTAGGTACCGAAAAATTCTGAGGGCGGCGTCAAACTCATACGAACAAATGTGGAGCTGAAGTTCAAGTCTTTCGATGGAAAACACTTTGTCGCGCACTACTATAGGTCAAATATGCCAGAGAAGCTAATGCTAAATAAAAGATAAAGTACGGAGACTACATTGGTTTGGTACATCATATCAAAAGGTAACAAGCCTTTTCAATCACAACGGCTTGAGACATAAAAGACGACCAAGCTTGGTGTAATAACGTGAAGGTTTACAGCTCCGGAGCGAGAATGCTAGAGAACTATCGTGTACTAGGCAAACACCTTCATCGTGTCTGGAGCACGCAGACGTGGCTTGTTGCTGCTATAGCAGCCAACTGTGGCAGTGCTAATCCCTTTTTAAAAAAATGGCAGGAACTATTGTTTAGAATCTTGCGTTTTTGCTCAAATGTGATTCGGGGATATAACTCTTATATTCTCGGCTTTATCACTTCGAAATCTATCACAAAATACTATACAAACCTGGTTTGAAGGTTTAAACAGTTAAATGTGCATCAGTTTTTAAGCCGCTCTCTTTGTCACGCCCGCGATGTTAAACCCTTCACCGAGTCCAATTGATCTTGATCTCATTTCACTGATTTGATGTCGTTCCTCTTGATACCCACCTAACAGACTTTCTTTTCCAGAAATTCAACCAAACCCCTGATCAATCAAAACACGCAAGCTCCGGAAAAAGGTTCGCTTTACCTCCCAGAACTACACCACTCGAAACTCGAGCTCGATTAATGGGCCTCGATGTTGGAGAATTTTCGTTTTTTTTTTTCTGTCTGTCACAGCTCATGGCACATGTCAAGCCTCCTGCATTTCAATCCATCAAAAGCGAAATTGCTTTCATTTGTGTCCGTTGTGATCGTGTTGTTGTTTGTTTGTTGTCATTTCTCCGGTCTTGTCGCTGTTAACAAGCGAAAGTGATCCATTGGCCCATTAGTGGACATTGTGCTCTGCAACCCGATCTTCTCAGGGATCCAACTGAATTTTTCAACTTCATTCACTAGCCAGAGTGGAGGAGGGTCAGCGGGAGGTATATTTGACATAATTTCCGATCTAATTGGAGAACATATCTCAAAACCTCTTCAGCGTGGAGAAAAATACATGAAAAAAAAAAGTATCCGCAGGTGGACACCCAGATAGATCTACAACTGTTTGGGAGTGGTTAGGTCTGGCATGGGTCAGAATGAATTGGAATGCAAGCATCTACGAGTGCTACTAGCCGGCACCAATGTGTGTCGTGTCAGAAACAAAATACAAACGCTAAGTCAACAATGAACGTTGTCGAAGTAATTCGGAACCGTTCATATTCCCCACCGAGTTTCATCAAGTCCCACCAAGCCCAAGTGGCCTGGCGATCATATTTCGTGTAATTGAATTTGTTTGGCAATTTTGTTGGTTGGATTACTCGTAAGTGCTCTGTTCTGGGGAGTGTGAGCCAGGGAGAGCACGCGCAGATTGCTCTGGCTAATTGCAACTGAAATGAGATCTGGTTTCTTGGATCTCAGCTTTGACTTAGTTCGAGTTGGTTTGGCTTGGGCGTGAGCCGACTGGCCTGGAGTGAATTTAAAGTGAAAGGTGCAATAGATTATGATTTCAGGGTTAATTGCAGAATTGTAACTGTTGGAGTGGAATGGATTGGAATGTATCTGCGATTGACCAACTCTGGCTTGGGTGTAAGCGATCGTACTCATGCTGCTGCTGCTGGATTTTGAGTTCGGTGAGTTGTATTGTTTGATTTAAAACGAAGTTGGAGTTGGAATTGTGTCTTGATTAAGAGAAGATTAAGTCAAATTAGCGTGGATTAGGTCAAACGAGATATCAAGTCGCTAAGAGTCAAAGACTGTTTTTATTTGAAATGTCAAATGAGATTAATTGGGTTGAGATATCTGCTCATTGAATAGGGGTATTGTAGATACTTTATTTTTCTTTTGTTTTTTGATTAAAATGTGGGAATGCTTCCAAGGTTTGTGTACTCGTTTTGACGTTGTAGATGGGAAGTAAGAGGTCATTGTGAGCGGTGGTATACTACACTAAATACTAGGCCTTCAGTATCTATAAAGTTAGGCGAGGAAGCTATACCAACATCAAGCTTGCCACACCTTCAAGCCTTATATACATATTTATACATGGTTTCTATTTGGTAGCCAATGTTGATGGAATGGATGCAAAGACATTCTGGGTCAGAGCGATAGTGTTCATTCACTCAACATGTCATAGCCACCGAAGCCAACTAATTCTAACCTTTCTGGTCAAGTCAATGTCTGTATAGCCCACACAGTTTGTTGTTACATTTTATTCTCAAAATCTCTCGAAGCAACCGAAGGCGTTTCGTCCGTATTATATAAAATTCATGCTGTTCATGTGCAATATATTAGAACTGAAGCAATAAGGCCGATTTCTCAGGTGCCTTTTAAGAGCAAGGAAACAGCGATTGGTAGAATGACTCTTCCAAGTAGACAAAATTCGAAATCCTTTACCAGCTCAAAGCTATGGTTTGCTTTTGCAGCATCCTGAATGAGCCGTTTTTGTGGGTTGTATTTAGCTTTGCCCTCGTTTACCTCCAAAATCAAATTTCACTTCTTCTACGGGATGACAACTGGGTGATTCATTTCCACAACATCCTCAGCCTCTGTTAGCACTTGTTCGAACCTTTGAAATATTGTGCCTCTGATATTGGTATGTGAGTTTCGCATAACACTCTCAAGTGAGATGTTGAAGAGATCAAATGACTGCGCGTCACCTTGTTGAGATCATTTTTTGACAACAAATGCGTCAATGGCATCATTACAGACTTCTTTTTCTGTCGGAACAGAGAACTTAGACAAAGAACTCAGTCTTTAGAAAAAAGATCAGCAAAGGCTTAAGTGGTTTAAAGGCTAAAGTAACCATCACTCGCCACATCAGGCCCGAGTACCTGCAGCCGGATGCGAGGGGGCAGTACTCCGTTGTGTCGTCACTACTCTTTCCAAAGACCTCGAAGAATGTTGTTTCACTTCATCAGGACCTGTAAAAGACGTCGGGAAGTATTCATTTGATCTGGCGGCAACTTGGTGAGTCATATGAACTGCACTTATGTTCATATGAAAGCCAACTCTTAATGAAAATCCTAACCGAGGACGCAGGTAGTCTTAACGCCGCGCCGGCCTGAAAAACCCTCCTTTAAGCCTTGCCTAGCAAATTTATCAGCGATTTCACTTGTCGTAATCCCAAAATGACCTGGAAACCAAGTAAGACCCAGTGCATTCAGCCCTTCGACTGCGTTCTTTGAAGTCACGTATTCTCGAAATAGTTTGGAAATGTTGAGAGGAATCAGCAACGCTCTAAGCGCAGCTTGCTTCTGTAGAGATGCACAGTTCGTTGACATTCGAATGGCTTAAATCTCCGGTTGGAAAGCAGACGTAAGTTTTCCAAATGAGGAGTGAAATCTAACGTCGCTTCCTAAGTCGGTTATGGAGCCATCCTTTAGGACCCAATTAAAATTTGTTTCCTTGATCAGATTCTGGTCGACACCAGTCCTAATGTTTCTGGTGTCATTGCATCAGACAAAATGTCCATAAGACCAGAGTCAAAAGACAGTCTCAGCCAAAGTTCATCAAAGATCCAATGCATGTTGTACCAAAGACTACTTCTTTTTAAACGGAAGATAGCTTTGAGAATGCAGCCCATGAAATGAATCAGTGCCAGGTATGCTCCTCGGGCCGAGGCAGACCGGTCTTTTGAACCTAGTAAAAGCAGCAATGACGTATTTTCGTATGGCTTGTTCCACCAGAACCAACGTCTGAGATTGCTGTGACCTTGGCCTAAATATTCTTGGCCAACGACTGTGTGATAAAGGACGGCATCATTTAAGGTAGCGCACGCAAGTGGAAGTGGAGCTCAACCCTCTTGGAGTTCAGCACTGGAGGCAGCTGACGAAAGATCATGCTAGCTGTAGAGGCTTGTTGGTTGAGGTCTAGGTTTACTACGGCCTGTAGCGCCAGCTAAGTAGGAAAGCAAGTCCCAATGCCGTGAACATTTTATAAACACAAAGTCAAGTCGATTGCCAAAAAGTCACCAAGACGATGAAGCATCAAAATGGAGAGGGCCGCTTCGTATACGAAAAATCTAAGCAGGCATAAGTATCGCCCACCTTCATGAAATGCTATAAATTCCGATCAAAAGTTCTCAGAATTATAAAAGAATAATAAAATAAATTGATTTAGGTCTATTGCCAAGGCGCATCCTTGTAAAAGGAAAAACGAGGCTTCTTTCGATTTCCAAGTTATGAATTTTTCTATGTTCTCCCGCACTTGGTCTAGGTCTTCAAGTGTCTTCAAGATAGGTAATTGCCATCCCAAAACTGTGAGAAAGAAATTCACTCATTGGGTGCCCTACGAACTTAGTTGTCGCCAAGTTAGCCCGAATCGAATCTATCCTTCCAATTTCCATAAATATTGATCCAAAATTTCTTGCCAAGTATATGGTTCAAAAGTCAAGAGACAACTGTATACTTTCTGTAAAGCAAACCTCCGTCTCGTTATGATGAAAAAAGTCGATTTTTGCACTGTCATCGGCTGTCAGAATACGCGTCCAACGATCGCTTCTCCTCAGACAGAGTCCATCTGTCCATCATCCTGCCAAAACTTTCCAAGTCAAACAATAAATCGATACAAGAAGTTCCTTTTTTCTTGACATCCCCCCAGTAGCCCAGTGAAAGGGAATGGCAAATTACCCCAAAAGATGACTTCATTTGCATAACCGAAATCCATCTGCTGTCAAAACGAAGCGAACGAAAAAAAAAAAGACCCCTCAGTCAGAGTCCCAGTTCCAGTCCGAGTCCCAGTTCTAGTCTCAGCCTCAGTTCGTTGCCCACACCCACTCATCTACTTAACTTGGCTAATGGCTTAATTTCAATGTCTACAAAAGCCCAATTCCTTTTGCCACAACAGTCAGTTCACCCACTTCCCCATCTCCTTGTTATCCCTTACCAACATCTTTCTACTTTCATTCATGACTCCAACATTTGTTTGGGAAAACGACATCATCGGTTGCTATTCGCCGCCCCTCCCCCCCACCCTTTTCAGTATTTTTCGACAACCCTCCTCGCATTCATCAGGCATTTGGTGTTACTGTCGTCATCATTGCCTCATCCATTGTTCTAATCAACAACAATTCCTGTATCCCGTAGGAGGTGTGGACGGGGGACACCAATCTAGGGTGGGTTGAGAAAATGAAGTCAGAAGAGGAAATTTTTGGGCTCCGCTTTCATGCTGACAGCTGTCATAATTAATTTTGACATTTCAACATCCGCTGTCCATACATAATTACGAGTTTTTCCTTCTCCTACTTCTTCTTGGATAGAAACATTAATAGGAATATTTTGTTGGTCATTCTTTCCTCATCATAATCATCAGCGTCTACTGTAGGTTCTATCCGTATTTCATTAAAAATTTGAATGAATCCATGTGGCCCTAGATCTCGTTGTCGTCGTTGTGGTGGTCTTTTCAGAGGAGCGTTCACATAAACATTGGGCGGAACCGCATCGGCCGGCAATTCGGCGAAGAAGGCCATGAAAATGCCGAAGATGCCAAAAGTCGTTAGTTAATTAAAAATTTGTCTTCCGTCGTGAATGGGGGAGAGAAGACAAGAATTACGGACTCTTGTAGCCTAAGATGGTTTAGCCGTAGCTACTAACTTAGCTATGGGGCTTAGAGATACAGAGAAAGAATTTTCAGTGCTCAGATAGCTTAGATGGCTTAGAGATGGCTAAGACGGTTATTAATTAGTCTAATAATCCAAAGAGGAGGCGAAGAAGTGATCTCAAATTATACTTTGCTGGATAGTTTCATTATTTGTTGGTCGCGGTTACTACATTTTGGTTTTGGAAGGGAAGCCTGCTTGGGTGTCTTCTGGTATTTCGAAATAAGGAAATAGCATGTGTCTGTCTTGTTTGTTACATCCTTTGCGGGTGGGAAGATATGAAGGAAAGTGGGATTTTTAGTTTCATCTGAGGCTGTTAAGTAATTTCTGTTTTTTTTTTTTTGGGGGGGATTGCTGTGAAGGTCATTTTGAAGAAGGAATGGATTGTAAGAGTTGAATAATATGTAAGTCGTACCTAGTGATGCAAAATGAGTTCAAGTAGAGCCTTAAGGCCGTTAAAGAGATTGATAATATGCTAGATTCGTCTGATTCTTACTGGGATGACTTCGCAAGGTCCCTCTCGTGTCGCCAAAAGCTGAAGAACTGCAAAGAGTGATGGAAAAATTTACCAGTGCGGAACATATCAATTAATCTAACAATTAATGTAAATAGATGTTTCCCCCGTATCAGAGCCTCGTTCCTACAGCCAGACTTAAGGACACACACAAAGGAAACAAAGGAAGTATCATACTCTGTGGTTTTATCGTCATTCTAAGAGCAATTTTCAGAGTCAGGAGACGTTTGGGTTGCTAACATGTCTCGAAGAAACACAATTGTAAATGAAAGCTCCAACAGAGGAGGCCTTCAACCGGTTCAGGTTCCAAAAAGTCTTTTTCTGAGGTTTGTCCTGTTAGCTTAAGGACACTGGCTTCCGATCACATTTAGAAAAGCTTTACGATGTTATCATGTTCCATAGAGACACCAGTACCACATCATTGAATGCTTTTGGCGCTTCCCGTAACCAATCGACATTTATTTTTGGCTCGTACTTTGGTCAAATTCCATCAGAAGACAGGAAAAGTCTATTTCACGTTTTCGTAGCAAATCTACACCGCTATGATAAGGCCAATAGGCTTTCACGAAAATACGTCACTGCTGCTTTTACCATGGGGGCTTTCCCCAGCAAGCTTGTCTCTGCTCTAGACGCATTAATGAATTTCCCTCCGCTGGATATAAATAAAATGGGCTGCACTGTCAAAGCCACTTTCCATTTAAAAAGAAACTGGTCTTTGGTACAACACGATGAATCAACTGTCTTAGGCCTGTGGTTTTATGTACATGCAGTCTGATGCAATAACACCAGAACTAGTATTGCTGCAGAAATAAAAATTCTAGTGCCCCGGAATGGTTTTGGCTAGAATCTGACCCAGGAAAGGAATGTTATTAGGTCTTCACGAATGGCTCCAATAAAATCCAATTAACATCTGGCTCTGGAGCATGATAACGTTGGATTGGGAAAAATGGAGCGGAGATATAAGTAATTCTAATGGCAACGAACTATTGTATATTGCGAAGAGCCGGTGGTGGGGCCGATGCATTTGTATCTGTAGCAACAGCCCAGCTGCGCATAAAGCCTTGTTGAATCCTCTTATGACTTCCAAGCTAGTTCGAGAATGCAGAACTTCACAGAATGCAGTCGGAAGGCTGAATTCACTGAGTCTTGTGTGATTTCCAGGTCATTTTGGGATCACAACAAATGAGATCGCTTAAGAATTTGCGAGGTAATTCCCAGAGGAGAATTGTTCAAGATATGACTGCTTGCGCCATAGATCAGGGTTTCCATTGACAGTTGGATTTAATATGAGCATATCTGCATATAGCATGACTCTCCAGGTCAGTAGAAAAGACTGCAAGATGCTTACTGGAGTTGTTGCGGGGCTATACACATTTGTTAAGAGTTTAAGTGAACTGGGCATAAGTAATGCAACATCCTGCGACGTTTACTGTGAATGGCATCGTCGACTGAATGCCTATGAATATCCGGCCTACGATCGCATTGTGTGTGCTGGTACTGTAGATCCTTTATTACTTTCTTCGAAAGACTAAGAAATTTCGTTATAGGGGTATATCGTCTGTAAGCTCTATTGCAATAGAAAAAAAAAGTAAACAAATCAAGATCGGTGCCACTGTACAGTTTGTCGTTGAACAAAAGTGAAAAAACAAAAATTAAAGTAGGCATTCCCTCAAAAGGTCTAAGCCCGTGCACTATATAGCAGGACCAGTATGAGAAGGGTTTTGTTTAACGCCAGTTTAGTCTAACAAAAGAGGATTCTGATACCTACTCAATTGGTTTCTATTCCTAAAGGAACACCAATTGGCTAAAGCAGTTCTGCGTCTGATTTCTGCGCTGATGTTGTTGCTGACGATAACTGCGGGACAAAGGTAGGGGACGTCAATAACTACTTGGAAGCTATAACTGCCAATCTTCTGGAGAAGACTTTGGTGTGCGTCGTTTTCTGATGAAAGCATGTACATATGTTGCGTTGTACTCGTTAGTGGTCAGAACTATTTTGGCCATTTCCACCTCGATACTCATAAAAGTTTCATTGATGGCTCGCTGTCTCCACACGATCTTATCAATGTCATCCGCGTTCACAATAACTCGTAACAGTGCGGCAGACAGTGCCGCTTTTGTTGGTCAGTGAGTTTTGCACAAGTAAACAAGTTACCATATTCGGCCATCATCTTGCCTAAAACTTTTCCTGACATTGATGGTCTTGGTCAATCCATTGCCGACCTTGATCAAGCAGCGAGAGTTCTCTAGTCGGAATCCTATAGTAGACTATGCGCGCTGTCATATGCAGCTTTGAACCCGACAAATAGATGATGAGTGTCGATCTGAATTGCCAAAGTCTTTCCAAGATCTGCCCTAGTGTGGATATATTATCGATGGTGGACTTTCCTGGCCTGGAAACACACGGCAGAAAAGATCATACAGGCGATGCTTAGGAGAATTATCCTTCTATAATTGGCGCAGCAGTCAGAAGGGTATTTTTTCTTGAGATTCCATACATGAGGAATGCTTTCCTCTTACCATTTCTTACAGCTGCTGGATGTTCCCAACCAGGGCATCTACAGTTGCTTTAAACAATCAAGCAGCCAATCCGCCAGTAGCTTTATTAGACTTTAGCTTCGATATTCCTGTCATTACTTCATTTAGGTCATGAGGACGGAATTATCTTTCACTCGTCGCTCTTACGAGTACAGTAACATTTCTCCATTTCCTCCTTCTCCTTTTTCTTTTCGAGAAGGATGTGAGATTCCCTATTCATTTGCTCGTAGAGCTCTCGCTCGTCGATGTAGTGCAGTCTTACATGCCTTCCGCCCTCGTCCATCCAGAGGTTCATTGTAACAGCGTTTTGAAACCAATCACATCAGAAACAGATATTTTGTTGACTCGTCGACAGCATTCCCATTGGTCTTCTTCGATTTGTTTTTTTTGGGGCTAGGGTTTTGGAGAGCTTGCAAGAAAAGAAGCACGATCGGTATAGATCCTAGCGGTCTCTTGTGATTCCAGATTTTTAACGTCGGACTTTCTTACTTACCTCCTTTGTGAATGATATTCGTATTAGCACCCTGACTGCGACAAGATAAGGATCCAACAGCCAGCATGCGAGATGAGTCTCTGGCGTCGATCGTTTAGATATAGGAACTGCGTGATGGCTATTCAAAAGTAAAGCATCCTTATAAATTCTAAACTACGAATTCATTGCCAGATGTGGTGTTAAGCAAGCTGTGTTTTCCGATAACCCACCCAAAGATCTTGGTTTGCCTTGCACAGTCTTTCATGCTGTCATGAAGCACATTAGGCTACAATTCCCACTGGAACACAACCAAAAGCCAAAGCTTGAAGAGTCGATGTAACAACATATGTTGAGTGGTCCGTGTATGTCTGGATTTATGTATTTAAAACCAGTTTTATCGATACGCTGATGACGCACCGATGATGCCCAAAAACTAGCTCTTAAGATCTAAAGTAAGTGTGAACTTTGATAAAACCATGTTGAAGCAATGGCCTCCGATGTAGATTAGATTCCTGACCAGCAAAAGAAGAGAATTTTTGATGGCTGTCTGCGGCTTCTGTTTTTCTCTCATTTCCCCAAACCTCAAAGAAGCCGACAAAAGCTATTAGTCTCGACCTTGTGATGAGGTTTTTTTTTGATAAATCATATAAAAAAGCTTCTTAAGATTGCGTCTGCTACCACAAGTCAGCGATAGCATCTGCCTAAACTAGTTTCTGATTAATCGCTCAAGGTCTTGGGGAATCTGTCTTCCCCTCCTTTTTCGTTGAAAATCCTATTTCTCTCCATCCATCTGTCACAAATTAACGCAAAAAGATCTGCGCATTGCAACAATTTAAAGATCCCCCGCTGAATGCCTTCAAGGTGGTTATAACTCATTAAATGCTAATCTGTCACAATGAATTTGCACACCATTGTATTGTACAGAGTTCGAAGTATCTTTGGAGCCCTTTCCGCACCCCGTACACATTGTGTTCAACTGCTATGCTAATCCGTTCAAAGTGACAGAGATAAATGCTTCCATCCAGACACTAAAAAACATCTCAGCCTCGTCCCATTGTGATTAGCTCTAGGGCACGTGAGTTTACGCAAAAAGCCTTACACAACCTTCCACCAATAAGCGAGAGTGTGTTTCTGTTCTACAAAGTTAACCAAACCAACAATAACAGAAACAACAACAACAACAACAAGATACAGCGAAAAAATGGGCAAATCATGGTGTCAGCGAGAATTAAGTGCTGTCCATGTATCAATCCATGTGGAAAACTGGCTCTGGCGAGGCGTTCTCTGGGTTGGCTTTTTTTTTTTTGTCTTTTTAGCTTCAGCCTCCTTCGGTATACCCTAGTGGATACAGATTCGGGACGAAAAATCGAATGAAACCAACCATCATAGAGAGTCCATAAAGCCGGGGGGATGTAGATAAGAGCCGAAATAAAAAAAAAATTAAAAAAAAAATAAACCGTCAGTCACTTTGTGGTTCTAAACTTTGTGACCACAAGGTTCAGCTTGGTTTGGTTCAGGTGTTGTGAGTCGTAGAACTATTACCACACACATACCAACTTTGGATAGTGCCCACATCATTTCTCCAGCTTCAATCTTTGACAGATATTTGAATACTTTTCGCCTTTTGTGCGATGAATTTGGTACCGACTTTGCCGCTCTCATGGCTCCGAAAAATGTTCAATGACTTGCATTCGTAGTGCCGTCAGATTAAGGTTTCTCGTTTTAGTTCATTTTTTTTACGTGTTAGTCAACAATAGAGACAGTGACGGAGAAGGGAATTCCAAGGAATTCCACCTTTCGAGTGGATAATGGTGTTTCCTTACCCTTCACATGGCTAAGTGCAATACATAGGCGATATGACCTCAAGTGCCTGAGTGACATCAGGTAAGTGGGAAAACAATTTTTTTTTTCCGACATTTTAAGTGCGAGTGTAGCCCTTTAGCGGATTCGGACAATGTCTTTTGAGGAGATAATCGTTTTTTTTTTTTTTGTTTCCTTATTTTTGTACAGGGAATCGTCAATTTAAGTCAATGGCTGTTGTTCTTGAAAGTGTCAAATTACTGTCAACTGCGCTTGGAGCATGTCAAGTGGGTACTCTTACGCCTCTTACAAGTGTCACACATATCGGATAGCTAGGCGACCAAATGACTTAATTTTTGGGAAAATTTCTTACCACGGTTCAGAGATCCTCTTATCTTGATTTTCATTGACTCCTTAAATGTGTTGATTTCGTTGAGAGGAACCACGAAATCAAGTGAGACCGGAGCTTGCCTGTGACCTCGTCCATTTTCATTTTTTGTCAATACGGGTCTGAAGAATTTTAGTAAGTTGTATTATTAACTAGAACTGACATACAGAGGTTAAATAAGAGAAACTCTATTGTACGATTTGTACGGTTCTAGCGGAAGGCTAGGGGATTGCGTGGTATGAATGATAATGTAAAACATTGTTAGCGATCGATATTTTAACAAGTTGTTAAATGTAATGTTACATATTCTCTTAGAGAAACATGAGATCATGTCATACCTACCAACCCCAAAGACGTATCGAGCCGCATTGTTATATGCTACTTTAAGCTTTCTGTTACTGACAGCATCACACTTTCCGTAAACTTTACATCCATAGGTCAATATAGGGATAATGAGTGATTTTCCAAGAACCATTCTAATTTTCACTGGAGTATAATTCTGAGAGACCCATAACGAATGAAGTACGCCATAAACTTTGCCAACTGCTAAACTTATGTGATTGCTCCAAGTCAGTCTTCGATTGAATGTCATGCCAAGATTCTTTGCGGTAGTGCAATACTCAATTGGAGCATTATTAAAAGAAGATAGAAACTTCGTTTTTGGAAATGACAATGCATTTTGTCTTCTTCGGGTTTAGTAAAAGAAGATATTTTCTAGACCAGTTGGCGATATTGTCTAGATCTGTGTTAATACGGCAAACACAGTCCTCAATTAGACCAAGTGGACAACTTAGCATATAACTCAAATTTACAGCTAGTAACGGCAGACGGCAGCTCATTAATATACAGGGAAAACAGAAGGCGGCCCTAGAATGGAACCTTGTGTTACTCCAAAACGAATAGCAATGAAGTCAGACAAAACATTGTTAATGGAGACGGCTTTTTCTCCACCTATAAGATAGGAAAACAGAAGTCTAGCTGCAGGGGATGAAAAGTTGAACTTTTTTATGAGCTTATCCCGAAGAAGAACGTGATCGACTTTGTAGAAAGCTCTAGAAAAATCAAACAATAAGAGGAAAGTTATCAGAACTTTATCGATGTTCTGCCTTATGTTATCTACAACTGTTAGGAGAGCTGTTTTACAGCTATGCTTCGCTCTGAATCCTGATTGTCTGGGAGTAATAAGACTATAATAATTTAGAAAGACGTTTTTTTTGTTTCTGCATGATTTTTCCAAAAGCTTTTGATAGGAAAGGAAGTATAGATATAGGCTGATAGTCTTTACTACCACAAATAAAGTACGGGAATAAATTTAGCTTTCTTTCGGGTGAACACGGTCTATTCCAATGGCATTAGATTTAATAGAAAGCATACTCTCAACTACTTCAACTTTATCTATCCCGGAGAAGCCAAACCTTTCACCCGATAAGGAGATATCATCGGAAATCAAACCTAAACCTTGAAATTTAGATTTCGGTTCCGTTGAGGTTGTCGGTTAAAAATGTTTGGTTGAGAGCATCACCATCAATACCATGGAGGGGCAGAGTTTCTGTTTTCCCAGGGCTAGGCTGCGCAGGTTTCTCCAAAGTTCTTTTCTACTTAGAGACGGACTGTGTCGTTTTGAGAAAATTTTTATTTTTGCGGAACGTATAAGGACAACGGTCTCATTCCGAAGATTGCGGTAGACTCTTCGATAAGCAACAAGTCTATATCGCTTCCATCGTTCATACGCAAACCATGGGCGCTGTCAGGCCTGGGCCTGAATTACCTGAGATGTTCAAGGATGGCAAACATTTTAGAACCGTCAATGCAGTATAACATATACAATTCCATTACGACTATGACAAAAATAACACAGGTAGGTATACGGTATAACACGAACATTTTTGTAACCTTTTTGCAACTACACCTTGACCAGATATTGGGCTGGCAGAAAGTAATTTCAGTTTGCACTTGTACAAGTACGAGTGGATTGCGATATGTAAACTTTATAATTTTTTCTTTTTTGGCATTTAAAAGCTGTCACTTTAAGCTTAGTGCAGACGCAAATAGAGCATAATTTTGTTAGTACAGAGTCAATGGAGTACAAAAAAGACCATTTTTAACATATATTGCCTTTTAATTCCCATGAAGGCAAGAAAGCTGCTGACGCTCACAAAGAGATATGTGAAGTTCATAGTGCTGACTGCTCATTAGAACGCTAATTGTAAGAATTAGTTCAAGAAATTCTATTCTGGAGATTCTTCATTCAAAGATGACCAACATTCGGGTAGAAAAACTGAAGTTAATGAAGGCCCAGATCCACTCATAATTGAATCAGTTTGTCATATGACTGTGCGAGGGATTGCAGATTATGGATTGAACCCATAACAAACAAAAACAAATGAAAATAATTTAAAATGTCTTAGACTAGTAAAAAAGTTGGATGTTTGGGTTCCACACATAGCACAACCAATCAAAATTTGAATGTGCAGCCCAAACAATTTGACAATTGACAATTTGAAGCCCGGGTCAACCCCGGACAGTTTATTAAAAATGTTTAATACAAACATATAACTTAACAAACTAAACTTAAAACTATGACTTATAACTACTATTTCTACTTAAGCTAAGGTCTATAGACGGGAAAAATGGTTATTTAGGGAATTTCGGAGGGCTGGGCTGCTGTAGTGGAAATCGAACACTTGACGTACCCGATTTGTTTCACGTAGCATACGACACAGTGGCTCGTTGAGACCATAAGTTGTCCTGTGATTATTCGGACGGAAAAGGTAGACAGATCTCAAATGACACGGGTTGGTATTGATTGGGATTTGGGAGAGTATTGTGGGACAGTCACTGATACCAGTTAAGAGTTTGTGTATGAAGAGAATATCGGCGGACTCCCGACGTTTTTCCAAAGACAGGAGACCGAGTAGTTTTAATCGATTTACATAGGGGGGTAAAATATTGTGGTCAGCCCATGGTAGCCCGCGTAATGCGAAACGCAGGAATCTACGTTGGACAGCTTCAATGCGCAGAATATGTACATCATAGTAAGGAGACCATATTTCGCTGGCGTACTCGAGAAGTGGACGAACAAAGGTTGTGTACAGGGATTTGGCGACATAGGGGTTGGAGAATTCTTTTGACCATCGTTTAACAAATCCGAGAGCGGAGTTAGCTTTCCTAATTACGGAGTCTATATGGTTGCGAAAATTAAGCTGTGAATCACAAATGACACCCAAGTCCCGCATTGAAGTAACTACAGCTACTCTTTGGTTTGATAAATAGTAGGTGCGGGTTCGAAGTGTCAAACGCCTCCGGGAGTTAGAAATGGCTTGGCATTTTTCTATGTTGAGCTCGAGAAAGTTTTTATGGCACCATGTCGAGAATCTATTAAGATCATCTTGTAAAGGTTGAGAGTCAGAGAGACTTGAGATCTGTCTATAGATTTTCATATCATCGGCATAGATAGATATGTGGGAGATAGATGAAATTGATCGAATTATTACTTCAGATGAAAAATGTGTCTTTCCACAGCGATAACTCAAGACAACACACATCTTTGGTAACTCGTGAAATATTATTGAACCATGGTTGGAAAGTGAAATCACATCTGCCATACAGATCCGACTTTGCAAAATCGGATTTTCCCTTGATCCGAAGTTTGGTAAGACTTTCACAAATGATGATGACTTGAAATCGCATTTGGTCTAGTTGAAGAACTGCTCTGCAGGGGAATCTGCGGCAGTGCACCCAATAGATACCGCCACTCTTCACACTTTAGAAATCAATTCTAAGAGTTTTATGAGAAAACGCCAAACAGAGTAGGATAGCTACTACATTATCTGGGCGCCTAGTGGCCCAATTCGGCATTTTGCTTCGACTGGAGAACGCAAATTTTCGCCGTTCTTGCATCGTAGAGCCCATAGTAATAGCACCCAATATATGTATGTATCAGCGCCAAATATCTACTGCGTGATGCGGACTTAAACAAATAGTCTTTCACGATGTTGCTACCATTCCCACAGCAATCCCCGAAAGATATTATCACTTAAGCATATTACTCGATGGTCCCAAGCAAGAGCGTTTTGTACTATTACCACGGTATAAAGTCTTTCTTATGACCACAGAAGGGCCGCTGAATTATTAGAGACACAGAGAGTTCTAACGCAGGTTCAGTTCCTGAGAAACTTTCCTCTGAACCTGAGCTGGTAAGATCACCGGCGATCATATGTCCGGCCTTCAACCTTCCTACTAAGTTCAGAAAACCCTTGCAAGCTTAGAAGCAGTGAGAGGGTTTAGCAAGGTTTGAATCTCAGCATGGCTTTTGTTCAGACGCAGAGACTTCACCCTCTCTACCAATTCTTCGCAATATATATCGTAGACACTTCAATTGCGTATTCTTTCGCTTGAATGACAGACCCAAGTGTGTATAATTGGGGGGTGAAAATGAAAGGCTCAGATTCTGGATAATTGTGAAGTCAATTTCGTATTTTTGCCTCAGGAGGAATTCTAGTTTTATTGCTTCAGATGGGATGTCCGGAAGATCAGCGTCAAAAGACAGTCAAGACAAGATCATCAAAACTAGAGTGACGTTTTTTTATGAACGCAGAGCACCCGACAACCGACGCAGAAGAAATAACTATTGTCCTTATCGTAGCTATGTTCATCCACAGAACCCCCTCGGTGACAAACCGCATGTCTTTGTTATCCAGGATTATATCCAAACACTAAGCTTCATTGGATAAGGATGCTTTTAAGCACTAGATGAGCCAGATCAGTTTGCCTTCTCCTTCTTGTAAAGAGACAAACTCAGCTTTGAATAGATTTCTTGTACGCTAATCGCCGATCACTTCATTCCGCTGGGCATGATCCAAAGGCGGAATAGCTACATCATCTCTATATACCTGAATGTAGACGATATATCTATTGACAGGGTTAAGAAATGAGGCGGACAACATGCACCATAGAAGTGATGATAGAATCAAGTCCATGCGATGATTGTCTCTCGTGTTGCATCAGCTGCTGCCCCAATATTCTTAGCAATAGCATCGGAACGGCTAAGTTATACCCAGTTTTCTGGTCACTGTGATGGAAACCAAAATCCTGATGGGTGAAGCACGGTTATAGATCCGCTCGACGTTGCTGGACAATAGGCGCCCTTCCACCTTCTTGACGGTATTCACATTTTAGCATGCTTTCAAGTAGATTGGGTTAGGTTAGGTAAGAGTGGCTGTTGGAAATACCAACCCACTTAGGCCTATTGGCCCATTGTGATGGCACGTAGATCCTCTTACTAATGGAATCAGTTTATGCTTATGATAAAGCGTAGGAGACTGTTAACATCTTTATTTTCTAGATCGTTTAGGTCGTTGTAGAATAAAGCTCCTAGATGAGGCTTTCTTCTCTGCGAGAGAGCTGGACCTGCACAGAGTAGGTGGAGGATTGTCTCCTCCTCTTCCTCGTCCATGCAGCTTCGTGCTTGCCCATGAGGCAGTGTCCAGCGATGACACCTATCATGGCGCTGAGACCTTTCCTAATTAAAAGGATCAGACTCTTAGAGCGATTCAGATCCAACTTTAGCCAGATCTGTTTGGTCGCTAGACATGTTTGCCCAAAAGGTCTGTTCTTTTATTGACTATCCGAAAAGATGCGGATATCCTTTTTTATTCAGCCAGGACAGAGCTTCTGTAATCGCCAAAATTTCCGCCTGGAATACGCTACAGTGATTTGGAAGGCGGAAAGAGAACTAGGCTATCGGATTTCAAGTAAGATGTTGCAAAAATAGACGTCCACGAAGCTACCACTCCTCATTACTATATTCCTAAACGAATTTGACTTAATTCGATTCGGTTATTGGGATCATTGCTACACCATTAGGAGTGGGGCCTCTATTTCAACGTGTTCACTCATTTTAATCAATACTTTTGTTCAGTGCCTTATTACAGTCTTATATACAAGTCTTATATGTTCTAGTTTTCACCCCAACATCCTCTATGAAAACAATGAACTTCTCGTTTAGCGCAAAAGCATTGTTCTTCCTTACAGGACAATCTACTTATATCTTTACCGAACATAATTGTTTTTCATGTTGTTAATACAAGTCTTACTTCCTTCACCGCGAGCTACCAATGCATATATGAGTAAACCACCGACCACCATACCAACAATTTATGAGAAACTCACTAAAGCAATGCAACCTTCTGCTTTTAGTATAACATATATCCGTTCGTTGTACAACAAGGCCAGCGGAACAAGCTCAGACACACCCCAAAAAAGTAGTCCAAAGTAGTCCACCATCTGCAAGAACAGCCGGTAACATCAGCGCCCTTGTTAAATTAAATCTCCAACATCTACGAGTACGTATGCAACTACAAGAAGCACCTACCTACAAACACTCGTAGATGCGTTAATTACACCCCAGCTCACACACACGGCAACCACTAACAGGAAAATCTCCCGAACCACCCCGGGCATACTACCTCTACCCGTCTGAATACCGAATACTGAAAACTTTAAAACGGAAGAAAGTACTCTCTACGAGTACTTCGTACATGGTAGAAACAAGACCAAAAGCAATGCAATGCAAAATGGTTGCAGGTAAAAGGAAACTAGGCAAAAGCCCCTTAAGGCCACGTCATTCTATTTCCACGTTTTCCTGATCAGTCGCTAGAAACTCTTGGCAAAGGCCACGTAAGTCAATGGTAAGTCCAGTTGATTCGAGTGGGAAACGACATGCAAATTTGACAAGGACAAGCATTTCACATACGCAGATCCTTTTTGAAAGGAAATTCTGGTTTCGAGTATGAGTGTGGATATGAAAGTGACTATAGAAGCTACCCTCCGAGAGCAATTATGAATTCCCATTTAATTGCTGGCCATTTAATTAAATGGCTTCCACCCTGCCTCCCAGTTGTCCTATTTACAACAAATGGCTTAATACTGTTTAGAAAAAAAGACAAAAAAAAAAAACAGAAAGAAACACAGAAAACCACCTCTAGTAGTAGCCTCAATAAATTCATAGATACGAGTAATTCAGAAAAAGGGACTTCTGCCTGTCCTATACGAATATGACATGCAAAGCAGCCGCAATTAACGTTTTCTTATCGCGACGCGCGAAAATAATTACATTTGCATACAGGATTACGTAAAAAAAAGGACAAGACCTTCAACTCCACTCTCCTCCATTAAAGAGTTCATCCCCACGCCTCAATAGAGATATCTGTTGGCAAATAATTGTTGCTGTGAATCCTTGACAAGGGCAATAAAAAAGGAGAGGAATAATAAAAGGTGTGACCATATTGGAATTTTCGTAAAACATTTTCCTTTTCCAGGATAAACAGCTCAGAATCGCTGTAGATTTACCCTCAAGTGGCACTAACATTCCAGAAGGCACCCAGCTGGAGCCAAAATGCTTAGAAGGGCAGGTTTCAGATTTTGAGATTTTCTAAGTCGATAACACGAAGATCGTCCTTAAAAAATCTACTTGAAGAACTCATCCTGACCAGAGATGAGACATTCTAAATTAATCCAAGTATTCTTGATAGTTCTTCAAGAGTTCTGGTTACTCTCCCTTTCCTGATAGTAACTTAGCGTTAGAGCAGAGCACTCGCAATAAAAAAATAATAAAAAAAATATCTTTCCATACTTTGGACAGTATAGCGAACGCAGCTTTTGCCTTTCTGATTCTGCTGCCCATAACGAGTTCCTTACTGTATTACTGGAAAGCCCTATATTAGTACATCTGGTGAAAGTCTATGTGAAAGGGGGTGTCGTCAACGAGTTCAGAAGTTTTCTCTGGATCTGTCCAAGAGTTTAACGCAGCTAGCACCATTCGAAGAGAAGCAATGATAAAATTCAGCCCTGTCATGTAACACGCTATCGTTGCGTAGAACACGACAATTCGCATCTTTAAATGCGGCTTAAAAAGAGCGATCATCTCGTTCGGAATGCCCCACATTCGCAGGTGTGTTGAATAGGTTAAGTGGCCACTTATACTCAACTCACAGCTTTGTGGTCATCTTTTAGGTCTTCATATGTTTGGCGCAGGAAAATCCAGAGTAGAAGCATACTCGTTCCTTTCTTTGATCGTGTTTATGATATTTTTTATAGCGTTTCGGCTAGTTTAAGCAGTCCACAGAATTTATCGTTCCATCTGCTTGGTATGATTTTTCATAATACCGCAGACATTTTATCAATACCACAGATCTAGCCTAAATCGCTACTTAAATCTTCAGCCTAATGCAAAGAACCTTGTACAGATTTGAGAACTTGTTACTTCAAAACGCTCATTCAAATTTGAGACCATTGCACTGCCATCCAAACGGATTAACACACCAGCTGATCGCCATCTGATATTGTCAGGGAGCCATATAGGTTTTTCATCAGAAATCTGCTACTGCTCCTTCAGCTTATGCAGCTAAAAAATTAAAATTCCTACACTTGTCGCCTTCTTTTTTTCCTGAGCTTGGCTTTCTTTCTTGTCTTCACACATTCACATCTCCAGATGTCCACCGCGATCTTTGCCCTTTGGTTGTGAAAAAATATTTCGATCTTCAGTTATCGTTCACAGACCTGCTCACGTATTCTCCTTCTAGACTTGACGGGTGGGCTTGGGCTTCAACCAATAAACTTCTACAGTTGGTGTGGTCTTTGAGCTGTTGCCTCCAGTTACATACCTCAAGATGGTTGAGGTGGCCTTCCACTCAAGTAAAACTCTTCTGCATCGTACTTTCGCTTAGGAATTGAAGGCTTTTCCGGCCGAAACGTTCATTTTCCTACACTTAGTAGGTTCAGGCCATTTCAGGTTGCTGATGCGCATTTTCCTGATCAGGTTTACATTCTCGTATATCTCATAGACTTCGGTCTTATATGAAATATTACTCAACTGCCTTCACAGGCTGAAGAAACAGCGACTGATTGAAACCCTTTTACTTATCCAGATGAGGTGCCATTGCCAGAGTAAATAGGGGAGCCGAGATGGGCAAACTCCGCTGTCCGTTCTCGCTGATAGCATGTACTTGGTTTTTCATTCATTCATACGAGTAACTTAATCCATTCTCGTAGCTTCTGTTTCAATACTTTTTTTTTATAATTTACGCGCGCCTAAGGGGTTAGATACCCTTTTACTGTTGCCAGGGCGCGGGCGAAAAGGTAGAAAGGAGGAGAAAAGAAAATTGTTTTGTAGTGGTTTGAAACTCAGGTGTGTTTGGTTTCGGTATTTGTTCTCCAGGGGTGGGAGTCCAAATAGGACGGAGAGTTTTTTCTTCACTCAGAGTGGAAGGTTATAATTCGCAGTGATTATTTGTGCTTGAAACTCTACAACAGCCAAATCTACGTGTCAGTGTTATGCCTTCACACGCAGAATGCAACAGTTACAGCTTACTGCCACAGACTTCTGAAAAATTGTGCATCCGATGTTAGTTTCCGAACTACGTAAAATCTTCTCAAGTATGATGCATAGTAAAAGAAGTCGTAAACGTAAACGAAGATGCTAACACATACATATTCTGCTTCTTCAGATCACTCAAAACATTCTCCCAGTCATTGGAAAGTAGCCTTTACCGCGCAAATCGCCATTCGATGTAGGATCTCCTGATAATATAACATAAAAGCGACTGAAAGCAAGAAATTCAAAACACCAATTTGAAGACAGTCACTCAGCTATAGATCAAATGCGTAGAATAGCAAAGTCGCTAGAGGAAACGATGGTTAGCTTTGCTATTTCCCTCGATGAAGCACAAGTCTTTGGCACAGTTTGCTATCCAGGATTTATACAAACTTGAAACATTACCTCCTGTCCAATATTGAAAGATACCTAAACCGTACCGAATTAAACAAGGCTACTATTTACTCTGATCTAAAGGAAAGTAAAACAGAAGTCCCGCAGGGCAGCACCTTGGCTTCTACATTATACTTACTATTAACCTCCAACAAATATAATCATCACATTTGCCAACAGAATGGTCATACTCGAATCGGCCGAACAGAATGAAACCACATGAGCTACCCTGCCATCTCTGGAGCAAGCAAAAAGATATTACACAAGACATCGATCATCCCAGTCCTGCTTTATGGTGCAATATGGTTTACTGGACACTGACGAAAGCGGATGAAAATGATCTGAGGCGCTCGAGAGCAAAGTTATTCTGTTAATTTTCGGTTTCGTTTGAATCAATGAAGAATGGAGGTGTTCTAACGCCGATGTCGAGAGAAAAGCGCAGATAACCCGGGTTAGGTGGCAAGGTCACCTTCAGTAGATGGTCACCAGCATCCCTGGGCGGAAAGTTTTCGACTCAAACCCAGAAATGGAAAGGGACGTCAGCCAACTTCTTGTTCACCACTGAAGGTAGATGGGAAAAGACCATGCAACACTGTGTTAACTGAGGCGCCATGGTCTACGTAGGACTGTAGCGCCATCTAAGGTAGAAAATAGGTGACTGGCATGAAGTTTAACTATATTGTGTTGTTGACCGTCTAGAACTCTGTCGTATATTTTCATAGAATGAGACATTACTTTTACAGGTCGGTAGTTTTACAATTTCTCATCTCGACTTTGCCTTTATACAGCTCCTGGTTAGACCCAACTGTATGTCACCAGTGCACTCTTTTTAGTGCTTCGCTAACTTCGGTTCCGTAAAATCGTCGGTTTCATCTTCTTACTCGACAGTCGAGGTAATGATACTGGGCAGAAATTCTTCCTTCGGTAATGCGTCAAACAACTTTCTCTATCTATTACGAGACTGGTTATTCCCTGTTGGTAAGTATCCCTGCTCATCGTCAATATACATATTTCGAAGATTGAATCTCTAGCGAGTGTTTTCTTCGTCGCTTAAAGATGCTTCGACTTGTTCTACTGCTTGCCATCTGCTTACGTATTGTGAAGGTACAATGCATCTTCTCATATTACATGTGCCTTAGCAACCATTTATTCGGCTGTTTATCAGCCGAGCGTCAAAGGCTTGCCTCTCTTTATTTAACCCCATTTCGTATCTTCGTCATGGTGAACCACGTTTCTTTAAAACATCGAGTAGAGTTCTTGCAATACTTTTCCATATTTCATAGAAGACGTCCCAAGTTCTTCCTCTTGGTTTATGGTATCTCGGAAATTAAGCCCTCTTTCCTTATATAAGTTATGTCCATTTATTTCCTCGACTGAAGCAGTTTTCAATGGTTTCTGCGTAAAAAGTTTTGTCAAAAAGTGTCGGACTGACTTGCTAGTGGTTCACTAAAGATCATCTTAGAATTTTTTTCTCATCCTGTCACGTCATTCCAGCTTAAAACGTTTTCTAGTTCAAAACTTTTGCACGTCATTACACCGATGTTTCAAGTTGCGATATGTAATTTCTTTCTGAAATGCTTCATGTTCAATCGAGCTCTGAGACGAATATATCGATTAACGCTGTACAGAAAATGTGCCCGGCAGTGGTTAGGTTAGGTTAGCGGGTTGATGAGGTATTTGGAGCCGAAGCCACTCTACTATACCTCATCACAGACCCACTGTGACGCCCACGTGAACGTGTTTCCTAATGTTTCCGTTTCAAGTGCGTTGGTTGTCGTTTGGTCCTTGAACGGGTCTAAGCCATCTTGTTACATCCGCGAATCTAAAAAGAGATGTAGGTGAAGGAGACGAGAGTCCTGAGAGGTCGTGGAAGTAGCAACTTCCTAAGGTTCTTTGTCTTAAATTACTTAGACTGGGACAGTGACACAAAAAGTTGGGGGTATCCTCCCGTGAGCCTATCTCCGCATAGCCTCTGCAGAGGTCGTCGACAGTAAGAGGCACCCTCAGAAGATGATGTCTTATGAGTAATGCATTCATTCGTATTCATACGGATTTTCGATGGGTCTACCGATGTCATGGCTCGAGAAAAGCACAAGGCTTCCAACCAAAGTAAAGGTTGTAAGTCAATCGTTTTCATGGCAATAGCATATCGTTGCTCTGGTTTATCCGGTAAACAATTTGCTTGCCCATCTTTTACCAAAATACTGATTGAACTAGTCTATTTGGTTTTTCCCATCTGATTTCTTGTTTTCCCAAAGATTGTTGTCGAATAATGCAGGGAGAAGTAGTTTTTTTTCCCAAAGAAGTTTGCCGAAAATGGGCAAAAGTTCAGTGGTATTGTAAAATCTATTTTATTTTGTTGCCTATTCCCAATGGTATCATTTCTCATAGCCTAAAAGATCTACAGAGAAAACTTATTCTAAAATCGATGCTTTTATATTTCAGATTTCCAAAGACAAACATCTGTGGTCAGAAATCCTTGGCCTATTTGAGAACAGCACACATATGAGTACACTTACGAAACCTCGAGCAATTCATCTGGCCACACTGATTCGAGAGTTGGACTTATGCAGGTAATTAAACGAGTGAATGACTTGAAATATTTATTTTTACTTTTTCTGATAAATAGCCAAAGGGATGTCCTTTTTATTAGATCTGTTAATTTGTGAGACTGGTGTCTCTTTTTTGTTGTCTCGTTGTTGGTATCCAAGAATGATTTCTGCGGTTATAATCGGTTTTATTGCGAATTAACAAGGATACTCGTAGTAGTCAGAGAGTGGAAGAAGCTAAACGGATGGGAAGGACATTGATACGAAACAAAAATAAAACGAAAAAAAAAAACAACAAAAAGGATTTCAATGGCAATTTACGGTTTTCTTATGAACCGAATTGTTTGACTGACTGAGCTTAAAGGGGATGATGGAGAAGATAAATGAGGGTGTCGCAATGTTTAATTAATGTCTGCTTTTGAAGGATAAAAGGACACCATTCAAGATACTGCGGATTATGGAATTATGTTTGCGTAATTTTATTGCATAAAGATAGCGTTTGAGAGGAGGATAGTTTATTTATCAATGGGGATATGGAAGGTAGACATCACTGAGGAGAGAGTGAATCGATTTGACAGGCATTGAGTTCTTTCTGTCTGTAATAGATACTAGAACCTATCTGTTAATGTGGCCTCCATCAGGTTACGTTTAATAAAAGTCCATCGTGTTATGTAGGCGCAAAGGAAATTCTACTTTTCGTTCCTCCTTCGGCATGAGTATCCATTCAACAACATTTCATAAACAAGACAGAATGAACGTGGTCTTTTACAACTCTTTTAAGCTTCACCTCTTTGGTGCTCTGGTTAAGATTTGTTCCAATTTCCTCGTTGCGCTATTTATACACTTCTATGTGGTTTTTCGCCATCAGAAGTACTCGTATTGTAGCTATGTCGCACTGTGCAGCAAAAACACTATTTCATCCCGATATGGGATCCTTAACCCTTTCTAAAGGACTACTCTTGTTTTTATCTGCATACGAGTATTTGTACAGCTCAAGTCGATTCATTATTGTCTGCGATGTTTGTATCTATCCGTTTGTACAAACAACGAACTTTGTTATCGCTGTTGTCGTACAACAATAATCTTTTGTCGAAAAAAAAAAAAAAAATAGTAATATCACACGCCCAAGGATACGATGAACTCTTGAGTAGAAAACGCATCATCAACAATGGAAAGCTGCCGCAAAACAAAAAACCAAAAAAAAAACCGAATTGAGTGTGCAAAAATTGTCAACTGTCCAAAAATGTCAGTTTTACACAACCATGACCCGGTTTTTGTCACAATGACTCCTTTCACATCACTGAGTCTTACGTCATTCGTCTTAATTTACAACCCTCAGTGCGAACCCACTAACCACCCCCTCTCCGAGAAGAAGAAGATTAAATTCGATCATCCAGAAATCTTATGGAGTTAATTTATCAGAAGTTAAGCAGTTTATCTATGCGAGAAAGGTTCTAGCTGTAGGCGGGACATAAATAGATACAGCTTTAACTACAGATATATAGAGGAGAGTTGGTGTACTGTTTTAGTATCGCCATCATCATCATCACCAACACGATTATCAACACAAAGTTCCATGGTATGAATTCGAAGGATAAGTACCAGATGGATGGTTTTGGTTGGCTTGGGTATGAAAATCTCCCGCAGATTTCATCCCAAAAGGATGCGAAGTAGAGAATTATTAATCCCAAACAAGATTCTCTATGATTCTCTATCTAGAATGCAGCCGGGAGCCACGATTTGGGTTAATGACTCCAATGGGCGATGCCAGTGGAACCGGCGTTGATTTCACCCATAACAGAACCGACCACGAACAATCCCAATGACTACGCCATCCAACTAAGGATGGAAAGATGAATTGATGGTATTTTCAAAGTTGGAGTTGGAGTTGTAGTTGATGTTGGAGAGCTGGAACTGGATCTGGATCTGGATCTGGATCTGAAGCTAAAGTTGTGTTGCCTTCGAAATGGCATCCATAAACTTTGTATTTATCTTTAATTATTTCAATAATCATAACTGGCGGCTCTACTATGCCGGATGGCAATGCTGATACACCATCCAGCTGAGAGAAAGTATAGTAAAGTGTCTGGTGTGGCGGAGTGGCGGTTGAATTAGCGTTTAAGAGAAGAATCCTCCATGCTCGATGGGAATGGTAGAAATTTTATCTTACGCGCAATAATACGTTTTAATTGGGCCAAGAATTTTCCGCTTCCGTTTTCTTGTTTTTGGTGTTGTTGTTGGTGGAGATGGGAAGGGAAAAGATAAGATTAAAAGGATTCACTTCCTACCGCCGGGTCGTAGTCCTTCCAATCATGAGTGGGCGGAAGATATGCGAAAGTTCCTTTACCTACTCTAGTGTCAGAATTGTGTGTGTCATTTATTTAAGGGCGTTAGGCATCGTTTCAAGGACTTTTCCTATTTTAGGTGTAATTTGGGTGAGGTGAGAAGAAAGGATGAAGAGAATATATTTCAGGTGTAACCTATTAATCTACTAAGACGCTTAGGCAAATGTAGGTGAACTAAGTTGAAGTGGTTTTAAAAGGCGAATGAGTGTGGTAGTTAAGAAGAACATTTGGTTGGGCTTTTACAGTACACACACATGCATACATACATACATATATACATACATACATCGTACATAGTCAGATAATTAATTTTAATTTCCTGAAGCACACTTTCACATTTGGGACGCACAATTAAGAAGATTTTGTCGTTAAATAGGAGAAATAAGAGGTTAAGAGGGGTTCCAAATGGGGATAATCTGGTGAATTGCGACTGGAGACGTGAGGAAATTTATAAATTTGACTGGAGCAGTTAAAGAACCAAGCTGTTCAAATATTTTATTTGGGTTGGAGACACCACGAGGCAGTCAAATAAATTACAGACGTGATGAATAACCCATATAGGTCGTTGTAGACCATAAAGTTTAGAATTCCTCCTCAATCAGGGCTATATGAAGTCCATAACAGTTGCCCATTATTTCAAATTTACTGACATTTTAATCGCCTTCATTCAGTGCTTCAAAACTCTTATTCCACTTTCAACCATCTGCTTTGGATGAAGTTTTTATCATCGTGGACCTGAGACGTAAGCAACTATTCAATGAACTAACCCAATGTACTCCCTGTGCTCGTATATTTGGTAGGTTTCAGTATCATTTAGTACCAGTCCAGGCACCAGTTAGCAGTTTATTATTTCTCTGCATAGGAAGCCACTGCCCTTCACAGACGTCGACAAGCACTCGATAGGTCAGCCTGTATTTTATGGAGTCATACCACCTACAACTGTGCTCAACTGTGCCCAACTGTCTATGAAAGTCCTAACCAAAGTGTTATGCAGCCTTAACAGAAAATTAAACCCGGTGAAGATTTCCTTTGGGTCTTGCTAAGCAACTTCATTGGCCAACTCATTTTATGCCATCCAAACTTCCTACTGTATTCAGGGAAACCTAATACTCTCGGATTAGTTTGGAACGATGTAGAGATTATCAGAACTTATTGACTGGTGTTACAAATGCAGCTACTTGGCCCTCCTGTCAGCATTAGTTAATATTAGGACTGAATACTGAGGCCAAACGTAAGGATTCGACTGTTTTCTGTTTAAGATTCTGGACAAAGTCAGCCCTCCATTGAGGCAAAGTCCACTACACATTTTTATAGCAGGATATATCAATCGAAACTTCTGTCGAATCGTGCCGGAAGATGGCTTTCAATTATCGAGAGGATGAAAATTCATCTGTGCGTCAAAAGCCGGCCAACGCCAAATTACACAGACTACGTCGTTTTAGTGGCTTAGATCTGTAGGGGTGCTACTAGTAGCCTGACCAAAGGCTTAATTCTGGTATCGTGGAAGGCAGGGCCCCTAGAACTTCATTTGCAGCCTAACTAGTTTAAGCTTAAAATCGCTGGGAGTTGGAATACTACAGGCGGAGGTTTTAGGTAGGCCTCATCCTTTACCGAAGGGGAAGACGAGACTACACAATGTCTTCGAATTTGTACTGTTCTAAATGGGGTAGCCGTGGGCAAGTAAGCACGTGACAATACTGTGCGTCTAGAGCGGCACTAGCCATGTGGAGAAGACATGCCTAGGGTAATCCGCACTTTAGAACAGAAAGCCGCTTTAAATAATCCAACTTATAGCACAGCTTCATCATTTCTACTTTTTTTTACTTTTGAAGGCATCTTATAGACCGAGCCGGTCCTGCACTTCAAACAACATGCTGCTCCATCCAGTTCGATCTATAGATAGCTGCCTCTAGTAACGCACAACAAGTTGGTTGAGGCCCCCTTCTCAATGCCCGCACTAACTCAATTAAGGTTTTTCCATACTGCGTTGTTCCATTGGGGTGGAATCGTAGATTCTTCATTCTGGAGCATTGGTATCCATGCCCTCTATATGATCTAGACATCTAAATCGTTGCAAGCGAAGCAGCGTGTCAACTAAGACGCGGTCAGTTGTAGCATGAGGAATTTTTCGTGTATCGTGTCTTCATTGCTGCTCAATGTGGTCTGGTATTGCTGCTCAATTGTCTTCTTAGCCCAAAGAAACAGGGGTTGGCAATAGCTATTCTTCGTTTAATCTCCACGCTTACATGAATACTGGACTTCATTGCAGAGCCTAGGTAGATGGATTCGTTTACCACGTCAAAATTATACGTGTCGATGGTCACGTTTTGCCTGAGGCGTCGATCTTAATTATCCTTTTCTGATGCGTGCATATATTTTATTTTGCTTTCATTGACCACCGGACACATTTGGACACACATGATCACAAAAGCTTCACTGATATCCCGCTGGTTCCTATCGGTTATGTCCATGTCATCTGAATATACGAGAAGTTTTTTGGGTTATTGTGCCCCAGAGGACATGGTTCTGTTTACCTCGCTTTTACAGGCTTTCTCATATACAACCTTAAAATCGATGAGAGGAGGTATGTATTGGTACTCTCGGGTATTTTCCAAGATCTCTCGCTGACTGAAAATTTGGTTCCCTATCCATTCCCCTGACCAAATTTTATATATTAGCTGGTGAATGCTCCTTACCAGAACATTTCTCCCTGGTTTAAATAGAGGATTTGTTAGATCTTTGTTTGGACAGGTATCTTTACTTCGTTTTGGTGAGATTCACTGACGTTTTTGCGGTCTTCGTCGGTATTAATTGGTGTATCCTGCCTGAAAGCGGTGTTTTCGGCGTCTTCGCCGTTTAATAGTCCACAGAAGGGTTTATTTTAAATTTTTAGGATGGACTGCGCCTCACATACTATACGATGTTCTATTGCTCATCTTTGCAGGCTTCGGTTCAGGTTTTGTTGCCTGATATGTCCTGTTTCCCTCAACCTTCGCGTTTTTCGAACTGTTTTTCCGTTGCAGAAATTTGTGTTAAATTTTTCTTCTCTGCTGGTATGTGTCGATAGCTGCTCCCAGTTCGGCTCAAGTCCTCGTGTGCAATGTTGCACAGTACAACTCCTTTTATCGTTTCTTGCTTTTGGTTGCTTCATCATATGCAAATTCTTAAGCGTAGCAGTTCTTACTACTGAGAGTGTCAAGAAAAGAGTGGACTTAGGAGTATGTACACTACATTGACCGCAGTCTCATTATCGTCATTCAAAGATGTATTCATTAACGTTATGGTGTATTATCTGGCCAAGTTCTCGGTGATGTTCGTTAAATTCTATCTTCAATATTTTGAAGATCTTCCACGTGAGCTATCATGTTCCATCTTAGACACAGAATGTATTCACAGGATAGGTCTGCGCACATGTGGCTCTACCACTGCTTCCCTGCTTTCCAGTATAAAAGTTGTTCCCATGGTTCGCCAAGGTTTGGTGTGTAGGACGTAGTCAGACTAACAATGAAGGTCCACTTCGGAGTTGGCACCAGCTGGTCTACATATTTTTGCAGTATGCGTGGTTGGTCATGTGTATGGCATCGGTACAAAGGTATACGATTATTATTATGATGATAGATATCGACAACTGCGGTATCAATTACTCAGCTCACTCAAAGTTTCAGTGATATGTGGCGGTTATAAGCAGCTTTTGACCTCATTCTCTTGCAAATGTACGAGTACTTCGAGCATGATACTGAGAATGGCTGCTTTCGACTTTGTGGGCCAACTTCGCCTTAAAAGTGCCTATTTCTTGATTCCTGCTCTTTGTAAACTGATTGTAAACATTATTTCATTTGTCCAACTTCCACAGCTTGGCTCTCTATGCCGGCTTGCTGGTTTGAATCATCATTGGAGTAGGATTAAAATATCCAATTTCTGATCATCAGAACTGCAACCTTTGTTTTACTGCAGCATCGGGAGGCCAGCAACAGTGTAAACCTTCTTTCTTTTGACCTTGTTTCCTGCAGTAGATTGTGTAGAAATTATGGCGCCAAGATATTAGCCAGTTTAAGTGCCACTTCCATGTACATCTACCATTTCTTCTATTCAACTAACTCGTAGGCAGCAGCTATTTGGAGCGTTCCTCTTCGGATCGCCATTCAATCTCTTCGTTTTCCCGAGGCAAGGCCCCAGAAGCAATACGCAATCAAATCTGTCTTATTGGATAGAGTTAAGGCACAAAGCTGAGGTTCTTCGCCACTTTCTCCATCATATTAGCCCAAACTACTGAAACCTGCCTTTATCCAGAAACTGAAGTGAGTTTAAATTGCCAACATATGCCAATGAATTCTCCCTCCCAGGACAACTTGAACTTTTTAATGAGGACTTGCACGTTGAAACCGCTTTAACTTTTCCCACACCCCGAATAATGGTCTTTCTTTTCTATGAAACATTTCTCATTTAAGGACAATTGTTACGATTAATCCTCCCCAGTGTTGTGTTCCAATCAAAATTTACGATCTTTTCGCACACCATTCCAAATTCGAGGAGTTGCTACCGGCTACTGGCTACTGTGCTGGCCTAGGCAACAGTAGCAAACTCAGTGTTAAATTCGGTTGGCACCTGCATCATTTTAAACATTTCAGCACCCAAACACTTTACTTTCGATGTGTGGAAAACAATTAAACGTAAATAAAACCCAAAACTTTGTCCATAATGTCTAATGATAGTATAATTACCCGCAGAGTACTGGTTGCCTTTGACACTTCCTATGTGACGGGAAGATGTCCACAGCCATGTCCATATCCATGCCCCAGTCCAGTTGACACTGCCTGTCTCCGTTTCCTTCGTTTATCGCGGGAGGAGTTACTCGTAAATTCAACTCACACACGCACAATAGATACGAGTAATTGCAAAGTGAAATGACAATTATCCGGGACCGGGTCCTAACTCCACACTCGCATTTATACTCGTATTCGTATGTCGTATCTTTATCTACCCTCAGGAATCGATGCAGTCGACTGGAAAATGCGCTTCATAGACAGAGAGAAATACGCAAAGCCTGATCTAATGATATGATTACGTGATATGTGAAATGTGACAGCTCAAAAAAAAAAATGAGGAACCCTCTCTCTCTCTCTCTCTCTCTGTCTATTTATCTGACCGTTGGGCCTTAGTGAATTATGCGAAGCGGTTATTTCTTCTGCTGTCAACGTGTGTGATAATAGTTCTGTCATGCATGCTAGAGTCGTTGTAGCTGTCACTTGCAGTGCTCGCGCCGAGTTCCTTTTGTGACAAAAGGCCCAAGTAACAATTCATCATTGTGTTGCGATTGTCAGCCCTCCTTGTACTCGTAGTAGTGAAACTTTTATGTGGTGACGTGGTGGTTTGGTCGGGTTTGGCTTGGTCTGGTCTTGTTGATGGTGTACTACAGTGTGGCCCTGTCTCAAGTTGCAGCGACGCCCGCTGACAGGTTTGATGTAGTGGAAATAATCGTGTGCAGCTTCAAAATGCTGCACAAATCAAAGGCGAACAACGAAAGGAAACAATTTCTTTAATTAAGTTGAGGTTGAGTTGGTAAGGTGGTAGTTGAATGATATTTCCCTTCCCTCCATATACAGCAGTCGAATAGATGAGGGTTGCAGTAGAATGGACGAATTTTCATTGGTCTTTGTAGTGTTTCGTGGGGTAGACAATCAAGCGTTTTAAGATCGGGGTATCCGTGTTACATGTTGATGGATTCTTTGGAATATAGGAGGGAGAGCAGATTTAGTCGAAAATGAGCGACGACCAGGAAACATCAGCCACCTGAAGTGGCAAAAGTGGCTGTGAAATTTAAGAATAAGAGCTAATTTGGATTTTGAAGATTGCCTCTCTGAAAGACTTAAAGGATCAAAACACGCAATTCTCAAAAGAGGCAAATCAGTTAGACTGGAAAGCTGATGGCACCCACACTAAGTCGAAAGCAGAGACTCTCTGTCTCATGATTAAGCCTAACTTCCCAGGTAACCTAATCAGAACCATTTCACAACAAGCTCCTATCACCAAAGCTGCAGTGAGCTGAGTAACACTACCCGCCATAGCTGGTATCTGTCATCGGTTGTGGTGACGGATGATGCTATCAAATTTCCTGTTGCTTTCGTATCAAGTCACCTGGCACCCATTGCATATACCTTATTACAAAGAGAAGCTTCACTGCTGCCGTAGTTTTGGCATACAAATGGAACCTCTAGCGAACACTAAAAGAAGACTTTATACAGAAAATCAGAGAAGATAACTAGACGCTAGCCAAGAACTTCAGACCTATAAGTCTGACCTTTCGTCTTGAAGATCAGATAGAGAATCGTCAAGCTTCATGTGTGCCAGACTGCTTTGCGAATGCACCTCTGCAAGACTGGATTTCAAAATCTGGCGGACAGAATACTCGGCGTACTCGACAAGAAGGAATACGCTGTGAGCATTATCATCGACATAACGCAATTCTTGATGGCTTGTGTAACTCGGACATACAACACGGTGTAAACGAAACACTGATTGTGGATAATGGCTGCGGTCACGCACGCTGCACAGCGCTGCATTCTGCCTCCAATGCCTTACGCTCTCAATAATTCTAATGTCTAACCTCGGATGATGTAGCTGTACTGTCTGTTAAATCATGCGTAGCAACTGCGCATTACATCTCGATTAGTGCACTAGAAATCAACAATTCCTCGAAAACTGAGGCTGTTATCTTAACGATAAGGAGGAAGCTGACTGGTCTGTCTCATCTAGTAAATGCTTCACCATCCGTTTTTCCAAGAAGTTAACAATCTGGACGTCTTTTTGTATAGCAAACTTCTTTGAACTAAATATGTTACGTCGAAAGCCCCCAAGGTGCTTTCAGCCTTCTGTCTTTCTTGTCTTGTCGGGCTTGTCGGGCTTGTCACTGACAAGTATCATCTGGATCTACCCGACAATTACATCCTACGTGTTGTAATACAACCTCACTAAAGTATGTCACTGCTCCTTTTGAGACACTCCAAAATCGCAGTCGGCCTCAGCTGCTTGAGAGCTGTCCCTAGCACGTCTAGCTCTAGGTTAGACCCACTGATGAATAAAAGAAGTGGTAATTGGTACAGAACGTACTGGAATTTTGATGATTGTCTCTTGACTCGGGTCTTATGGACATGCCGTCTGATTCAATGAGATCAGAACACCTCTTGTCAAATGAATACGAAATCGCTGTGCCCAGATTCTTGCGGATGGAATCTGAGCCCGGAAAGGAATGTATTCGAGTCTTCCGATAATCGATGGAAGTGACAAAGCGTATGCATTTGTAGCGCAAGCTGTGCTTAAGGCCTTGGAGATCCATCTCATGATTTCCAAACTAGCTCGAGAATGCAAGATTTCGCTGAGCACATTCGAAAAGCCGAATTATTTGGGTTGCAGGTTATTATGGGATCACGGCTCGAGAGCTTTTCAGGGCGCAAACCTACGTGCGTCTCCGTTTATTATTTCCATTGAAAGTTGGGTACATAACAACAGATGACGTGGTTCTCCAGGTTGCTGGGAGAACGAACTAATTCTACCCGATGTCTCTAAACGGTCAACAACTCTTCTGCTGCTCCTCAGTAGGAAAGAAATTGGTGTCATGTCTTTGCATGAGAAAGAAAAACCTGGATAACAACTTCCTTGCACCGATTGAAGTAATGGATTGATCCTAACTAAATTGTGTGTTGTATCCTGCTTTAATACATTTAAAGACCAACGAAAACGTGTTGGCACACAGTTGTAAAAAAACTTCATTACCTGTTCAATCAATGGCTTTTTCTATCCGTACCTGCATTTCCTGTCACCATCCACCTACATCCACATCGAATTCCTGCACTTTCAGCATTCCAACGCAACAAAATTATCAAAACACACATGCGTATGGGTATGAGCTGAACTAGCTTTAAGGGTTATGTCCATGTCCATGTCCGTGTCCGTGTCCGCATCCGTATCCGTTTCTGTGCCCGTGACCATGTCCTTTAAGCAACGTTCCTCAATGTTCCACGCTATCAAATCGTTTACGGAATTTCTCTATCAGTTCCATTCGTTTGGTTATTGGCATTTCAAAGCGTGCCTGACATTAAAAGACCGCACCTTCTATTCTCACCCGTTTCAGTCCTCTGCACCAACTCAGCTTCAAAAGCACTTCATACAACCTTCAGATACACAGATACACGAAGACAGACGTGTAGTTCATTTAGCACAACCTACATGTACTCCAATGGCATACATCATGTGAAGCCATGGAATGAGGTCTTCTATTGGATCGAAGTTGAAAGAGTATATTCACCGTCGCATCATTCCATTCCAAAGCGCTACGGGGGGTTTTCTTTAGCTTCCAGCTTCATCTTCAGCTCTAGCTTTAGAAATTTTTTCTCTCTCTTGTGCTTTTTGTCGTCTCTGTGAAATGAATGAAAGTCTTCTGTCGAACGTGACATTTATGCGAAATGTGCGTTGTCGTTTCTCCCAAACTTCACTTATAACTGCCACCATCCCCTTCTAGGCTACTAGTCCGTGCACCACCCACCCAGCACACAGGATATCAACGGAAAGCATTTGTTCAATTTCACTTTTTATCCTTTATGGTTCGTTTTCTTCGTTTTCGTTCGTTTCTTTCGTTTCCTTCCGCACGTCTTAGCACCCGCAGGAATATGCTCATCGTATGTGACACACTGAAGTACGACGAGTATCACTCTCGCATTTCACTTTGCTGTAAGGAAGGCCCTAAGTTTGGGGTGGGTGGACTCACAATAAAGAGCTGGGGTACCGAAATTGAATATTACACACACATAAAGCGCCCGTTACACTGCTCAGAAGCAAATGACACAAACAAACTCATAAAATTACAAAATATTTTTCTGTTATCGCATTGAGCATTATTCCCGCCATGTAATGATGTTCGGATTCGATCCATGGGGTGGTGGGTGGCCAGGTGGCAAGAATGTTCTGCTATTGCCATATAGATGAAACGACACCATTAGGGATGCTCAAAGTGTGATATTTCGATGAAAATTGCCATTGAATGTAGGTGAATGGTGAAGGAAGACATGGCAAGCACTCGCCCAAAACGTACCTCTAAAACGTTTTGAGCGCAAACTTTAATTCGAAAATTTCTCGTGGGGAATTCACCAACACCAAACAATTGGTTTGGAGAATTGGCTGTTCCATAGGAATTCATTGAACGTTGTGGCAAAGTGGATTATCGGTTCAGTGGTTTTGGAATGTCTTAACAAGTAATATGGAAGGAGGAGCAGAAATAAAGACACAGGGAATTAAATTGACTTGAGCCCTTTCCTATTACAGAGTAATGCTTTGCTTACGAGTATTACCAAATAAGAATGAAGTATTCATCTTAACCGAAAGATTATTGATATTTTTCACACCTACCTTGTTATGTACACTAAAGCGGCAGCTGCTTTGGGATGTCTTCTAACAGATACATGCATTACTGGGGACCTAAACTCAGATCAAATTCTTGCTCTTATCTTATGGAATGTTGGCTCCAATCTGTCTGGGGTATATGTTAACATGCTTAAACATGGACAGGCTTAAGAAAGATGTTGGCTTTCGCTGTACAAGACTGCACAAATTACACTCCATCGCAGTCCCGAATTTGAGTGCGCACTAGGATTTGTGAGCAGTTTTTCGCTATTCGAGAGTATTCTTGTGTAACAATTAAATGAATCACTAAGCTGCACCTTTTTGGAGATATACAGATCTCGATATCATGGATCCAGGTCCCAGGAATCGCGTGCAGTTAAATACTCATTTTCAACATCCGATGGTATGTGCTGCTTGTGCATGACTGATATGTAGAATCTGCTCGTATTATCCTTTAGTATTACTTCTTCAATTCTTCTTCAAAATCTAGCTCCTTTCTGGTGTGTTAAATCTTTCTAACAGAGCTGGTTGAGCTACAGTGCATAATGTCGACTCAGACATGTCACAGTAGAGACTTTTGGTGGAGGAAGTCCTCTAAATGTAATCAATGTGGACAAAGAAGTCAGTTCAGGTGTAACCGTATTTGAATTACTTGCAAAGACTTACTCCTTGACATCTAACGCCTTTATCGAAATGGAGATGGTGATTATACGGAGCAAAATAATCTAAGGGGTCATGTGCCCATAGTGCGCCACTGGCACTATGCTCTGAAGCCACTAACCGTCTAGGTTGGGGTTTGTATTGTCGAGTTGCGTGACTCGAAATAACAAACTTTTTCGGATAAACAAAATTTACTTCTGACGACCTCAGCAAACGATTTTTACAAAACCTGGGAGCTTCGACAACAGTACTAAGAGTGCTACAAAAAATGTAACAAGACAACACCATAGCCTTCTGGAATGGAAACATTTTATCTAACTGGTGTCAGTCTAAGTCTGGATGTCTGCTGAGCCCTCTTCTATTATTTCCCTGGTCGATCTTGTTGAGGACTATTTCTCGATGGAATACGTATGAACCTCTTGCTCTTGGCTGACGATATCGTAATACTCGCGGAAACGCCAAACATGCTACAAATCATGGTAAATAGCAGGAACTTAGCGCCGACAAATCAAAAGTTATGATTTCTAAACAGATGCGAGCGTTAGGCAATGTATGAAACGTGGATCTGGCAAAATGAGAAACTGGAGAAAGTCAGTCAAGGAATACAAATCCCTCGTACAGCACCTTCAAGAGAAGTTAAAAGAACCAAGAAGGGCAATCAATCATAACTGGAAAGGGATCTTGGGAAAAGAAATTCGCGCTGAGTGCAAAGTATAAAGTATTTGACGCAGTCATAAAGTCGATCAAGTGCTATGCAGGACAAGTGTGGAGCATCTGGCAGTTTGAGTAGGTTGAAAACTCTGGAGTTACTTCGTAAAGAAAATGTTCCGACTGCCAAGAAATATGTTGTACCTGGAAACTGAGTTGCCACCGCTGCATGTGTTTACGCTTAGACTACACTTCTTATATGTCCGGAAAATTTTATCATAACCAAGTCATCGTCTGCCCGATATATACACGGCTCAAGAACGTTTGCCAAACCTGCCTGTCTGACTTTGAGGTGCCTCAAAGTCTACAGAGTTCTACATAATACCTATTTAACGAAATTAGCCGCAAGTGAAATGCTATCAAAACTGGTACGTACTACACCAAACTCTTATACAAACGAAACCGACCTTTATATTTGTTCATTCTGGCTGAAGGGTGAATGTAAACATGGAGAACAACGTCCATACCGTCACGACAAGCTCAATATACCAGATGACAGAACAACAAATATCGCTACTGCTGTCGCAATGACGCGGATACTGAAAAAATTATGAAACGTTCCCACACTGCAACCACCAGATGATAAAAACGCTCTACGTTGCTAATCTCAGTTGTTCGGTGACAATTAATGCCCGACAACTCCTATCAGTTTGGCGAAATTCGTTCTGTGGCATTGGCACCCCGATAGCAATGCGCCTTCATTCAATATACCAAACGTGGAGCTGCTGAATTAGCCGCCAAAAAAACCTTTAACTAGATAGTCATGCACGGGAAAAAGCCTCATGACCAATACCGATCGCCACTATGACATTCCAGCAAATCCGCCGGTCGCTCAAAGCAATCCAAATGAGTTCTTCACTCTACAGCAAGAGGTTACGGTTCTGCTTCCTAGAATGAAGCTTCACCAGATACCGCCCAGCCTTATTCCTCACTCATCGTATAAAATGTATTTTCAGGCAGCAGCATTCGCCGCACCTTACTCGTCGATACCTCTACCTATCCCAGTCAAGATCCCTCGCGACTGAGTTCAGTTAAAAAGTAGATAAGGACACGCTTACCAACATCAAACGAAGAATCAATAAAGAAAAGTTTTTGACGAGTATTTGCCTAGTGGAACAAGCTTTCACGAACATACGTCTTTTATATCAGACTCCAAAGAATGGTTAGTCTTGGCTGCATTCTGCCTCTTTATGCCCAGATAATTCTCCTCATATTATGAGATCTTGACCATTATCAACTCTCAAAGCGATCTTCCGTTCAAAATGAAGTGGTTTTTGGTGCAATATACACTAGAGAGTTTTATTGACCATGCAGACTTCCAGTTGCTGTGACAAAACAAAATCGACTTTCCCTGTGCCGAGGAATGGTTTCAGTCAGAATTAGAGCCCGGAAAGTTATGCAGTCGAGTTTACATGTACGATTTAGGATGTGGCGCCGGTGTCTTGCTGGAGGACTACAATGTTAAGTTGCACTCTTTGTTAGGAAAACGTGCGTCTGTCTTCGAAGCGGAGATATACTAATTCCTAATGGCAATGAACTCTATTGTGAAGAATCGCTGGAGAAGTTAAGGCTGAACTATTTCATGACTTTCAAATTAGATAGTTTGAAAATGCAAGACTTCCCTGAATGCTTTTGGGAAGCTGATTTCGCTGGTTCCTGTTTGGCTTCCAGTTCACTCTTCAGTCGAAGTTCAGAGGATGGTTTTTCAGGACCCTAATCTGCGTTAGGACTGTTTTCGTCCTCAGTTTGGGCTACCATTGCCAATTGGTTTTCAAATGAGCATAACTTGAGATGGCATGATTCTCTACGTTACCGGCCGAGTATTTCCCGACTTCTCTAAGAGTTCAACGTCTTTCTTGTTGTTTCACAGTAGGAAAGCCTGTAGACTGCTTATTGACATCTGTCGCATTTAGTAAGCACCTAAGTATGCAGGACATAAATGGTACAATATCCTACGACGCTTACTGTGGGATTGATGACAACACTGCGTATCACTATTGTATCTCTGGGTGTTGCTGTAGGGCCTTACTTACCTCATCTTTCGACGAGAGACTGAGATTCCATTAAAAGGAACACACAGGGAGTACAGGGGGACTAGCACCTTGTTTAAGTGCCACAAGAAAGTGATTATATTACCAAGCTTTTGTCAAATGAGAAACAAAGATATGAAAATCCTTGATTCGTCTGTGGACTGAGCATAATGAAAAAGGAAGTCCAACGCCCAAAGTTTATATGGAATGCTATTGATCGAACTGTACAAAATTGTTCGCAGCAGCTGAAATGCTGTTCTGACATGGAAATCGGTTTCGGCTCCTATATGAGGACAGCGAACGAAACGTCCTCGTATTTTCTTTCAAGGCTTCAAAGAGGTGAATCCGTGGGATTAGCCATTAGAATTTGGGGATGGAAGTGATTGGACAACTTATAAAGCAGTTTCCGTATTTAAAAAAAATGTAAACGCCTTAGCAATAAATAATTGTATTTGTCAAGCAGTTGAATGTAGTTGTTTTCTATTAAACCCCACGCTATTATCAAAAACGCTATACGGGGACATAGATCATCTAAGAACTGACGCCTCAAGCCTCTTCAACTACAATACATCCAGGAGAAACGAGGAAAACCTCGGCTTAGATGGTCTACTTAAAATAATAGGAACCTCCAGTAACTCAATTAGAATGCTGAACTATAAGGTGGTTAGCGTACAATCCAAAAACATGTGTCTTATTTGGGCAATGTCTAATGTAACTCATGCATCTTAGTCAGCTTTGGATTGGCGATTCAGATTGGAAGAGGATGGGGTTTACAAAAACCACTCTATTGGCAAGTAGAAATGCCCCGGAGTCACAAACTTCCCATATCATGATCAAGTACCCAAAGCAAGTTTCTTCTTTAGATTACAAACATCAAAACCTAGCAAGGATTCGCCTTCATTTATGGTTCAGACGCCAGGGTTTTTGGCTTCATAAAATTGTGGTTGATAGCTCGTGGAAGAGGAGCACAATTTTATTCATTTTGGATAGTAAGTCAAGTAAATGCCTAGCCTCTAAGTATGAAAGCTTATCTCCTGACGTTTTTTTCCCATTGAGGTGACTCTTTATCTACTAATATGTGGGTGGAAAATAAGTCGTCAGACTCATCAATTTAGGGGCTCGTGATTATTTCCTTCAGTCGTTGCACTTTAGAAACTTTAATTGTCAATTTAAAGGCATTAACGAGTTGAACCAGTTTGTGTCTCAATTGTATAGCCAACTGCAAGTCCAGTTTTCCCGATTAAAATCAGTTCAGTGAGAACCCTAAACCAGCATAACTGTCCAACTGAGGAATTAATGAATTTTTCTCTACCCTATCAACCCTACTCTGCATACCGACTTCGCAGATTAGCTAAGTAGGTACACAACTATCTTCAATTGAAACAGATCTCTACTCAAAAGTTGCACTCATGGATTTAATTAACCCGCCTTGCCTAGCCAATTTAATTTTAAACGACAACGATGGGGTTGGCGGCATCTCATATGCCGTATGTTAAACAACGGTTTCCCCGGTCATATTTAAATAAATGAACACAAATTCTTACTCCGGAACCGATTCAAACATTAGATCCAACTTGTAAGCCACGATTCCAACTCAATTGACCCTCACAATCGTTCAAAAATTCATTCTACATGTTGGTCTCGAATTCTTTTTAACAGCTTTTCCTCCCGATGTTAACATTTTGTTTTTTTTTTCGGATGGAAAGAAACTCATTTGTCATTATTTATTCGACAGCCATCAGAATGACATAGACTCTGGAGGCTGCAGATATGTATACAGCTAGTCATCGTCATCATCATCATCATCATCAACATCAACATCAACATCACCATCACCATCACCATCACCATCACATCCATGATCCCGTGACCTAGTTTTTTCATTTTCAATAAAAGTCACACTTTGGTCGTTAGCCGCATTTGGTGATCACTTTCATTTGGAAAAATACATTTTCCCACCTCTCGACGTCTGTGCCACTCTACTTATGATTTATTCGCGTCACGTGGGGAGTGTATAATGCCACTCTTATGAAATCGGCCAACTTCTTAATATTCATCGTTATCGAGTTTCATCTCAGCGTAGGTGGGATTTTCTGACGCACAGCTTCCACACGCATTTTCCCAACGTGGTAGGCTGGTAAGGTGGCTTCAAAATCGATATACTAATCATAAATGAACAATGACTCGTTGGAAACCCCTTTTCCAGTTCTTCACCCTTCACTACACCCTTCCGAATGAGTAAGTAAATATTTGCCCTGTCTTATTGTTATGTCACACTTTGGTCTCTCAAAAAAAAAAAGAAAAAAAAAAACGCCACTACCACCCCCTATCAGACAATGACATACCCTAAACAAACACTCAAAATGACGGAAGGGGGCAAACAAAGAAACAAAAATGAAAATAAAAAACATCCACCCCCCACATAGAATGTCAACATCCCCCAAAACCGTTCTCGGCTGGTCGCTCTTTCCCAAAGCGTAAATGATTACCACTTAAAATGTACTCGGGCTGCCACCTAAAACCGATTTCCCTCTTTCTGAAAAGCGGAATGAAACATATGTTTTTTGCGCAAAGTTACCCTCTTTTCCACCATCACTCAAAATACTCACTCGTTCGTTCATTCATCCATCTCGATTGTTGCCGACACCATGGGGTGGCTGATCGAGGGAATAGCAGCATCCAAAGAGGTGGCGCTCATACATATGAATGAGCCAGAGTAAAGCTGAATCCAAACAAATGAACGAACATTTCGATGTCGGGATGGGTGGCAACTAGCACAACCTCAGTTCAACCCCATGCCAAGGTCTTTATTTTTCTTTGCCCTATTCTTCGAGCTTAGCCCTTTTCTTGTCCTTTACATTACAGACTGCCAAAACCAGGATATAAAGTGAGATTTTCACTGTTTTGATGTTTTGTTTTCGTTTCAATTTGTACTTTTCTCGCCCACTTACGAGTATTGTGCTTCCTCATCGCCTTCTGTTGTGATGTTGTTGTTTCTTGTATTTCTGACGGTGGCATGAGGATGGTAGAATTTTTTTTTTGAAAGTATGCAACCGAAAGTTGGCCTAAACAATGGAAAACGGGAAAGATGAGTAAAACTGAAACCGAAACGGAAACGGCAGTCGGCATAGATACGAGTAACAGCGAATTATCTGGTCGCAAATTTGGCATGCAGTCAAATAGGCCTTGTGAATAGACCTCTGGTATGCTTGGTTGAATTAGTATGCTTGGTTGAATTGTTGAAGTAGCAAATAGCTGACGCAATAAGAGGACATTCTTAGAAGGCTTATCTGCCACTTATCTGTCGAAGATTTTCAGGGGAAGGACTCACTTATGCAGGGGAGCGTGACTTGTAGTCCAAACCTCTCCTTTTACAGGTATAAAGGTCCACAACTGCAAGTTCTATTCCGAATCTAAACCTTAATTTATTTTTAACTACTCGTATCAGTTGGCAATGACTATTGTTCATTCTATTTCCTACTAAATATCATTTGCCCCAAACATAATCCTTGCGGTATATGAACCTGAATAAGTTTAGCTTGATAAATCCTTCCTTGGTGACGACATGTCCTTTTACACTGCAAACTACATAGTCGAAGCTTCTTTCGCACATGAAACTTATGCCGTACACCCTCCATAAGCTAAATATCATTCACAGTTAAGAGGTTTTATATTTCTTGACGTAAATGGTGTATTTCAAAACCGGTCCACTCTTCTGGGTCAACTAATCCGTACTTTAGCGCCACCAATGAAGGCATTATAAGCTATGCATCAAAACAACACGCCCCTGTACAAAGAAGCCTTACTTCATGAGCGTTCGTGGGCCAGTCCGCATCAAAAACTTAAACAGTTTTCGGCTGGCATCGGTCTAGCAAGCCGCACTTAATTGTATCGAAACGGAAAAAATACCGACCGATAGCTCTCCTCAATTCGATTAAAAATGAACAATATTCCTCTATGTTGAAAGACAATTTATGCAGTGTAAGCTGGATAACCATACTACATCCTTATATAGCACATATGGCAATCATATGACGGTAGCTCAATAATCCCAAGTTTGAGTTCTCAAGTAACAACCGAGCCTCCTCGTAGCAAGCGCCCTGAAAAATCAGCGTTTTTTCGAAGGGTGGTATGGAAGTGTGATCGATACACTACCACAGGATTGCAATCTGCAGATCAGGGAGTGCGTCACTCAGGTAATGGCCAAAATAAGAGCACATATGTATAATCCCGGATTAGAAATATGCTCGCTGATTGATCGGGAGCCTCCTGACAGTCCTGAGCTCGCAACCTTACGAAATAAATAAAATGTCACGAACCAGCTAATAGCCTCGGATAATGACAAACTCACTATTGACGACCCTATCAAAGGATTAAAGGACAACGACCTTCGGATCTGCATGAGTAATGTTCGGACTGCTTACAAGCCGCATGCAGTCGAAAAATTAGTGAAGTTCCACGACTCTTGCGAAGCAGACAAAACAGTCATTCAAAAAGTACGATAGGATGGACCGGACAGAAAAAGGAGGCAAAACCTTGATATCTACTATGAAGGTGGCTAGAGATAGCCGGCGGGTGTCCCTAAATTAACGCAAGATTTGAATTTTGCGCCATTTGTGCCATAACGAAAAAAAAAAGACAGCGTGACAGTAATCCAATAGGGACAATAGGGCAATAGGTACTACTTTGAATTTAATTTGTGAACGCACTCTTTCACTAATCATCAAACTGTCAATTTATTCAGTAAACTCAAAACTTTCAGCATGGTAAAGTACACGAAGGTGCAACGTCTGCAAATTATAAAAATTTTCTACCGAAATTCGGAGTCGGTGACTGCAACTTTAAGAGCGTTAACTCCAATTTTCGGTCGTAATTCTCGCCCTAGTAGACAGGCAATAACAAGTTTCAGTGAGACAACGGGTTGGTCGATCTAAACGATCCAAATCAGTCAATTTTACGGCGTTCTCAAGAATTGGGCATCGCTCAGACCACATTATGGCGTATTTTGGGTAAGGATCTTGGTTTACAAACATACAAGATCAAGCTGACTCAAGAATTGAAGCCGATGGACCATTTGAAGCGACGTAAGTTCTCGGATTGGGTTCTGGAGAAAATGCGCCCAGATGATGAATTTCATCGCAAAATCATCTTCAGTGACGAAGCTCATTTTTGGCTCAATGGGTTCATCAATAAGCAAAATATGCGTTATTGGTCCGGTGAAAATCCACATGTACTTCATGAATCACCACTTCATCCACAAAAAATAGCTGTTTGGTGCGGTTTGCATGCCGGCGGCGTTATTGAGCCATATTTTTTCGTCGGCGATAACGATGGTCACGTTACTGTGAATGGTCAGCGTTATCGCGCCATGATCACCGATTATTTTTGACCCGAATTGGAAGATATGGACTTGGACGACATGTCGTTTCAACAGGATGGTGCCACAAGCCACACAGCACACGCTACAATCGATTTATTGAAGAGTAAGTATGGTGAGCGTGTTATCTCAAGAAATGGGCCAGTCGATTGGCAGCCTCGTTCGTGCGATTTAACGCCGCTTGACTATTTTCTGTGGGGCTACGTTAAGACATTAGTTCATGCCAACACGCCGACGACGTTGGAACAGCTCAGAGCCAACATTGAACGCGAAATAGCGGCCGTTTCGGCCGAAATGTGTGGCCGAGTCGTTGAAAATTGGGTCCAACGAATCGACCGCTGCAAACGTGCCCGCGGTGGCCAAAGAAGTCGAGTTCCATTCATAAATGTTTTGATTGTACTTCAAGCCAATAATAAAGTTTTTGAAATATCTCAAATGGTTTGTGTTTTATTTAAAAAAAAATGTTCAAGTCCTTATTGGAAAACCCTATAAATGGAGCCCTACATGAAACAACAACGCTTTTTCATTGTTGAGTAATCTCTTAAAAAATAATGAAGAACTGGCTGCTACAGGTCGCAGTATTCGTAATAAATATGGTTTGGAATGGTGACTTAACTTGATCAACTGTGAAGAGGTTAATTCAAAAATGCTAGAAGACTGGAGTGATAAGAAGACAGCTAGTGATCTTAGACACTCTGCCCGCCCTTCAACAAGTTATCTACCACCTTCCGTAGATAACGAAAGTTAGTTGTCTTGACCAAGGAAGTCCACCAGAAAATAACATTATATTGTGCATTAGTACGAGCTTTATGGAAGATAAGAAGAGCTAGTGCCTGATATGGGGTTGCATGCCCCATTTCTTCCCAACCGCTCTTTTACAAAATCTGTTGTTTCACATAACAAGAGGCTGCCATACTCTTTCCAAAAGGTGCCCGACAGAAGCGCATTTTGGACCACTTCTTTTCCCGATGAAAATTAGCAATATTTTCACTATACTCCATTAATAGAGCAATTCAAAGATCAAAGATCTCGTACCAAATGCATCTGGACCTCCCTGCCAATAACTAGCCGATGGGTGTGGGGTAAAATATATAGTTGCTGAACAGGAAGTTGAGAAAGCGAAGATTTAGGTTCCAGAAGTATTTTTTAGGGGGACAAAGGCATGGAACTTGTTGTGAAGGGAACATTTGCAATCTGTATAATAACTAAGTGTTTTCAATCATAAGACCAACGCTTATTCGATACTTGACAGTGTGATAGCTACCACAGTCAGGTGCCTCAAAAATAGAATTTCCAGTATCATTTTGAGAGTCTGTTGATGAAACCCTGCCTTAAACGAATAGTTTCGCATCGGAGCAAATCAGGATCCGATATCTACGGCTGAAGAACTTGCAAAAGTTCTATTTGGCAGAGCTGAGGCTGAGTCAACGACATTTGCTGTGACCCTAACAAAATTGCTGCCTATGCCCACGAGAGATGAGAGAGGAAAGTATAAAGTCGTGACAATAGTTCAGATGCGGACCGAAGAAGAATATGGTATTCCTTCTTTTCGCAGTAGCCCATAAGGATCTCTGTACAGTGAATGTGAAAACAGATCGATTTGGCAAAATAAAAGGAATCACTCTTAGCAGATTGAACGCAGAACATTGCGAAGGAATTCTAGGCATTTTCGAATGAACTGGAGGAAACTGAAGCCGAAATGCGTGACTGGACTCTGAATAAGACAATTCAATTAAAGTTTTATAATATTACAAGGAATAACGTATAGAAGAGCACATATATAAATTCACTCATTTGAAATGATTTTATAACGAAGCTAACCAACCTTGAATGCTAAACATGTCAAATTAGCTCCAACTGCTACTAAAAAACTATACACACACGATACGTTCGCATCGTTTAAAATTTTCTTAAGCAATTAATAAATTCATCTCTCAACCATTAATGACATTCTACTCAGTTGGATATCATTCACAGATACAGCTCCACTGGCTCCATTACTGTCTACATCTTTTGCTTCAGCGCACATATTTAGACGAACACGACCAACGAAATTTCTTTGACAATCGTTCAAATCGCGCAAAGCCGGGACGGGACGGTTCACTAAAAGCGGGTCAATCACAAAACAATTCCCCTTCGGGCTTTCGGAATCAAAGGAAAAACACACAAAAATCACTTTTTTTATAAAAAAAAAAAAAGTGTTTTTTTTTTTTCTCTGGGATAAACGGGAAATTATTAATAACGATTTCGGCTAATTAAATCTTGAGATGTCTGTCATGTGATTAATGGTCTTGAGGAGAAGAAGTAGCCAACGCAATATTTGAAAAGAAGAAGAAGAAAAAAAAACAAAAACAGCCAACGAGATAACCTGAAACTGAAAACGGATCGTTTTTGATTTGAGAGATTGGAAATTTGATCTGTGCGATT